>JAOUZG010036556.1:863458-901767 GCA_026289955.1 Argiope argentata | reverse complement strand
TGAGTACGAAATATTAAAATTAACCAATGTAATAACTCAAAACTACTTAAACTTTTTTTTAAAAAAATTAGTAGTTTTAAGCTCTTATATTGGTTAATTTTGATATTTAGTACTCAAACTTCAAGATTAATCCCAAATTTTGTTTCAAAAGTGTCAGAGAAAGTAATAATAAAAATTGTTGATCTTCTGAACAAATTTGAGTGCCTGTAACATTTCGAATTAACGTAATTTATCGCTAATATTATATTATATTACCCCCCAGTTCTTATATAAATTAATATAATGCTTTAAAATTTTGTGCATCATCTCCTATAGTTTTACTCTTAATGCCTGTAAAATTTCAGATTGCTAAAGGGAAAATTACAAAAAAAAAATCATTTTAAAGGTCTCTGGTCGCCTTAATAAAACTTTCTTTAGGTCAATTTAAGGTATATACAGATATAAAATGCAGTTAATGGCATTTTATGATCAGAAAAATTGAATGGAAATTTCAATTCCTAATAAGCTAAAATAGGGTTACATTCCAAGGTCATCTCTTTTAGAATTGCAAAAATCGTGAAGACATCTGAATTTGAAGAGGAGTGCTCTGAATGACTGTGAGGGGGTGGACGTGGGGTTGAATTATTGACAAACTCATTCCCATTCCAAAGAAGTTTTTTATATTCTTATCCGGCAGCAGTCGATAAGGGAGCGCATGGAAATCAAATAAAAGAACGAATTCTTTAAATGGGACTGCAATAAAAATAGAACCACACATACATATAATAAAAAGATAATATTGATCCACTGGAGTTTCCAATGCTTTTATCTCAAACCTTATTTTTATAGACATCCGTTTTTTTTTTAAACTTTTTTTCAAATCGATTTTTATCAGGGAATGATTTGCATGTGCGCCTAGAAACTTTTCTAAATTCTGGTACTTGGTCACGTGGTCTTGGCGCAAGGACACATTAATGACGGCGCCAAACAGTCACCGAGGGGTCGATCCTCCACCGCTGCCCATTATGGGAATGAACACTTTCTAAAAGCAGAAAGGGAATCCAAGCCATTTATTCTACCTGCTCCATTGGTCACGATTATCTTTATGTTTACTTAATTTATCAGAAAGGAGCTTTGGGTGCTTTGAAATTTAAGTATTTGAAGGAATATCCGGTTGAACCAAATTTTTATTTGTTGTTTGTGGTGAATGACTTTTCGAATGCAAAAGGATAATTTTTAAAATAACTTTGGTCATCCACTATATTGATTCTGCTGTAATATTTCCTTCTTGGTGATGAATATTATTAATTTGCATGCCTCTTTTCAAATTTTTTATCATTTCAGAACATGATGCTATTTTCTGAATAATGTTTGTGGCGTTAACAAAAATCCGAAATTTCTTTATTTGTATGAGAATCTGAAAGACCGAAAAGACCAAAAATCATTGTCCAAAAAGACCAAAAGCAAAGACCAAAACGCATTGTCATTGCTTTTACAAAAGATCCAATTTTTTAAAAAATAAGTCAATGACTATAGCAAATAAAACCTAGAAAAATGTCATTGTGAGAACATGAGTATATGATATAAAATGAATAGGAAATGTAATATTTTTTAAACAATAAATGCGAGACAAATTTTTTAGGATCGTTTTCAATACTAAAGTGACTCATTCAATGAAACAATTAAAATGAATAAAAACATAATTTAACTGACACAATTATGTGGTGCTTGGTCCTTTAAATAAATTATGTTCTGACGTAAGGCATTAAAATATCCATAGCAGATTTTATTTTAATTTTTTCGTTAGTTTATGTTCAGGTTTTAAAAGAATACCTGAAAATTGCTAATGCATCGTATTGTTTTTATGATAGTTTGCAATACTAAAGTGACTAATTCAACCAAACGATTAAAATGAAAAAAAAAAAACAATTAAATTAAACTTGCACGAGCACGTGGTGCTTTGCCGTTCAAGAAATGATGTTCTGATATGATACATTGAAATATGCATAGCAGATTTCATTTTGATTTTTATTCTCTTTATTGCTTTTTTTCATTAATTAAGGGCTCGTTTTGATAATTTCAAATATAATTCATAAAATTTCTTACAGAAATGAAATAAAAATATGTATCTTCCAATTTTGCACAAATTGAGATATTTTACTTAAAGTGATGCGTAAAAAAGTATTGTCGCTTTTTTATTTCATAAAATTCTAGAACAAAAACAAATTAAGCACATTTAAAAACTAGTTAGTTTTAACTTATTGTGATAATCATTTATTATAATGTGAACACTTGGTATTGTTTTTGTTAGTGGGCTTTGAATAATTGAAGACAACGAAACATTGAAGCTGGAAATTGAGTAGGCAATGAGTATAAATGGCAATATTTATCTATATCTTTTAATCACATACATTTTTTGCCCGTTTTTTCCCAATATTGCAATATTATTATGTATGCTTCTTTGAAAGCAGGTGCGTTTTTAAAAGGTTGGCCTGCTTATACCAGTATTGTTTTTTTTTTCAAACTACTTTAAACTAATTTATGACTTGAATTAAAAAAATAGTCAAACAATGACTTAAAAATATAAATGTTAACAAGCAATAAATTGAAATTTAAGATCGTAGATTTTATTTTTTAAGTAAATGACATTCAATTTTTTGGACTTTCTCTTAATTACCCATATAAGAATACATACACTTGGAAAAATATTCCATATCTTCCCGAATCACTTGGTTTAAACGAGTAACTATAACAATAGAAAAGGTAATTGTAGTATAAATTTATTCATAATAAAAAACATTTTTATATAAAATTTGTGGTTTTGAAAACATTTATTTGGTAAGTGGAACAATAAATTTTTTATTCGACCTGATTGAAGCTATTCTGAGCCTGGAAGCTATAGGCAGCTAGCCACCTTGTCGTCTTCCTGATTGGAAATCATTCACTGATCAAATATGAATATAAAATCCAGTAACCATTTGTAATGGACAACCATTTGTACTAGTGACAGAGATTTAAAATTTGAATGTGAAGGCAACACCCAGCTTTATTAATTTTATCCAGTTTTCCTTCGATTTTTATTCATTGTATTTCATACAAACGGATTAAAAAATAGAGGATTATTGTAATAAATAAATTTAATTGAATAAAAATTGACTATCATTTGCAATTTTGGAATAAATAAATCATATACCACAATTCTTCCCTTTAACATTGTTTCAACTTATAATGACATGCGTATGAATACCCAATCAAATAGATATAATTTAAACAAAATTCGTATAGATTTAAAATTAAAACAAAATTCAAATAAATTTAAAATTAAAACAAAATTCATATAGATTTAAAATTAAAACAAAATTCATATAGATTTAAAATTAATCTTCAAGCTAAAATTCTATACGAAATTCAGTCTCTTCTTTACAGAACATTTAAAAAAATGTTATTGTAATTTTGAGTACTAATTAATAAGTATTTTTATTATTTTCTTCACTCTGTTATAAAAATTATATATTCGTACTAGTAAATAGAGAATTAATGGTTCGTTTTTCTCGAATTTTATAACTTTTCTTAATATTTATGATAAATTAATAATAAACATTCGCCATTTCAAAAATACAAGCTTACATTATTTACTAATAAGTTTATTAAGTTAAAAAAATCTTGAAATGCCAACATAAACTGAATAAATATTAAAAAGAGTCACATATTAATATGAATTGCTTAGAAAGACAAATTATCTAAGTATTAACTTTTCATCAATAATACTATCTCTTTCTGTATTTCTTTATGAAAGGAAGTAAAAAATTAAAGGAAAAATTGCAATGATTGCAATGCTACCCGAACTGAAAAATCATCAATATTAGAAAATCACATTTATAGCTAATGACTTATCATAAAATGTTTATAAAAACGAGAAAAAAAAGATATAAAATTAATTAAATATAGACCAAATATAATTAATTGCATGAATGAAATGATTTTTTAAATCAACAACAGATTGCAAATAACTACAACGTTGCATTTGATTAACTAATATAATATTTAAATTTATATAATTCAGCAAATATAGTTGTAAAAATTTTTAATGTGAGTAGAAGGATACATGAATTTTATTAATACGAGTTAAAATCTGCTTCCAAAAATTCATTTACATGTAGTGAAATGATGAAAATATTTGCAAGCAGTTAACTAATTTTAAAACATTTTCAATTTTCATTTTTTTCCATACTCGAACAATTTATTTTCTACTTAATGTATTTCTCCTACATTATCTCAGATAACCCAAGCTCAACTATTTAAAATATATCACAGGGAGGGAAAAAAACGATTTATATAAATCGTCTTCCATTGAAATTTGGTACAAAAACAATTATCGTTTGGCTTCAATACATGCTTTACGGTATAACCCTCTAGAAGTTGAAAAAAAAATAACCTATTCGCCGGAGCGCAGACGATATTTTCTGCGACGCGTCTGAATCTCTGTTTCCTTTCCGAACACGTTCCAGGTGCTCTCGAACTTCCTCAAATCGTTTGCTCGGACGAAGCGGAGTAGGAGGAGCAGTAATGGGAAGGTGTTTTTCAACAGAAGCGATCGCAGCGCCGGGGGTGGCGCAGTGGCAAAGTGATGGAGCTCTGATTCTAGCCAGCAGACGACTATGTGAAGACCGCCCGCGAAGGGGGGTGCACAACAGTCCTTTTGCTCATGTGCCTACACATTTTCACTGTCATTCAACTACCCGTCCTCTTAGTCCAATCACGGACAGCCTCTCAATTCGTACAACAACAACAACACTAAAAAAAAAAGAATCGTATATTTTCTTGTTCGCTGTCTTTAGTCTGTGCGTGGTCCTTTGGTTTAAGTGTTCGTTGTTTCTTAAAAAAATAGTCTTGTAGAGAGAAGTTCGGTGTGAAATTCTTTGTTCTGTTTCGAGCGTTTGATTGTCGTTTGGTTTTTCACTGCGTGCCGCATCGAGTGCACGTGGCCTAGTGTTCTGGAATACAAAAACAAACATTTTATACAGTTCTTGTTTATCTCTTTCTGGCGCGCCCACCATGTCAGGGAGAAAAAAATCTGGGTGAGTTCTGGTTTGTTGTTGCTTTTTCTTCTGGTAGAGCTTCTGCTAGAGGCATAGACAGCTGCTTTATCTGTGAATACAATAGTGTACTGTAGAAATCAAGATCGTATCCAGAGCATGCGCTTTTTTTAAAAAATACGAACAGTATTCTTTGCTCAATTTTGGAATGATTAGCAATGAATGGCATCTTGTTTGAGCATGTTGTGTAGAATACCGAGAAACAGATCGGTAGATCGTTTCAACTTTTCTTTATTATAATTTATATTTGATTAGTCCAATGTATCAATCATGGATTCTCTTTTTATAAAGCATGCGTGAGTTTTTCAGTGAAAATATTAGGATATTTGTTTCGTTTGTGGAATATTTTTCTTCTATTTCAGCTACGAAATAGCAATTGAGCAAAAGAAAAGAAAAAAAGAATATTAGAGACATTTTGCATGTTGATTAAATAAGAATAGATTTACTCAGATTTCAACAGAAATATTTATAATATAAATGCATTATTTATATATGTTTTTAAAATTAAACTGAATTTTAAAAAATAATATGTAAATTAATACTATTCTGGGCTTTATGCTGTATGGATTTGGCATTCAAATAAGAGATATCACTCAATATATGTATTATATGTTATCATTAGAAAAATGAAATGAATCAACGGACATTAATGTAATCAATACAAAGGAAATACAAAGAATTTGAGACTATATAGTAATAAAAAAAGAAATTTTTTCAAACAGACAATACATTGATATTTATTAAAATAAATTTATTTCTCTTGAAACTTTTATGAGAACTGAAATTGCATAAGAACGAGTAAATATTTAACTTTGGAATTTCAAAAGGGATTCAAATATGTATTCAAATTTTTATAAACATAAATTAAAGTTTGCATGGATGTATCTTGTAATAATAATATATTACTAGATACATAGTATATAAATATAATATTCTATTTCTGACAATAAAGTACTGTAATTAAATCTGATGAATGTAATATATATTGCCATTTCCACTTGAAGAATTGTTTTTTATTTAGAAACTTCTCATAAAAGTGACTTTTGAATAATGCTTCTACTTTAGAGAAAAGGATATGCTTCCATTTGTTTAGGATAAATTACAGTATAACAGTTTTGACTAAATTTTTATATAAATCTCCCCCTTTTGTAGATATGAAATTGTTATCTGACCAAAAAAAGACCATGGAACATTTTTTCTTGCATTTCCTCATCTTTCAAGCAATAGGGAATAAAATTTGTTTAATTATCTTTATCGTCTGCTGAAAAAAACACTAAGCAGTAATTTTTCATTGAAAAGAATAAATTTTTTTATAGAACTTTAAATTTACCTCATTTAATTTATGTGTTTGTACAATTACCTGGTAAAAAATTGAGGAAAAAAATTAATATAATATTATAGAAATTTCATGTCTTTAAAAATTGCTTAAATCACAACATAAATATAAATCAGTATTTGAATGGAAATATTCTGATACTGGAAGCACAAGGGTGCTTCAAAAATATTTTTATTTTCGTTTTAAGGTACATTATTCCAAACATCACAATCTCTTTTCTAGTAAAACATATTCCTATTGAAATCGTCCCTTGTAATTAATTTGAATTTGCCTCTTGAAAAAAGAATTTTCCCTAAACAAACAATTCCGTAGAGTCACGTGACCGCCCAGGAGCATGGAAGGGGAAAATCTCGAAGGTTATTGCGACATTGAAAGTATCGATTAAGTGATCATGACTCACTGTTACAAAGTCACCCGAACGCCCAAGGCCACAATTAGTCCCCGAGAACCGAATCACTTAAAGTTTAATGAGCAGAACAATGTTTTTTCGGTTCATCGGGTTCAGAAAAATCGGAGCAGACGATTTGATTTGCGCAGGGGAAGCATTCTTTCTCCATAGCACCTGCACTTCATTCGGTTTATAAATAAGCGCTTGTAGTCAAAACAAACGACTTTAAAATACGCATTCTATTTTTAACAAAATATGTTTTCATTAAATCCATCGTTGTCTGCATGTATATACTTTCTATCTCTAACGATTGCAGCAAATTAAAGCGAACTTTGCATTTACTATAAAGGAATCTCAACTTTTTAAAGTATAAAGAATAATTAAATATTCATTTGTTAAAAAAGTTCGATTAATTTAATTAGAAAATTTGCAAAATGTTAGGTGTTTTTCTACATTTACTTCAATTTTGAAACCGGCATTCTATTTTTAACAAAAAATGTTTTCATTAAATTCATCTTTGTTTGCGCGTATATGCTTTAAATTTCTCTAAAAATTGCAGCAATTTGAAAAGAACTTTGCTTATATTATAAAAGAAACTCAACTTTTTAAAATATTAAAAAAAATAATTGGATCTTCAAATAATCAGGCAGATGAATTTAATTGAAAAATTTGCAAAAATGTAGGTGTTTTTCAGCACTAACTTCAATTTTAAAACCCGAATTATATTTTTAACAAAAGAATGTTTTCGTTAAATCTATTGTTTATTATGTGTAAATGCTTTATATATTTAAAACGAGCTTTGCATTTACTATTATGGAAATTCAACTTTTTAAAATATAAAAGAACTGATTGGATTTTCGTTTAGTCAGAAGTTTGGATTAGTTTAATTAGAAAATTAGTAGAATTTTAGGTGTTTTTGAACACTAATTTTAAAACCCGTTCTATTTTTAACAAAACTGTTTTCATTAAATCCATCGTTGTTTGTGTGTAAGTGCTTTATATCTCTCTATCGCTGCGTCAATTCGAAGCGAACTTTACATATACTGTAAAGGAGGAAACTCAACTTTTTAAAGTATAAAAAATAATTAAATCTTCATTCATTCAGAAAGTTAGCTGAATTTAATTAGAAAATTAGTAGAAATTTATGCGTTTTTCTGCACTAAATTTAAAGACATTATTTCCCCCAAAAAATATTTATGTCATTTAAAAAAATAAAATTTTACTTGCTTCAATATGTCAAATTCCTTTCTGTGCCCTTTCCTAAAATGTTTACTTATTTTTTTAAAAAAAATGAAGCAGAAGATTTTGAGATTTATTAAGATTCTGATCTACTCTACGATATTTTTTTAAATTTATTTTTTATACCATTTTGAATTTTTTTGTTCATTACCAGTGGTTTTTTAAAAGCTTCTTAGAAACAGGAACTAATATATTTTTTTTTTATTTTCAAATGATGAAAAATTACCAAGGATTAAAAAGCAGTTCTTCAAGCTGTGTGGTTTAATAAAAGCATTATGATGGGTTATACAATTTTCGAACTTTAAAATAAAATATATGGAACTATTTCAATTTACTGAACGGCGTTAAATATGTCAACTTGCTATAAACTTATTAATTCTCTTTTATTGTAATTCACATTTTATATCTGCAAAACTGATGTGTAGAAAAATATGCCTTTAAAATTTCAATATTTTCAAATGTTTTAACAGTTTTTTTATCACCTGTTAATATCGTTCTTCATTTAAAATTAATTAATTCCGGAGACAGATGAGTTATTTATAATTTTCTGTAATATAAATAGAGATATTTATATGAGGAATTTAATTACTAGCTTTTGTCATAATTTATAACTACTACTTTTGAGAACCAGTTTATTTTCGGGTATTTTTAATTGTTTTCAAACTTAATAGAGATTATCTCTATATAATTTGATAAGGATTTTCTCGGGAAATGTTCGGCTTTTCCGGAAATAACTACCGAAAATACTACAACATCAAAATTATATCTACACCATTCAAAAACTATCTTTTTAATAAGGCTAATATTTTTGTACAATTTTTCTATTTTAACTCATTTTCTAAAAAAACATTGAACGCTATATTTCAACATTAATTTTCAGAATTTGAATGAAACTCGAATCGTTTTCATTACTGTTACTAGTTTTTTTTCTTGTTTTTTTTTCTCTGACCAAATTGTTTTTCTATTGTTTATGATCAAAATAAAAAAGATTTATTTTTTTATTTTAAATAAGTTAAGATAAGGAATGATTTGATAAGCTTTTTGAAATCTGATTGCTCTTAAAAATAAGAATTATCTTTTGAATCAAATTATACCTAAATTTTTATAAATACTACGTTTTTTAAATACTGACGCTATATTCTGTGATATAACTGGATACATAGAAATAAGACGCAAAAAGAGTAAACGCGTAAAACAATGAAGAGACTGGTTATGGCTTCTAAAGTAGCATTTGTTTTATTTTCATAAAAATTAGTTAATCTGTTGAAACAAAATATTTAACAATTTTTAACAACCATTATTACTTAGCCAACTGGTCGCCAAATTCAATCAGTAAATGATAAAAATCAAATTATTTCGTTTTTACAACTTATTCGAAAACCCATTAAAGATTTACCATTCAAATTAAATTGTAAAAGCCCAAATGACTATCGCAAAATTTTTTGTTTAAAATTTTTCGAAGATGGTAACATGAAAACTTCTGCTGAGAATGTATAGATGTCATGAACTTTTCAATAAAAATTCAGTTTCATTTTTTTAACCTCATTTTTTTATGTTCATTTTTTAAAAATTGGTTTAAATCATCGAAATTATTTTCCAAACTAGAAAGATTTTTTTAATACATAAATGAATACCAGATCGATACGGTTCTTTAATCTTCTATCTTTTCTTTAATGTTACAATGTTAAGTGGAATAACGAGTCTTACAAATCGATAGACATTTAATGATATTTGCTGAAGTCTTTTTTTTTTAGATTCCAACTCCGAAACATTAACCTAAAAACCTATTTTTCCTCTTTTATAAATCGTTTCTGAAGCTATACGTGACATTCTAAAAAAGTTTGAAACATATACTTAGAATACAGTACAAGCTAAATATATTTTAAATAATATAATTCCCATTTGAATATAACTGTTTCTATACATATGAAATGCCTCTTTTTGAACTACTAAAATTATGAATTTAGGCTTACATTTAAACATTAGAATGGATTTATTGACCGATGTTAAATTGTTATTTAATGCATATATTTAAATTAATCTATTTTGTTATTTTAGCATTTTCTCCACTTTATTTAATCTATCGATAAAAAAAATTAAGCTTAGAGATAAAAATGGCAGTCTTAAATCAGAAAATTCAACATCAAAACATTTAATAGTCAATAGATACCATAATAATAAATTATCTTTTTCTGGTTCTTATCTAATTGAAATCATGCTCTGCTTAGTTTATTTGCATATTTTAATGAGAAAATCTTTCTTTATTTCTATATAAAACAATTTCTTTCTCGATAGTACTTAAAAATATCATTTGAAACATAATATTATTTCTATAATGTACTTTTCTGATGATATTGAAAAGATAAGAGCATAAGTTCAATATCAAACGGTATATATCTGTAATATATAACAAACAGCAAAGAATACATAGGTGAAATTTAGAATCTTTCGCTGATAATTAAAATAAATAAATTATTTCAATTAATTTTCTTTTCTTTTTTTCTAGAATTATTCTAAAATAAAATTTATGTAAGGATGCAGAAATAAGACTGAGAAAGCAAAGTTAAATAATTCGGTAAATTAAGGTTAACTTATCACAATACCATTTTGTATGTCAATTAAGTAAAATTTGTATCACGTTGTATGTGTTAACATGAAGTCACAGTTATGTAACAAATGTGGCTTTGCACATCTTCTAATGCATGATTAGACATAATGATAACTCGTGTTTTTACTGTTATACACATTTTCTTTTTCCACGGCATAAAATGGATTTCAGAATTAAATAGAAACGTTGATCTTATTTACCGTAATTCTATTATACACTTAGTTATTAATGATTTTGTTGTTGTGGTTCTCGTGTACCGCTTTACAACGGAAGGAGGAGTGTAATAGCTTCTGAGGATCCCTGTGCGCCCGAGTGCAGAAGTCTGATTTATATCTCACACACGTCACAAATCCTTTTTACGAGGCGGACTTCATTCATGCATTACATTGCATTTATCCACAGATCGTAATTTAGATCTGGAACAGAGAACGATCACCTCTGACCAATTAATCCTAGTAGTATTGCTCTAAACATGGATAACTTTGTGACTATAACAGATTAAACGTTGTCCAGCCTTCGTTCGAGAGTCTTCGGCTCGCGGGTTCGAACTCGCAGCTCAAGGGATGGCAAGCCCTACCAAACAGGTTATCTCGGCCTAATAATCATATTAACTATACATTTTAATGATTTCAAAGTTTATGAAGCAATAAATTTTCCTTAATTATACTTTTATAGACCTTTTGTTTAATATAGATTCCTCTACGAGCACAAGAAAATCTTCAATATATCCACGTTGTTGATAGAAATTCAATATTGTGCAGATATCATTATAATGCTGTTGAGCATATGAGCTAGTAAAATGAATGTATTTGTAAATTTCAAGTTTAAAAACATATTATTTTGCATTTTTTTAAAAATTTTTACTCCCTAATTTTAACTTAATTTTGATGCATCATAACTCCTCAATTTTGAATTATTGCATGTTCAAGACTAATAACAACAATAACCATAACTTTAACCTAACAAATTACTAACAACAAACACTTTTTAAACTTTCTCAATTAATCGATTGATATTTAATCACATTTTGCCTTCTTGAAACTTTTGACGATTAATTTTTTAAAAAAAGATATTACTATGTGATAATCCCCATTTATTATAGTACCTACTTATTTCTAACTTGTTATAAATGGTTATATTTCATTCCAGATTGAAAAAAATGATGCAATCTAAAATATTACATATTCCATTGATTCCATTATTTCGTTTAGTAATACGTTCTTCTTAAACTAATATTTTAAACAAAAATATTCCATAGTGCTATGGCTAAAACTAATCGATTTATGAAGCTTTGCATTTTTTCTGGCAAATAATATCATCTCAAAGAAATATGCATTGTCTCATTTTCCATTAGATATCTAAAAGATTCTAAAAATTCTAGGGTTCAAACTCGGTGAATTTTAGTTGCATGAAAATGAAACCATTTAAAATGTTAAAATGTCAAGAATATTTTACTACAAGTGACAAATTCGACTGAGATGTGTGTAAATGTTCAGACCTTGAAATTTTTAGTACTAATATGTGCAGAAATGAACTGAAATCTAAAAAATTGTATTTTAGCGCATTTTTCCAATTTATAAATTAACTACTAAAAACAGAATGTGTCTTTTTATGGTAGAATATCTCATTTGAATAGTGCTGTACCAAGGACAAGGATAAGGTACAAAAACTCAATTTGAACTTCCATCAATACATGTTTAGGGAGACATCCGGTATAAAAACACATTGCCAATCCCTAATGATATTTGGGTGCACAGTCACACCTTGAATTTTTTGCTAAAAATACTTAACGTACCACAATGCTGTCTGAAAATGCTTTGTATAAAGCGACATCCTATATAAAAAACGCATTTCCAGTAACTATAACAATGTTTGAGTGTACACTCGTATCATGAATTTGTAGCTAAAAATGTTAAGCGTACCATAATTCTGTCAGAAAATGTTTTGTATAAACCAAACATATAAAAACACTTTGTCAAATCGCAGTAGCTCTAATGATGTTTGAGTGTACAGACATATCGTGAATTTGTAGCTAAAATATGTAGTGTACCACGCCATCTGAAAATATCTTGTATAAAGCAACATCCTGTATAAAAACGCATTTCCAGTAACTCTAATAATGTTTGAGTGCACCCTCGTATCATGAATTTGTAATTAAAAACGATAAGAGCATCATGAAGCTGTCATAAAATATCTTGTATAAAACATATAAAAACGCATTGTCTAATGGTGTTTGGGTGTACAGTCATATCGTGAATTTATAGCTAAAAATTCTTAGTGTACCTCATTGCTGTCTGAAAATCCTTGTATAAAGCGGCATCCTATATAAAAAACGCATTTCCTGTAACTATAACAATGTTTGAGTGTACTCTCTTATCATGAACTTGTAGCTAAAAATGTTAAGCTCACCATAAAGCTGTCAGAAAAGATCTTGTGTAAACCAAATATATAAAACCGCATTGTCAAATATCAGTAGCTCTAATAATGTTTGGGTTTACAGTCATATCGTGAATTTCTAGCTAAAATTCTTAGTGCATCATAATGCTGTCTAAAAATGCCTTGTATAAAGCGAGATCCTGTATAAAAACACATTGCCAGTAGTTCTAACGATGTGTGGATGTACATTCGTATCACGAATTTGTAGCTAAAAATGCTTAGAGCATCATAAAGCTGTCAGAAAATGTCTTGTTTAAACTAAACACATAAAAACTCATTGTCAAAACGCAGTAGCTCTAATTATGTTTGGATGTACAGTCATATCGTGAGTGTGTAGCTAAAAATTCTTTGTGCACCATAATGTTGTCTGAAAATGCCTTGTTCAAAGCTACATCCTGTATAAAACCGGATTTCCAGTAGCTCTAATGATATTTGGGTGTACATTCATATCATGAATTTGTTGCTAAAAATGCTTAGGGGACCATGACGTTGTCAGGAAATGCTTTTTACAAATGATACATTTTGTATACAAACGGATTTCCAGCAGCTCTAATGATATTTGGGTGTACATTCATATCGTGAATTTATAGCTAAAAATGCGTAGTGTACCACTATGCGGTCTAAAAATGCCTTGTATAAAGCGACATCCTGTATAAAAACACACTGAAACTCTAACGTTGTTTGGGTGTAAAGTCGTGTCATGAATTTGTAGCTAAAAATGTTAAGCGCGCCATAACGCTGTCAGCAAAAACCTTGTATAAAAGAGACATTCTATATAAAACCGCATTTCCAGTAGCTCGAATGATGTTTGAGTGTACACTCGTATCATGAATTTGTAGCTAAAAATGTTTAAAGCACCATAACACTGTCAGAAAAGACCATGTATGAAAGAAGCATCTTACAAGAAGCAAGTCCTGATAATTAGAAAACGTTATATTATATTTTAAAACGCAACAATAAAATCAAGAGTACCAGTTTTTTTATTTAAAAAATAAAATATAAAATTTGGTTTTAAGGCGTTCCAAGGGGCATTTTCATCTGTTACGTCGTACATTACCGACATGCCCCCGAAGATATAAGGTTTAATTGTCCTATCAATCCGTCTCAAAGCGATAAATAACAGATTCAATTACTCTCGTCCGACAGTTCTGTCTCGAGATGGACATATCGAATAAGACGGCAAAGGATTAAGTAGGACGTATTTCTATCAAAGAGAGAGACAAGTTGAACCACTTGAGAGCTTTTTATGGCATGTTTATTGCCCAATCCTTTATTCTCAGTTCGACCTCCCCTGTCTTCTTTTACTCAGAGGCCATTTACGGTTCTTATGAGCATTGCCCCGTGAAGTTAATAAGGCATTTCGGGGGCAATTCCTTATTATTCTAGAATTGCACAGATAAGGTTTAAGACGAAAGTTAATGGTTCATTCGGAATCATTCATTATTTGGAATTACAGCTATAACCAGTTTTTGAGTATAATAATTTAATAAATATTGCATCTAATTTTGCAAGTAATATTTAAATTCATTAATAATCTTATATACCTTTGTAATACTTAAACTTCTAAGAAATAAAAAAAAAAAATCTTCTCTTTAAAGGGAGAAAAATGACTTTAAGTACTGTGTCTTATCTTAGCACTGACATTCTACTGCTGCGCATGCGCAGAGAAACCCATATTCATTTCTGTTGCACAGTTTTTTTTTTTTTTTAAAAGATACTAAATAATCAGTTCCAGAGATGTTATAGCAGAGATTCTACATGCTTTTCCAAATAAGAATCTTTTTTCTCAGAAAACATTTGAAAATAAATTTAAAAAACGAAAAAGAAATTATGGACAATAGTTTATTAAAAATATTTTATTATAATTTTTTTGAGAAATTATTACAAAAATAACTCTTTTCTTCTTGTATTAACTTTAGTCTTATTTATTTGTTTATAATAGATATATTTATTTATTATAAACGAGTAGAACCTTACAATTAAGAAATTAATTTTAAAGTATCAACAATATTTTATTAAAAGTAGTAAATGCATAATTATGATTGGTCAGATTTTTTTTTGTTTAGATTTCTCTGCTGAAGACAAATATTTCATTATCTTTTAAATAATATATATCTTTAATAATTCAATTATTGCAAATTAATTTTTTAAAAACCCATACTGTAAGTAATCCTGGAATACAAAACGCAGTTCAGAAAACTTTGTAATATTTCTACGACTCAGCCAAATGATTAAAAATTACCAACTTTTTTACTACCAAAAATTCAGTAATTTTCAGGAATTCTTTTAAAACCTGAATATAAAGTAAAAATCATAAAAAAGCATATTATTTCATTTTCTTATATTTGCTTGTCTTGCATATTCTTTTGAATATTACTGACTATAAAATGCCTATAACTTCTCTTTTAAAAATTGTTTTGACAAAATCTCGAGAATCTAGTTTAAAATTATTTTAATTCTGGTGGAAGTAACAGCTTGAAACAGTAAGAGAATGAAAAATGGGTGAAATACGGAAATGAAACGGTATAAGAATGCGAAATGTCTCAACTAATTGTGAGGTTGGAGCAAATGACTGCAAACAAAATAACTCAGATTATCCCAAATTAGAGTTATTAAGTAGAACACTTGCTTACGATACACAAGTATAAATAAATCTTTTTTAAATGCATGAAAAGTGTTTTACATAATGTTAACATTTTGATTTTCCAAATGTTATCGAATTTTTCTGGGAATTAACTAAAGCATAAATAAAATTCTTTCAGATATCTCATTCACTGGTTTCATAATTACAAAAAAATGAAATACCTATTTAAACTAATTAACACTTTTTATTTTGATGTCGAAAATATTTCATTTTCATTTATGCAGTTTTATTTTTGTGCTAAAAAGAGAGAATCGTATCGTATTTTTGACGTTTTTCTTTTGATTAAAGAAAATATTTTTTTTCATACAAAATTTAATTCTGAATACCAATTTGATTCGATATATTATATACCAAAATACTGCTTAAACAATGTAGAGTTAACGATAAAAACTTGAGATTTATCATTAGCTGGTAAACCGATTTACGACCGGTAATCCTTAAAAGAACGAATCCTTAAATAGATTGCAATTTCATATCGCTGAATTCTTCGTAAAAAAAATTTGAGTTAAATATGTAGTATGATATCTCTTTAAGGGATTTTGAATAATTGAATCAAATGAATAATTGAAGCTCAAAATCACGTAGACACTAAACTAAGCATAAATGGCAATATTCATCAATATCTTTTAATCCCCTACATTTTTTTACCTGCTTTTACCAGTATTGCATTACTATTACGTATGCCTCTTTGACAGCAGGTGCATTTTTAGAAAGCTAAAGTAGAAGTGAACTATGACATTATAGCTGTTATTCATCTCAAAATCGGTCGAGGAGTAAACTTTGTTTGATACTAGAAAAATTGAAAATTAAAATTAAAAAATTTATCATTTCATATATAATTGTGTATAGAGAGATGAATAGAGATTTATAGAGAAGCCTTGGGATTGTTTAAAATTGTTTAAAATGGTTGATGGCTTAAATTAATCAAGACAAATAATGACTTGAAACTAATAATGTTTTCACATGATAACTTGAAATTTGAGACCATGGATTTCATTTTTTTTCTTTTGTAAATGGGGAATTTATTTATTTTCCTTCATTTCTTTTGTAAATGGAGTATTTATTCAAGTGTATTTCCTTTTTTTTTTTTAAAAAAAATTCTCATCACAAAGGAAATATTAATCTAAAAAAATCAGGACTCATTTCGAATTTGATCTTGGGCCTCTCAGTACTAATAAGCAACACTATCACATAATCATCAAGAGGGAATGTCCGAATCTTTCTTATATACTACTTTCTTATATAAGATCCATCCACTCCCACATCATTGCATAAAATTCATTTATTTATAGCAACGCTGTGAATACCACAAACGCCTGCATTTTTGTAAGAGTAAGATTTGCGTTTTATGTCATGGTAACTAAAAAAGTTTCAAATTTCGGTGGATTTTTTGCCTGCTAAAACTAAAAGTTACTGAAGAAATACAGTTTTAGCTACGAGATCAAGTAAAAAATTTTCTTATCGAAATTGCTACGTTTTTGAGTTATTGTATTTTAATCCATGAGAATGTACAGACACATAAACGACCACCTCTTTAAAATATTATTCGTTCAACATCTTAAGCAAATCTTTACTTTAGATATAGCTATGTTTACAAGAGATAGAAAAATTCAATTGTGCAGCTTGATGTTTTGTCCGCACTAGATACATTATAAGACTCTTGTTTTAATAACTTGCTTAATATCGTAAAACATTTTTTTGCATGTTAATCGTTTATTTTCGATTATATTTCTTTATATTACTATCTTTATGGAAAGTTATTTGGTTTCAGTGTCTTTTATATCATCAAACTGTCTGCCGACCATTTCTAATTATTTTAATGACTAATTGAACGAAATGAAACTTAAAGTACCAATTATATTTGATTAAGTGTTTATATTTATGCATATGTGGCGTCCTGGTGTAGGGTAGCGTGTCTTCCCCGTGATTTGGCAGTCCCGGGTTCGTCTTATGTCTTCCAAATAACGAATCTAGTTGTGCAGAGTTAATCCTGTCTTTCTGGGGACATCCTGTGCAGTGATCCACTAACAGAAAAAATGACATTCCGGATATGAAATAATAATTTTAAAATGTGGAAAGATAATATTATCGATAACCTTTAATTTGGTGTGCGATGAAAAAATATGATGAATCAACAAAAGTATTAAATTATGAAAATTGAAAATCTGAACTTATTGATTTTTTTCTTATTTTCAGATATTTCAGTTTATTCTAGCATCTATAAATCAGTCAATTAAACATAAAACAAATCTGTTTACTAGAATTCACAGGATAAGTTGGGATTTTTTTTAATTCTATAACTACGTAGAACAAAATGGCTGAAATATATTTAGCATTATAGATTGGAGCGTATACTTATATATATTGTTGCTTTGTTGACATAGATTGGGATTCTTTTGCATCTCTATTCATAACAATTTTTTTCAACAATTGCAGTATTTATACCTTTTATACAAGAAAGCAATAAATACTGTACAACCTTTCAATTCCTTTTATTGAATTACTACGAACACCATATTACGATTTTTGATAGCTAGTTTATGCATCATTTTTCATACCTACATCCCTGAAACATATTCATCGTCGAAATTTCCAGAATTATAGTTAACAAGATATTTTTAAATTTTCATTGTTGCACGATTTTGCTGATAATACTACCATCACAAAAGAGAAAAAAAATCTCAATCTAAAACAGGATATTGCAAATTTATAAAACAGTAGAGCTAAATCTACTTTCACCCAACCACAAAAAAAATTCAAAAGCTACAAAAATCAGCTGTAATATCCCGAATCCACTCCATTATTGCATTTCAGTAGGTAAACCCTGCATATCTAAGTGTCTTACATATGAATCTTCTCTCCAGTCTTTTCCAATAGATATTCAAATCGATGATCTAAAACATAGCGGAATGCCTCCCCAAATGAGATTGAAAATGGACTCGCAGTTCGTGCAGATTTTTGTTCATCTCTCTTGTTGTTACAGCGCCGAAAACATCCCTGGATTTTATTGGGTGAGGACGGATTCTCCAGTTCTTATGCGGATAAGGAACAAGACATAAAAATTTGATTCGGTTTTATTTGCTGCGTATTGTTGGAGGGAAAGTGCGTCGTTTATGTTTTTATGCGACCGGAAATGTAATAAAGTCCACGCTTCGTTTATTATGGTAGGTATATTGCCATCGATTTTTTTTTTTTGGGGGGGGCGATGAAATTCGTATGAAAAACTTGAAGATTCGAAATGGAAAATATCGTCAGGTGTTTTATGGAAAGAAACTCGATTGTGTGATACGTTACGCCTTCTGACAAAAAAAATTATCTTGAAATTTGATTTGATAACTTGTTTTACGTCCCATCATTTTTTGTTATGTTTTTGCAATTCGCGTTTCAAAATATTTATTCACTTTTTTTAAACGTGCCATTCTTTTAAAATCGGCCGAATTTTCGAGTCAATTAACTTAAGTTATCTCACTTTACTATCTGGGATATTTTTCAAGTTTTAGTACAAATGCATTCATTGGTTATATAAAATAAACCAGTTTATGTATTAAAAAATATACAGAATTTCAATTTATAAAACTTTATACCCCAAGCTAACTTCGGAAGGTCTATAGCTATAGCCATGAAAGTCGTCGCGCAGGCATTGTAAAATCGCTTTACGCTATGTGATGAGACATTTTACAGCTCTACAAAATGTAATACTCGAAAATCAAAGTTTTTTTTTTCATAAAAAGACTCAATATAAGGGAAAAGTGTGAATTATATAAAAAAAATAAGTGGTTATCATTTTCCTGTAAAACACCTTGTGAATCTTAATGTTAAGAAGAAAATATTTCAAATGCAATTTTTTTTTCTTCAAATTCCTTCAAATTTTGTTGCACAAAAGTGGAAAATAATATTTTTTGGGATAAAAACAAACTAACTTTATTTGTTTATAGGAATTTCTCAAATAGATGCTGTATGTGATATTTACTCCAATACTGGTTAACATTGGATAATGTACTACTGTTGCTTATAAAAAACGACTGACATGCTAAAATTGTCCAATATGAAACTGAAATGAATTTCTAAATATGCATTGTAGATAATGAAGAGAAGCTTGAACCACTTCCTCTTTCTAAGTCTTTTTGTGAAGTTACAATCGTAAACCGCTAATAAATAAATAGAGCGTCCTGTTGTATCGTTAAAAAGCGTAGATAACTTTTCTTAGGAACCAAATAGTTTCCAAATTCTGTAATACAGAGTATTTTTTTCGTTATGCCTTTTCCGAAGCAGGACACTTAACTCTGAGATACACAAGAAGCTCTGGATGTGGACCTTCAAGCATCGCAGCTCTATATTTATATACATCATCATTATAACTGTAATTGTCATTCTGATAGAGATGCTGTTGAGCGTTGTGGTTTATGGCATTTTACAATCCCGCTGGCAGTCTGTCAAGATCCGCCAAATGCCACAATCACCACCAATAGGAGCCAAATAGCAAATAAAGTTGTTGCTGTTACTTATGCACTCCACAAGCCCGTTGATAGATCTATCAATGATTTAAGCAGAGTGAGCGTCTATTGTTTTTTCAGTAGCGTCAAATAGGGCCAAGAGTACGATTTAGCTACTTAATACATCGCATTCACTTGAAAAGCTCTTTTTTACAGGGGGGCACATTCACACATGGAACACAAAAGAACAACCATATCCGAACAGGGACATGGGGAACATGGGGAAAACGCACTACCTCTGTGTGAGGACTCCGGGTGAGTAGCGATGTAATGAATTTAAGCAGGCACCTTATATCGTTGCAGTCAAAACTTAGTTATTATTAATAACCTTTCTTTATTTGTTAAAATAAATAATAAGAATGTGTCTGTAGGCTTGTATTTTAGAGTTATACCGATTAGATCGTTTGGCCTAAAATTAATGAGTTGAATCAAATTGCGATCGTATACGTATATATATTACGTCAGGAAAGTTTTTTAAAGCTTTAATTAGGTAAAAATTAAGAAACATTTTGCGTTATTCCGGGATAAGTTTCAAAAATATCATCGCTTGCATTTCGCTGATGTTTTTAAAAATATTTTTGTGCTTAGTAGGCAATAGAATTCATGTTTTTAAAAATACTTTTGTGCTTAATAGGCAATAGAATTCGTGTTTTTAAAAATATTTTTTTGTCCTCAGTAGAATAATGTTAGAATCATCATTGTGCTGAAATTCAAACCGTTCTCATTGTTTTATCATCTATTAATATATTAATTTTCTTCTATTGTTAAAATCTAATGAAGGATGGCTTTTTTTTGTTCTCTTTATAGTTTACAAAGAAAATAAAAAGAGTACACGTACAATAATGAAATTTAGCTTATCCTAATATTTATGTTTTTAATAAAGATGTACGACGTTATGTTTTTAATAAAGATATTATGTTTTTAATAAAGATGTTTGACGTAGCTTATCCTAATATTATGGTCTATTTCCAAGAGGAAAGTTCATATACACTATAAAGATAAATATATAGAAAGTTTGACGGAATCATTGGCCTGAAGGCATCTAAATCATAAACATTTAAAAAAATTATTGAAATCAAATAAATGAATATTGGACATGAACCAGCTGATTGTATTTAGGTACGAGTTTTCAATAATAACCGAATAAACACATTCACTGTAGCATATAAATATTATTTATTTACTAAATTTAAAGTAGAATGTACATTTCTAAACTTACTTCTTCACATACATTATCTAGATTTATCTAGAACCCAACAACGCTGCAAGACATTAATATTTGAAAGACACAAGTAAAAAAATACTAATAATGGCTAGTTAAACAAAAAAATAAATGCCTAGCGGTAAATAAATCAACCAGTTTTATAATCCAAAATTATACATTATTTTATATTAGAAAATTTTATTTTTAACCTATATTCATTACCAAGTTTTCAATTTTTCATTAATTTTTTTTTTTTTCGAATTTTCGTTTTTGAGAATCATAATGTTTTACGAATTTTCTAATTTATATTCGGTGTGTTATGTAAATGCACAATTTTCGTAGAATTAATGCGTAAAAGTTACTGCCAAATTTTTAAAGTTTTTTTTAATTCAACATAAGCATTATATTCTACACATTGTATCTTCTTACAATGTGTATTCAAATGTATTCTATTCAACACTGTTTCATTATGTTCAACCGAATTTTATGCTCTGTTTGCAAACAATGAAACTATTTATTATTTTTTAAATTTAACATAACTAGCCAAACTATTATAAAAAATACTGCTTTCATCTTCCGTCTGTAATCCTTTTCATGCATTAAAATCGTTTTATACAAGAGTTGTCAATCTTCCAGGAGTAGAGTCTATAGAAATGTCCTTTTATTTCGTATGGATTAATTTTCCGGTCTAGACATTTGCCAAATTGAGTTGGCAACATTTTTGGAAACTTAGTTTGTATGGAACATAATGTTTATTTGTTATTTCTTCGTTAGAAGCTAGTAAACTTGTCGCAGCAAATTTTTAATATAATATAATTTTTTATTCACTAAAAAAATCATCTTTTTTAAGAAATATAATTCAGGTATTGTGATTTTAAGCTCTTTAACCCGTAATTCTTCGTCTAAAGAATCGTCAAAAACAAAAACGGACATCTCAAAAAATAGTAGTTAATATTAAAATTCTCTCTATATAATAGAAAAATACGTTTTTACTTTGTCCCAAAATATTTTTTTTTCATCTTAATATGAAAGTTGTAGATCTATATTATTTTCATTTCTATAACTAAACATGATATTTGAAATGAAATCTTTTTAGCGATGTTAGTTTGGTTTTAAATAATATTATCACCAATTTATTGCTCGGACTCGCTCTAAAACACACGAAAAAAATTGGACGGCCCGCGCCACCATGACTGCAACATTTTCAGTAACTTCACTTGACTTCTTAAGACACTCATCGATCACGATACAAATTTTTCCGTAGGAAGTATGTCCCATCATCTATAGGAGGTAGCCTGCCCCAATCTTCTGTACCATCACGACGGTGAGAACGAACCACAATACAGAAAGCGCCTCCCCCTAATTCTTGAAGTGCTCCCAGTGGGATTAAACAATATTAAATCAGTAACAAAGAATCTTCAAAGCTCGTTAACTTTTATTTGCTTCACTTAGAAAGATTCTAAATTAGTGCCCTTCTGCAAGATAGGGCCACAATATTGCAATCATGGAATTTTGACACATTACCATTACTAATTTTCTTAAAGTCTCATTTGTATAATGAACTTTCTAAATGCAAAATATTAAATTAAAAACACAAATGATGAAAATTACTAAATTATTTTCATTGAAAGTGAATTTCTAACCCATTGTCAGATTGGGAAGTATAAGTTCAGGACTTACGTATTATACCTTCCAACTTTATCGCCAAATTTGAAGTCATCGCCAAAGACTTTCCAAGCTGCCAATTGTGACAATCCGGCTATGATGTAATCCATTAATCTTTATCTCCAAATTTTAATCCGTCGCCAAAATGGTACTAAACCTTTTTCGATCGTTGGCGAAGAGGGTATAAGACGTAAGTACTTTTTTTTCTTCCTAATTTTTCAAAATTTCTCTCTTGTTTTTTTCCCAAGTTTCTTTTTCCTTCTTAAATTTTAAAACATATTAATCATTGATTAATTTTGTTCTCTAAGATATACACTGAGGTGACAGAAGTCGTGGGATAACAATATGCAAATATACAGAGTACAATGTCAATGCATAAAATGTATAAATTGTCAGTAGTATTAGGACTTTCATTTGTATTCAGTGATTCATGTGGAAAGGCTTCTGACGAGATTATGGTCGCGCAATAGGAATTAACAAACCTAGAACGTGGATTGATTGTTGGAAAGAGGCGCATGGGACAAAAAGATTTGCCATTTAAATGTTAAAAAAAATGAGAACCAAATATTGTTTATTAAAGTCTTTACGCTTTGTAGAAAAATAAAAATGATTTATAAAAAAGTTTTTTTTCTTCAAAATATGGGAGAAATCCATAAAAATGATGCAAAAACTACTAACCAAATTTCCTTCGTCTTCCTCAACATCCTTTTGGGTTATCCTATTCAAAGGCAATTTCATTCTCACAAGGGATTTTTCGGTCTCTTCAAAATCTAAAATATGGAGATTCATCAAATTCTAATGTTGGAATTTTTTGATAATTAGGATAATTTCACTTTCTATTTATTAGTCTTAGAGGAAGTGAAATCAGTGTAAAAAGTTATTCTAAATTCGATATGATAACGTTGAGGAAGATAATACGTTTCCGCAGTTATTTTGAAAATCAATTATATTTTTTTAAATATTTTTTGGATTTTTTGTTGTTTACAATTCTGATTCGGAATAGAGGTTTCAATTATCGTTTCACAGCAAGTAGATCTACAGCTGCTATACATTTTGTAAAAATAATTTATTCCATAAAAATCAGTTTATATAATAAATTATTTATAAACTGACTATATAAATAAATATAAAATAAAATAAACATATTTGTATATAAATAAGTTATTTTATAAGAAATATAATACAAAATATTGTATTTGTATACAAGTCATATCATACTCTCCTATCCGCTCATAGGCGAATGGAATAAACCATAAAACTGAATAACCGAACCGCCGCATCATCAACAATTCGGAGAACTGTGGTTGAGTCTTAAGGGTCCTCACCGACTACGATACAACTATTCCATTAGGAAGTGCCTCCAGTCATTGATTGGAGGAGTCTAACTCCGATCTATTAGTGCACACTTCCAGGTTAGCGATATCCAACCCCCATGCCGGAAGCACCTCAACCTCATTTTGAGGTGCCTCCCTGGGGAAATATTTGTATATAAAAAATCTAAAATATATTTTATATATAAATATTTATGTCATTTCCCCCTACTAATACATAAATATTGTGCAATATTGCATGTAAATTGTCAATATTCGCAATATTGTATTATATTGTTCAATGTTGATTAATATTATATAATATCGAGCAATATTAAAAAATACTGTGTTATAGTCCGAAATGCTTGGTCCTACTGCCAATTACAGCACATTTTTAAAATAACTACAATACAGGGTTTAAAAAAAGTTGTTTTAAAAGACGCCAAATCAAATATGTGAAATGTATTACACTTTTTAAAAAAACGTTAATGAAAACAGCAATAGATCTGAAACCTTTAAGAAACGAGAGGCGAAAGCAAGAGATTTCACTGAATCTAAAAAAACGAGGCAAGTTAAAGCTTTTCTTAGCTAATTTATTCAAAAACACAAAGAAACCGTTCAAAAATATTCACTGAAGAATATTTCTTTATCGAGATAAAAATAAAAATTCAGCTGACTTTGTAAAAGCAAAGCTTGTGAATTTCAACAGTCCGTGTTTCAGCAAACTTTTTTTTATATTTTCTTCCGTGTGTTGCCCTTTATATATTCCAGGAAATGATTCATGCTGAGAAACAACGACTTAAAATAAATTAGAAGTTTTTTGGAATCTGTGTTATTTCAGCTGAGTTTTCGTTGGGGTTTTTTTTCTTTCAGTTTCCCACTGCATACCAAAGTAGAAAGATGTGAATTGATACTTAACATTCAGAACCCATCGCTTCGGAGGATGTTTGCTTTTTTAATAGATTCCTACTGCTGTTTGCCAAATCTCTCCTGGCAATATTTTGTCACCTCTTTCCCATTTTTTTTTTGTATTTTCATTTCCGATACAGAATTTTTGTTACTTCTTTTACGGTTTAATAACGTTAGTTAAATTAAGATTGGTTTCAGAAATATAACGAGATCTTCTGAATTATAACATAGGAAAATTCTAGTATATTCAAAAGAACATCATGACATTGCTTTAGGAATGAGGTTTTGTGACGTCAACGAAAACCCATAGGCGAAGAATTAAAAAAATCTATAGGCCAAAAATTGAACTTTTATTATCTTGTTCGAGCATTTAAAAAAACAGCTTTTAATAACCAGCCCATTAGAAAGGCTCTGATTGAAAAATAAGTCAATGACTACCGCATATAAAACCTAGAAAAATGTCATTTTGAGCACGCGATTATATGAAAGGAAATAAATAGGAAATGTGATATTTTTTAAACAATCAATGCGAGACAATTTTTTTTGATCATTTGCAATGCTAAAGTGACTCATTCATTGAAATAATTAAAATGAATAACAATATAATTTAACTTGCACGAGCAGGTGGTGCTTGGCCGTTCAAGAAATGATGTTCTGACAAGATATATTGAAATATGCATAGCAGAATTCATTTTAATATTTTTCATATTTTGTTTGATTATAGATTCATCAATAATATGCTATACCCAAGCTGCGCCCTTATTTATTCTCATTTTATTGTACCATTCAATGAAATAAAACATTTAAAAGAGTTAATTAAGTTAGGCAGTTAATTTCTCCTTACATAAATTTTAGACTTTTTTTGGCAAGATGCATATAAGAACTTGATATTTTGCTGTTTATTGCTTATAATTTTCGAATACCTATTAAGTTTTTAATGCTTTAAATTTATTCAGCTTTTGAATTTCTTTTTATTGGTTTTAATGCTTGAAGGTTATTCAGTTTTTAAAATCCTTTTAATAGGTTTGAAAGTTCGTTATTAACAATTTCTATTCTTTGTTTAAAAATGGAATTTCCACGAAAATATTTTTCAACGAAAGTAGTACTTACCCATATTCTGAAGCAATATTAAAATATTTACATTTCATGCACAGTTTTTAAATTAATTAAGACGTGGGGGAATAATTTTATAGAAGTAGAACGATTCTTTAAAAGCTGGTGAATAATTTCAATTACAAATAATTCTATGATTTTTTTAAATTATATAATATAATATTTTATTTAAAAAAAATTATTTTTGAACTAAATAAAATTCTTATTTTCTTTCTTGAATTCGGAGAGATTTCAACTTTAATATATAATTATTTCTGAGCAAATCTGAGCAAGAATTCCATAAAAACAAATAAATAATGACAAGTTACAAGTACCAAACAAAATCCCGAACAAAACCCCGTTCTTCAAAACTATATTCATTGCTTTTTCAAATACTTTCCCTTTGCCGTGACAACTGCAAGTGTTAAATTAATTAAACGCTCTCGTCCTTTCTATGTGATATTTCACCTTTGCCACAATAATTCTGAAAGGGAAAATGCGACTGTTTATTGTTTTCCCGGTGATGAATTCTACGATAGCGTTTTTAAAAATAAGCTGCTATTATTCTCTGGCTTCCACGTGCACACATTGTGCTTGTAGAGGCTTCTTCAAAAGAGAGAGGACATGGAAACTGGGGAATTGAATTATGCATTCTTTTGGGGGAGGAAAAATGTTATTAATAAGTCTTCTCTAGCATTTCAGCTGTGGAGACTGCGACCGTAACTTTGTTTCGTTCGAGCAAAGATGATTTCACGCTTGAATAACCGGCCAGACCCTTTTTGGAAGTAAATATTTATTGACGCCGTCTATTTTTAGCACGTGAGCCACGTCGAAACGTGCCACTTATGAGAGCGTCTTTGTCTTTATGTGTGGGCATAAACCTCAGTTTGGCATTTATCTATTGTTTGAATTTGTGCAAAATCTGCGTTAAAGCATTGAGAGCTCAGGTTTTAGATTGATAATTCTTAATTCACTATCACATCGAAGAACGCGACCATGCAAAGGGAATGGCAAGAGTTCAATTAGTAAATTCCATAAATAAGGAAAAATAAATTATAAAATTGGACTAAAAATATATAAATTGAGTTAAAGAAGCATAAAATAAAACACAAAATGGGTCTCATATTACGTTCTCCCTTATATTATAATTTTAAACGAGCTTTATTGGATATATACAGAAATAAATTTATTTCGTATAACTTCGAAACGGTATTAATAATTTGGATAAAATTTTGTATAAGATTTTGCTTTTCAATTTTATTCTATACTAACTCTTACCCGCGACTTCGTACGCTTGGAAAATTTGAAGTGTATATGCAAGAACTGTCAGTTTAATCGCAATGTAAAATATTTTCAAAACCGCATGCATGCATACATTTTCAACGTCAATTGGAGCAAAGTGAAAGGACGTGAATTTTAAGCACCAGTTGGGGTAGCGTTAGTATAGATAACGCTACCCCAACTGGTGCTTAAAATTCACTACTTACTATAAAGGTACTTTAAAAATTTACTATAAAGGTACTTTTAAAAATTTACTCGAAAATTATGAAAATAGGCAAAAGGAATATGTACAGCAAGAAAAAAAAAATAAGAGAAATGAACAGGAAATATCGAATTATATTAACACAAGAAAAGCGTAAAAAAACTAATAAACCTTATTTTAGAATAGTAAGATAATATTGAAATGAAAAACGGAAACAGAAACAGAAAAACAAATGTTTAGATATTTTTTTTTAATTTTTTTTCTGATGAAAAAGGCTTTCTGTCGGGAAATCCTACAATAAATCACAAACTCCTTTAGATAAGATGATATTAAAAGAATGCTGGAAATAGAAAAATAAAAACAAACGATTAAAAAGCTCGGGCAGATGATTTCATATTTTTTTTAATTTTTGGGCGGAAAAGTTAGTACTTAATTAATAAAAATTTAACCACTCAATTAACCGGAATAAAAATTAGCGTATATTCTTCTGTAGACTATCATCTATCTCTGTGCTAAATTTCCTCCAATTTCCTTCGGCCTTTCTGGCGTGATTGACGGACATCATCCATCATTTATAATAGTTGTATAGATATAGATAAGTATTTTCATTAAAAAAGAACACGATTTTAAAAAAATATTTATAACTATAAGAGTCTTTTTATCAGTTCTCATTCCGACATGTAGAACCTTCTCGAACCCGATTTCACCCTGATAAAATTGAGTGTAAGTTCACAAATATAAGTAATAATAGATAAACTATAAAACGAATACTGAAATATATAACAGATGGCTTAGAATAACAGGTTAAATTATCGCATTCGGGATTTTTTTATTTAAATGGCCAGTTCATATGTGCGTAAAATTTAAAATTATACATATGTCATCAATATGTGGTTCGATTCTAAATATTTTCTCCAAAAAAAAAACATCAAGGCGTTACAGGAAAACACAAAAAAAGATCAAGTACTAATAAATATAGCGGATTAATAAGTAGTCCTTTTCAGGCCTTTAAGTTCATAATATAGCTAGGGATGAGACAGTATCTAGTGTGAAATGACTATGCCAAATCTGGACAGTTTGCAGAGCCCCTAGTGGCGAAATAGGAAAGTTACAAATGATAATAAAAAAATTAAAGAACATTGGTCAAAACGTCCCTTAGAAAAATGTACTCTGTTCAATAATTAAAGTTATGAGCATTATGTGACTTGAAAATGTTTAAGTGTTGAGTCAAAAAAGCCTAAATAAAATTCAGGTGACCCTCGCATAACTTAACTCGCATAAATATAAGAGGAATGAAATCCTCTTCAGCGTAGGAATCGATTTGTGACCGTAGTAAAATAGCTATGCTGAATTCAGTTGGTTATCTTACAGTGGACCTAACTGCTAAATAAGAAAGTTGCATATAATAATTTTAAAAATAAGAAAATTGGCTAAAACGTTCATTCAAAAATTTGAGTTATTCTACAATGAAAATAACGGAAACACACTAACAAATAAGATATAAAAATTTGAGTCAACTCCATGTTAAGTCAACAAATAAAATTTTTATTTTGGTTACTTTTTATTGAATAATCACAATTAATTTAAATAATTTATCAAAAACTTATTGCATTTTTTGGCAATCGAACTCGCATTTTTGTCTTCCACGTGAAAAATACTTAATTCGTTGCATTTTACCGATTGAGCTGCTGCCTGTTGATTGAAATTTCCATTACAAACGGCTAAAACTCTATTTAAAGTATTAAAAACTAATTAAATTCAATTAATGAATTAACATTTGAAAAAAACTGCAATAACATCAATTGTCATCCACTACAAGTTTTTAAAAATATTTTTGAACTTCAGTGAATGAATAAAAAGTATTTTATTAACGATTGAAAATTTGAAGGGTGGGAAATGATATAAGGGGAACTTTGACTAATAATAGGAACTGAAAGAAAAAATTTTTAAGAAATTATTTCTAAAAAGGATTAAAATATTAGTGATTGAAATTGAGAGCATTCCGAACTTAAGAAAGGGTTCTTAAAATTAAAAAAAAAATGTAGTTATTCGATATTTCCTCTCCAAGCAGTTTCTTCAGATTTTCATTTTTTTATTTACTTTCTTTGTTTAAATTTCTTTTTTTTTATTGTTTAACTCTGAAGATATGTATAAAAGAAAAGAAAATGCACTTTTCTATTAAGCCTTACTCCATGGAGAAGCAAACATTCACCTTCAAAATTCGGCGTTTTGATAATCCAAATGTGGCCAAATTTTCAAATCTCGAATAATTCGGCTACATCTGCCTCTTATTCCGGTTTAAATCCGCTGACGCCTCAGTGGGCAATATCGCTGATGCATCAGGGGGCCAAGGAAAGTGCCATAAGAAAATACCAGAACAACAACAAAATTCAAGATACTCGATCATTCTGAGGCAAATTGTCGAAAATCCAGAATTATTTCAGAAAATTATTAAAGTCTAGCCGCTAATTTTATATATAACAACGAGGTTGGAATTTATTTAACTATCGAATGTCAGCCTTTTTTGCGAAGATTTAACAATCAACACTGATCAGTTATATTGATGTGAAAATGCAATATCTATGTTGAATTAATCGTCATTTTTTTATCTGGATGTCTTGTTTTATCACCACTCACTCTTTTCATCACTAGGAGTTTAGAATAAAGAGTTTTCTGGGGGTGGGGTGGGGGTGGAATTTATCCATTCAGATTTTTTGAAGCATTTTCAAATTAAGATATTTGTCGTTGTATTTGTATATTTATTTGCAGCTATACATTGAGAACTTTTTTAGTTTTTATTATAAGTAATGAATTATTAATAGTTTTCACGACAAAATATAATTTTGATTCAAAATGCCTCCTAATTATTAATACATATAGTCAAATAATGTTTTTATAACGCTATTTTAATCTTTTGCATTTTTGTCAAAATTGACTTGAAGGATAAATCACTTTCGCATTCTTACTAGATGATGAATATTGCAATACGTGTGCAATAGCAAAAGATGCTTCATGAGTGTTTAGGAAATATATCAAATCTATACCTAAAAACTATTTTAAATGTTCAAAAAAATAAAAGCAATCCTTGCTCTCATGTAGGCATAATTTTGTATCTTATTACATTTTGTGATGTGAAAATTAATTTGTAATATGTATCAGATTTAGTGATGATATCATTTAATTATCTTTATTATTTTTTAAAATTTAATTTTAATTATTTTTTCTTCTATTTTTAGGTAAGTACTATCTTCTGCCATCTGTGTTTCTATTCAAAAGGAGGTAACAGTTTCTGAAATTTTATTAGATTTCGTAAGCATTTTGGATTTAATCTAATGACGATAAATATCACTTTTCATATTTTATTTCCATCGTATAAAGAATGTGAAAAAAAATCTATATAATAAAAGGTAGAAAATATTTTTTAAGGTATAATGCTGTGTAGTGATGTTTTTTCCCCATATTTAAATTCAATGGATTAGAGATAAATTCAAAAACAAAAATTAAAATTAACTTTTATGGCTTGATAAAAATATTTATTTCCTGATTTCTTACTAATCATATAATCTATAGTACTTTTTCTTCCTTTTCTGATTATTTACTTTACGAAAAGGAAAGTATTAATATAATTAATAAACATTTGGGGATTAAAATAAACACATTGTATTAAATAGTGTCGAACTTTATTTTACTATATTTAAATAACTAAAATGAACTTTTCATTTTATATACTCAAATATATAATGATAAATGAAATCCATTTTTTGAATATTATAGTTGCGAAATAATTTTTTTGTCTAAATTCCGTATAATGTATAAAACATTGAACTATATTAATACTGAAAAATTCTGTTATCTAATTTAGGCTAAATTTATTGTTTTGGCCTATATTTCTTAATTAATTAGAATACATGATTAGTTTATTAGTAATTATAGTTTTTTAATCACTTTTGAATTTGTTTATGATGAATTTAGTCAAACCATCTCTCCTTCATTCTTGATTTCAATTTTCTAGTTATTTATGTTTATTGTGTGAATTTAAATACTCGTAAATCAAAAAAAAATAATTTCAAATTGAGAAACAAAGCTGTAACATCAATTTAAGTGGAAGAAAAAATGAATTATTTTTCTTTTAATATAAGATTTTAGCATGTGCTTACTACTGCAACAAAATATAAAAAATAAGCTTTAATTCTAGAATGGAATTATAAATAATACTCACCTCTCCCCCCCCCCTCAAATATCGATAAGTTACCCAAGAACAAACAGAATACTAGCATGTAACACTTGATTTTCGACTGAAGCAATGCTTTATTCCTGCATATCACGACATGAAATATGGCACTTCCCTATCTCTGTTTTATCTTGAGAACTATAATTGAAGAATTTGATGACTGACAGAATTAATAATAAGCAGTGTTTTATTGCTGAGTTTCAAGACAATAAACGTGGCATTTTTCTACCTCTGTTTTACCTTCAAAATTATAACTGAGGAACTTGGTTTTAGACTGAAACAATATTAAGCAGTGTTTAATTGCTGAGTATCGAAACATTAATCATGGCATTTCTCTACCTCTGTCTCACAATCAGAATTATTATTGAGGAACTTGGTTTTAGATTGAACCAATAATAAACAGTATTTTATTGCTGAGTATCGAGACAATGAACGTGGTATTTTCCTACTTCTGTGTCCCCTTCAGGATTATAAATGAGGAACTTGGTTTTAGACTGAACCAATAACAAGCAGTGTTTTATTGCTGAGTGTCGAGACGTTAAACGTGGCATTTCCCTACTTCTTTTTCACCTTCAGAATTCTAACTGAGGAACTTGGTTTTAAATTGAACTAATAACTAGCACTATTTTATTGCTGAGTGTCGGGGCCTTAAACCTGGCTTTCCCTCAGTTCTGTTCCCCATTGAGAATTCCCCTGCAAATATGGCGCTTTGATTTCGGCTGAACCTTAAATATTGTTTTGAAAATTCCATGACAGGGATCTTGGCATTTTCCCACCTTTATCTCCACTTGAAAATTATATCTTCTTCACTTAACTTATGACTGAACCATGAATGAGTATAATATTATCCTTTTGTGTCGTGACATTAAATGTAACCTTTTCCCACCTTTGTATCACATTAAGAATTATAACAAAAGCACTTAACTTTTGGCTGTGTTGTTATAAACAAATTTTGTTTTATTCACTTGTATCATGAGACGAAATCTGGTCCATTTAAATAATGATTATGGTCTCTTATCAGTGTGTTAAAGTTTGACTGTTGTACAATTATGCCACATATTTCGAAAATTTAACTTTAATCTACCTACTGTAATGCAATGAGAAGTAATATAATATACTTAAGTAATATAGTGAGAAGTTTATAAATAGATAAAAAAAATACAAAATTGCATTTCGAACTTTATTTGTCATTGATAAAAATTATATATTCTTGAAAATAATTTCGTATTCTTTAAGTACTTCCTTCCACCAGGATTTGTTTGATTTTTCTTCTTTTACTGTTTTTCGTCCCATTTTGCTTCAGCTAGTATAGAAATAGAATAAAACTATCTAAATTCTAGATATCTTGAGATAAACTGTGTACGATTAAGTATCTCTTATTTAGCATGTAATTTCTCGAAAAATATTATTAAAATTATTTCAGATACAAACATTAAAAGCAGACGGGTCTATATTGTGTTTCCCAGTGTGGCATAGAAATATTTTGTTATCAAAAGGGTTATTACAATAAAATATTTGGAAAAAAATGCTAATTTCGAAAAAAAAAATTATACACTCGTTTTGTTTTACGTTTGTTGGAATTATAGAAATCACTTTATATATAAACATTAGCTATGTATTTTGATAAAAACATTATCCTTCCTTTTAATAAATTAAGGCAATACATTTAAGAGAGATTAATCAAGTAGCAGGAAGAAAAATTGTATGTTCTGGCAGTTGAATTTCCAATTCTGTTTTAGCTAGCATAGAAGCAACTCATACAGACAGCCAAAAGAATTACAATGGATGTTTTTTTTTATTTTCATTTTGAATCAATATTTTTTGTTTTTTATTAATATTTCAGTCAAGTCCCTTGTAAAATCGTTTGTTTTCTTTACTAGATAATATCTGAAACTATTTTTCGATCTATTTTAGTGATTTCTGCAACGCATGGTGATTCAGAAATGTAATAAAATTAACATTTTCCGCTTTTGCCTCCTATACCCGACTACTACAAACCGACTGCCTTTTATAAAACTAAGGAATAAGTTCATTAAACGATAAAATTTTGTATACAAATAAAATATTTCTATAAGCTTAAGTTTTTTAATACAATAAAACATGATTAATTCAAAAAATTTCAGTTTTAATTTTTCGGGTTGCTTTTTCTGATTCCTTGAATGTTTTATTGATATTCCATTTATACATTCTTTTTTTTAATTGTTTCAATTAATTTCGTTAAAATAAAAAATAATTTTAATTCTTAATTCCTTTTATTGCTTCATTATTTTGGGCTACGATAATTTACCATAAAAATACCCTTCTATTGTTATAGTTTATTCTAATTTTAAATTACTTCTATTTTAAAGTTTAAAACGCATTAACTGTGAAGCGTGCTATTTAATTAAATGCTTTGTTTGTGTGTGATTATAGTATTTAAAATTCAATTTTTTATTCAATATAATCACTGTTTAAAAAATTGTTAATTTTTAAAAAATAATTATTATTTTAACTTTGTTTGCCGAAATTATCAGCTAGTTATTTATTAACTGTCTTGCATTTTTTCCAAGAGTGTTAATACCAATTTATTGCTATTTTTATTTTTAAAAAAATGTCTCTTTGTATCCATTTTCACACCAAGTTGTTTTTAAAGTGTATGACAACGTTTGGGTAAATTCTTTTTGGAAACGTTCGTAAATAGTGACAATTTTGTATGTTTGCATAAAAAAATGTTGAAACATTTATAAAACCGAAATATGTAAGTTAAAAGGAATATTTTACAAAAATTGAAAAAAGGACATTTTTATTGGTAAAAAGAGGTATAAAGAAAAAATACTCTAATTTAAATATCTAACAAATGATTTGCTTAACATTTGTTTAAATAGCGAAATAAATGTATAATGATGTTCCTGAACTAAAAAAAAATAATATTTATCTCTATTTATTCCTTAAATATTTTGGTACAAATGACAATTAAGATGATTTTTTTCACATTGTAAAGTATTCAAACTACGATAAAATATTTCTAATTTAATAGATTACTTAAGAACTACAAAGCATATTGAGAATTTATTATACCAAACTTGAATCAAAAATATTCTTTAAATTTTAATTTATAATGTTTTTTCCTAAGAAAATCTCATCCATGGTTAGAATTGGAAGAAAAAGCATCTACAGATATAAAATTGCTTTCAAAAGAATAAAAGATTAAAATGAAATCGTATTTCAATATATCTTGTCAGAACATCATTTCTTGAACGGCCAAGCACCACGTGCTCGAGCAAGTTAAATAATATTTTTATTCATTTTAAATGATTAATTGAATGAGTAACTTTAGTATTGCAAACGATCCAAAAAAACTTTGTCTTTTCATTTATTGTTTAAAAAAGTATCATATTTCCGATTTATTTCATTTTATATAATCAAGTGCTCACAATGACATTTTTCTAGGTTTTATTTGCTGTAGTCATTACAATTTTCTTTTAGTCGCAGCTTTTGTAAATATAATGGTAACACGTTATTCAAAACTGATTTTTTGAGGTATATGATTTGAAGTAAGCGAATTTTTTGAAGTCCAAGCAGATAATATATAGTTTTTTTTATTTTTCACTTACAGATTTTTGTTGCTGCAAAAACCTCATCCCAAAAACAACATCATGTTTTGACGTGATAATAAAAATCATTAAAGAATGTAAACATTTTAATACAAATATAAAAATCAGTGTAACCTACCAAAAAAAGGAGGGAGTAACAAAATTCTAACTGTTTTATAAAGAAATCGCTTTTAATATTAAGAATATTACATTTGAAACAATCAACCCCAAGAAAACGACTTTTCAACGTCTCATTCTTATTAAATTTAATTTTTTTCGATCTCATCATCTAAGATATATTGTATTAACGGATAATAATTTCAATATACATAACTTAAGAATTTATTAAAAACTGAGAGTACATTTGAAGATAAACATTCAATTCTATACATTTCTCAGACTTTTTCACCACACTTTTCCCGCATTCAAAATCCCCCATCTATTAGTTCAACATCACTCATTCACACGAACCCTATCCCAGTCCTCATCAATTATCTCCAGGAATTGCCTGAGAGAAGCCTGAAATCCCCGGAGCATACTTGCACAGGCTTTTTCCGAGTTAAGTGCGAGTGTAAATATTTACCCAGCTTCGCTATTCTGGGCTGTAGCAGTTGACGTCTAAATATCATTTCTTTGGAGCTCGCTTCCTTGGCAATAAAGTGTTCCGTGGAGGGATTTGGGGTCGCCGCTCTTGCTTTTAAGTGCAGGACTTCCATCCACAGGCTGTCCTCATTATGAGGTGTAAAAGAGCTGTCGAGGGGTGATTTCGGGAGATTATGTCTGACACTTTGCACTTCGAGTGCTTGGATTAGCATGGACGGCATAGAAAAGAATGCGCTAGTGCCTTGAATAAATGGAGAACGGCTGTAATGAATGGGAAATCAACCATTTATTTTTTTAATTTTGTTTTCTGAAGAATGAATGCTAAATTAAATGTGAAAAGATAAGAGATGTTACTCCACAGAATTTATTAATATCACTTCAGATTTCTATATGAGCAATGTTTTATATTAAGATGAATTTAGAAAATGACTTTGCAATTCCGATTTTATTTTAATTATGAGGTAAAATATGATTTAATTTACTATTTTAAAATATGAAACGTTAAACAAAATACAAAAAAATATACAATAGAATATCGAAAATAACTGATATTCTATTGTGATTAAAATTTTAAATATACAATAGAATGTCAGTTACCTGACTAAGGTGGGAAAAAACCGTTTTGGATTTAAAAAATTATATTGTTTGGTTAAATCATGAAAAAGAAATATCTATTCATGATATAATTCATGATTAAAATGTATAAAGCCATGATTAAATTACATGTTTACAATTTATATAGTCATGACAAAATTGTAATCAAGTTTAACAATTATATATCTATGATTAAAATTTATATATCCATGATGAATTTATAATCAATTTTAAAATTTAAATATCCATGATTAAAATTAATTAATCATAATATAATTACTGATTAAAATTTATATATTCATCATATAATGACTGATTAAAATTTATATACTCATGATATAATTAATGATTAAAATTTATATATTTATTATAGGTTAAATCATGAATATATACTTTTTTTGTTTCAAAATAAAGGATATAATTCTTAAGTGCTTTTAATAAAAAAGGAATTTTAATCTCTCTTGGTCGGGTAGAATGTGTTTATTTCTGTTTAAAAATTAAAATGACGTTTTTCAAATTACAGTATGTGCATTGATATATTCATATTGTAATTTATGATGAAAATTTATGTTTCAGAATTAAATTATAATCATGATTAAAATTTATATAATCAGGATTAAATTAAATTAATGACTAAAATTTATTTATTCATGTTTTTTATTATTCATATTTTGTCAAATCATGAATATATAATTCTTTTTTCTCTCTAATTACCGGGTATGATTTTGAAATGCTTTAAATACAAAATGTATTTAAAGGGGTTTTTTTGTAGGTTACAATTAGTGTGATTCTGAAGTTAAAATAACACTTTTAAAAGTATAGTATGTACATGAAGTTTTACTTAATAGTAGTTTATATCATATAAATAACTCAATTAAATAAATAATTAACTTTTATTTGTTTAGTTCATTACCCCCAATATTTTCGAACAGCATTGCCCAACCATTTTAAAGATTTGTATTCTTATGTTCAAGAAAAATTACATGATTAATTGTAGTTTTTAAAGAAAAGAAAATTGTTAATTGACAAATTTCAATTTTGATACTAAAGCCTTTAAACTATTACTCTCATTCGCATATAAAACTTTGAACACGTTTACATTTTTTACAAACAAGAATAAAAAATGGGTAACTATTTTCATAGAAAAATGTGTTCAAATACGCATTTAAAAAATAACTGTCAGCAAACCAAGGTAATTAATTAATTTAGAATACGTTGTAAATTTCATTTAATAATCAATATCAATCAATCCAAACAAAATATTTTGGAAACAATACCAATCTGATTTTTAGTACCATTCAAACCGTATTTAATTCAAACCAAGGTAATTAATTAATTTAGAATAAGTTGTAAATTTCAAATAATAATCAATCCAAACAAAAATATTTTGGAAATAATACCAGTCTGATTTTTCGCACCATTCAAAC
>JAOUZG010036556.1:844791-857013 GCA_026289955.1 Argiope argentata | reverse complement strand
TTTCATGTGTTTATTATTCATTAAAACTATAGCATAAATATCATTTCTTGCAACAAGATTATCTTATAAGTCATTTCATCTAATTTTAGTGTCAATTGCATATTTTGCGAAAGGAAATAAGTAAATTTGGCATCAACAACTTGAAAAATGAGGTTCAGGTGCTATTACTGAACATATCCTTCGTTTTACACAAACCCTCATTTTTCTCAGTATGATGAGCAATCATTTATCTTTCACGTGTTTAATATTCATTAATACTATAGCATAATTATCCTTTTTTACAACAAGATTAATTTCTAATAATAAGTCATGTCATCTAATTTTGGTTATCAATTGCATATTTTGAAAGAGGAAAAAAATGAAATTGACATCAACAACATAAAAAATGAGGTTCAGTTATTATTACCGATGAATAACCCCGTCGCTTAATGCAGGTATTAACCCTAACCTTCATTTTTTGTCACCGTGGTAAGCATCATTCATCTTCAGTATTCATTAAAACTATAAACATCCTTTCCTTACAACAAGATTAATTTCTATAAATAAGTCACAACAAGTAATTTGTTGCCAATTGCACATTTTGCACTAGTCAAAAAATAAATTTAACATCAACAACATGAAAAATGAGTTTCAGTTGCTATTACCGATGAACAACAAATCCGTCGCTTAAAGCAGGTATTTACACTACTAACCTTCATTTTTATCAGTTTGGTGAGCATCATTTATCTTACACCTGTTCTGTATTCATTAAAAACTATATCATAAATATCCTTTCTTGCAACAAGATTAACTTATAATAATAAGTCACGTCAACTAATTTTGTTGTCAACTGCATATTTTGCAAGAGTAAAAAAAATTGACCTCAACAACGTACCTCAATTTTAGTAAAAAATGAAAATCAGATTATATCTAAGAGCTTCAAATGCAATGAGATTCAATCACTATTACCAGCGAACAAGACCATAGCCTAAGGCAACTATTTGGAGGTAAAACAAGAGCGAATAGAAAATAATATAATAAGAAAAATTTGGTTGAAATTGGAAACAAAGGATACTGATAATTTACAGAAGTAAATACTGTCCGCTTTTATTTTAACTACTTTTTCCCTAATTCGTCATTAAACTGATTAATAATGTCTTTGAAGACAAACCGAAAATTTTTGATATTTCTTTGTTTTCCTTGCTTAATGCTTTTAATTTTTTCAAAAAAGAAATTAAAGAAAGACCCAGCTTATTTCAATAATTAATGGAAATCCTCATTACCTTTGAGCTGATGATACTCTTGGCTAATGAACTAGGATAATTAAATTTTTGCTCCGTGTTATCTTTTTAAATTCAACTGAAATTATCTGGTCTTAGAAAAAAAAGCAATTATTGCTTTTATCGGAAAAGTAATAGGGTATAATCTGCCAGCATTTGAGCAGATCAGTCATATTGATCTGAGTAATTTATGGATTTATCGGATCATAAATGTGTATGCAACTTGAATATTTATCTTAGAATTTCCCCCTCGTTATTTTAATTTCGCAATATCTTAAACACCGTGTTAATTATTTTCTAGAATGTGTAGTTGTTAATTACCTATTCATATAATTCGATACAAAAAAAGTTGGTTATTTCAAAAAGTAGGTTCATATTTAAAAGTATTAGAGCATCAAACGAGTTTCTTTTCCAAATAACCTAAGTTAAAACACCTAAAGTCTTTTTAGTCAAAATACTAAAAATAATTTTACTTAAAGTACGTAAAACCATTTTATTTAAAGTACTTAAATTTATTTTAGTTAAAGTATCTAACCTTATTTTAGTTAAAGTACTTAGCTGAAATCCTTACTTGAAATTATTTTAGTTAAAGTACCTTAAGTCATTTTCTGCGAAGTACCTAAAATTGTTTTATTTAAAATAGGTAAAATTATTTTAGTTAAATTACCTAAAATTATTTTAGTTAAAGTAATTTACGTCATTTTTTCCGAACCCAATTTTTTTTTAAAATTTAAAATACCTGAAATTATTTTACTTAGAGTACCTAAATTATTTTATTTAAAGTACCTAAAATAATTTTTTTAAAGTACCTAACACCATTTTAGCTAAACTACGTAAAAATTGTTTCAGTTAAAGTACCAAAAATTATTTTGCCGAATTACCTTTCGTCATTTTCACTGAAGTATCTAAAATTGTTACCTAATTTAACATTATTTCAGTTAGCGTACTTAAAATAGTTTCAGATAAAGTATCTGAAATTGTTTTAGTTAAATTACATAAGAATACTGGAACGTCACAGTTTCTTTCAAAAATCGTTTAACTTATTTCATTTATATAAGTTTTTTAATGCTTGAGCTATCGAATCTACTTGTATAAGATAATAATCAGATATTACAGACACCATAGATACTAAAACTATGCACCACGTTTTTTTTTATTTTTATTGTGTTCGTTTGCACTAGAATTCAAAGAAACAAATAAACTTTCTTCAAATATAATTCGGTTCAAACTAAAACGGGTAGCTGGTATGGGAACCTCGTACTAAATACCGTTTATCTAATTGCAAATATTACTTAGTTATTGGGAGCACAGATATACGGATGAACATGATTCTGACAGCAGGAATTTTAAGACTTGGACAGTGAATATTCATAAAAATTTCAAAATTACAATATCTTCTCTTTTTATACTTTATATAATATCATTTTAGTTAAAGTACTTAACTAAAATCCTTTAGCTTGAAATTATTTTAAAGTGCCTTAAATTATTTTAGTTAAAGTACCTAAAATTATTACTGAGTTATTGGGTGCACAGATATACGGATGAACAGACTTGGACCGTGGGTATCCATAACAATTTCAAAATTACAATATTTTCTCCTTTTATGCTACATACAAGAAAATAAAAAAAAAAATGATAGCAAAAAATAATGGCGGAAAGTTTCGGTTTTCAGAAAAAAAGCGGTAAAAAGAATTCCCTGAGAAAGTAAATTGGAAAGCGAGATTGGGAAGACAATGCTTGATATGTCTGGCAGAAGACGTGACTGACCGAGATTTTTGCGAATGCCAGAAAAACAACTTGTTTTGTCTGCCTTTTCGACTTTTCCGAGAGCAAATATCCTTCAATACTCTACCTCTGCACCGCTGGGAACAAATGGCTTTTCCCAGATTACGTATTTCTTCTCACAGGTATTGCTCAGACTTTACCTATTCTCGTCCCAGAAGGACAAATTATTTATGGGAGTGCTTTTCCAAATGGTGCAGTGGATACGAATGGTTTTATGTACTCATCTGGAGAGCCCCTTTGTTTTCTGCTTCGTCTTTTTCAGATAAGAAGAACTGACACTTTTAGAAACAAACAAACGTTGAATTTCATATGGTTTTAGAATATGTTTTGTGTATGTATGAAGAATGATTCATAACAGAATATTTTTTTCATATTTAATCATCCTCAAAATAACGAAAGTAATAAAATTCACTAACAAAATGTAAAATGTTTTATATTGTTTAAAAAAAATTGATGCTCTGTATGACAATGCTTTTTGAATTATTATTATTATTATTATTTTTAGAATTTAAGTATTTCTATTTTCACATAAGATGTTTAGTTTTGTTTAGTTATATAAAAGTCTCATTTATGAAGCAATAATAAGGGTATTTCCGGGCAGACGTCGTAACTTTGAACCGTGCTCAGATTTCATAGACGACACCTCAGTTGACGACCCCTCATTTACAAATTTTCACAACACACCAGCAAGTGGACTTTAGTTATGTTAAAGTCCCGTTTTAAATCAACATTAGTGCTATTTTGAGACGGACCTTGTAACTTTGACCAGTGCTCAAATGACGAGGACGACACCTGAGCTAGCACCCCCTCTCCCCACTACAGCCTTCCCCATCAGAGGGTGGATGTCTGACGCTGACGGATTTAACGGACAACAGACCCGCTTACACGAAGGTTCTTCAATGGAATCGGGTCTCGAAATTAAGACCTTACGGTTCACGAGCCGAAAACTTACCACCAGGCCTCCACAGCCCCAAACGCGGGAGGACGTTTGACACCGAAGGATTTAACATGCATCAGACTCGTTTACATGACAGTTCTGCTATGGAATCGGGACCCAAATCTCTTATTCTCGGAATGAAGATTTATTATGTGTTCAAAGGAAATATAGCATACGACAGGATTATTAATAATACACAAGAAGGGATGCTTTAGCCGACGTCCTAGCGTAGAAGTAGCGCGCCTTTCTCGTGATTTGGTCATCCCTGATTCGAATCCCGGCCAGGGCATGGCTGTTCTTCTGTGTTCTATCTGTGAGGTGAGTGAATGTGTCCCCCTGTAAAAAGAGGCTGTGCAAACGAATATGTTATATGTGTCATCCTCATATGAGCTAGAAGTCAGAGTTCTGCCCTAGGGTGCTCAGGGGTCAATACTATCAGAAGCTACTGCACCCTATCTTCCGTTGTAAAGCAAGCACGTCCTCATCAAGGCTGCTATAGAAAATGCGCATGTCATAAAAAGCTTTTAACTTGTTATTGATAATAGAAAGTTAACTGAACAGATGATTTCAGGAGGGAAAGGAAATCATTGGTAATGAACTTCGTACAGGTCGACCCATAATAAATGTCTGAACCAGTCGCAAACGCATTTTCTGCTCACGAAGTTTGTTCTTTACACCTGCACCAATATTGCGTGCGTTTCTGTGGCTGTATTTCCAAATTCTTTAGACAATTTTCATGTTAATCCGTTTCTCCATTTCAATTTAACTTGAGTTTTCGCACACACACCATTCGACTGGCTGAAGCAGACTAATATGCGTCGCTTTATTGTACTACTTGCTAAGTGGCGTCTCTCCATAGCTCTCTCCCGGCGCATGAATTTTTCACCCACGTTGTTTCTGGGATATCTATCCATTCACCTTGTATGTATCGATTATTCGTTAATAGTTACCTTTTTAGACCAGCTATTTACATTGGAATGGCGAAAGAGAGAAAATAAAAAAGTATCGATTCTAAGTAGGATTTCGTACGATCTAGAATGAATGGGGACTATTCTCTTCCAATAAGTTGGATATAAAATCATGCTATAAAAAAGGGTCTAGTGTTTGTATATACATTCTTCTAAACAAGGGTATGTTTTTTAAATCTATGCATTATTAATTAGATGTTTTTAACAACTCTTTTTGATAGTTAATTCTAATAAGTTGTAGTCTTAATTCGATATATTTATGCTGACTTTTTTCAATAAAGTATTAAAAATGAATTTTATCTACTTTAATTGCAGTGCAATTCTTATACTGTAAAAGAATCTTTAATAGTTAATCTGAATAGGAAATCGGCATTACCCAAACAGTTTTTTTTTAATTTACTATCAGAGTTTCATATTTTTCACTTCCGAGTTATCGACTAAAAGTTATAGTATTATCATGAATTGTTATTAAATTCTGAAAGAAATTCATTCAGATTCCAAATATATATGTTCGGCTATTCGAATAAAACGGTCAGTGGGAAGGTCTTCACTTCAGAACCGGAGAGTTTTATGTTCGAGACAAAACTCCATTGAAAAACCGTCGTGTAAGCGGATCTGATGAACTCTAAATCAGTCGAAGCCAAACTTTTTCCACCAATATGGTACAGAAATGTGGAAAGGGGGTGCTTGTTCAGGTGTCGCCCACGTCATTTCACTGCTGCTCAAAAGGACGAGATTCGTCCTAAAATAGCCTTAGTGTTACTTTAAAACGAGATGTTAACCTAATTAAAACAAACTTCCAATTACAACTCCAGAGGGGAGACAATTAGATGAATAAAATATCTGGAATATCGGTTTAACAGCCAGATTGAAAAATGCTTGTCAAAAATTTGAGTCAAATCCGTCAAGAGACGAGTGGATGTAAGTCTGTATTTTCGCAAGAATTTAAGCGCAATAATTCAATTGAATAATGATTAAAATGTAGGAAATCTGGTTCGAGATTTCATGACTATAATTGTAGTCAGCAACAAATTTGGTCTTAAGAGGTATGAAAAAAAGTCCAAAATACTCATTAAATTTTCTAATACTTTTGTACTATCCTCGTCTCAGTGATAAAATGATAAAGATTGCTCTTTAGCAGGCAAAAAGTTATAAGAAGACCACTCCCACAGGATCTATTTAAAGCTATCAGAGAAAAATTCATAAAATGATAACATTTGATCTAAATTATTTGCCATTTTTTTTAAAAATTGCTGGATTGTATTTAACATTTCGTTTTGAAAAGCCCTTAAAATTAAACAAAAAAGAATCGGAGAAGATATTAAAGAGGCATTAAATGTATTTTATATAATAATTTCACTAAACTTATTTAAATTAAAAAAAGAGATTCTTATCACGAAATCTTACAACTGAAAAGTTATGACGAATCAAATTAGTAAGTATAGTTTAGTGGTCACTACATAGAGAATTGCTGTGCCTGATACAATTTACAGAAGCAATGCCAACCTATAAATATTATTTAAAAAATAACTACCCTAATTTGAAACTGATTTTTTTAAAAGTAACGTAAATTAAAATCATTAATTTCCTTTTCCAGATTCTACCTTCTAAAATACCGGGTGTCCAAAAAGTTCCTGTACTGATGATTTGTGAATTTATTTTACAAAAACAATAGGTTTAAAAAGAATTATTTTTATGCCAATGATGAAAAGCACTTTGAACATAACTAAGAAAAAAATACTGAACTTACATTTACAATAAATGTTCAAAATGTCCATCCTTTTCTTGGAGACAAAGCTGAACTCGTTTGCGCATGTTTTTCGAAACGCGTTTTAACATGCTAGGAGGGATTTCTTGTATCCTTTGGGTAATTACGATTTTCAAATAATCTATTGTTTGAGGATCACCTTCATAAACTTTGTCCTTTAAATATCCCCACAGAAAAAAAGTCCGGGATGATCAGCTCAGGGGGTCGAGGTGGCCAAAGATTTTTTGAGATAAGTCGATCGCCGAAAAAAGCTACAAGCATGTCCATGGTTCCATTACTCGTATGGCAAAATTTAATATACTTGAAAAAAAATCATGGAAAATGATTTTTTTTAAATTTGGAGTACGGGAACTTTTTGGACACCCGGTATAAATATGAAACGATTCTTCTAGCATTCACTGTAGTTTAAATTACGAGAATTTGCATGAAAAGGATTTTCAATCAGATCATTTTTTGATACTAATATATTTCATTTATTTTATCGTTTGAGTTTCCAGTTTATTTTCCTGGAAGTAAATCTCATTTGAAATGTAAATTGAAATTCTTCAACCATTAACAATAATATATTTCTTTTTATGGAGTTTTCTGAAATTTATTTCTTGATATTATTTTATATTATTTGATTTTTTATGCATACATACTTCTGCTATTTTAATCCTTTCGGGGGCAATGATAGCGTTTGCTTCAATTGCAGTAATCCGATTATAAAGATCAATATATATCATCTTGTTCTTGGATAAAAACATGATATCAAGATAAATTAATAATGAATGGATTATTTTAATTAATATGGATAGGATTAATTAATTAATTAAATAATAAAATTAGATGAAAGGAATAATTTTAAACATAAGCTATATCAAAATTGTTCGTTACAAAGATTTTTTTAGTAACAAATAGTTATCTCTGCTCCAGAGGATTAATTAAAAAAGAAAAAAAGTTCAGATGGTATTAAAATTATTATTCTTTTATTGAAAAAATATCAGTTATTTTTCCTAAGTGTTAAAATAAAAATCTACGCCGCTTGTCTTTTATTAAAAGAGTCTCAAAAAACGTTTTAAAATCAGATTAATTTTAAGATGCCATCATAGAAAATGAACTTGCCGATTATTTTGAAAAATCTGCCATGCTTTTAAAGGGGAAATATGAACATCTTTGAGCTTCATCCTTTAGTAAAAATTAAATTAAAAAAAGGGAAATGAAATATTTTATCACATATTTCAAATGATCTTGTAAGAATGTTGTTATGTTTAAGTCTTCATTTATCTTATTTAATTTAAGTCATAGAGCCGGGATGGCCTGGTTGGTTGAGCGTTGGACTCGTACTCCTTAGGCTACGGGTTCGAAGCTCACAAGGCCAAAGGATTCCTCGAGTGTGTGGTGGCTAGCGTTCGTTAAATCTGCTCGTGGTTGCAAAGTCCTCCATATAGAGAGTAATATCACTGGGGGTACTGGGTCAGAGGTGATCATTCTTTGTTCTAGGTGTAAATTACGATCTGAGATATATGAATGAAATTGCAAGAATGTAGTCCGCCCCCTAAAAAGGGTTATGATGTGTGTGTAGCAAAGTCGTACTCTTGGTCCTAGATGGCGCTACTTGTAAAACAAGAGACATATATAACCGGCTTAAAATCTGCTGACGTATCAGTGGGGCTTGTTCATAGCAAGTGCAATAAGTAACAACAACAATTTAAGTCATTAACCAATTTAAACCAGTTTGAAATAATCACGAGACTTCTCAATAGGTCTTTATCCCTCTCTATTTCTTCCCCCTATTTCTATGCATATAATGAATATTTATTTACCTTTCATCTTCAATTTTTCAAGCTGGCAAAAAAAGTTTGGGAGCTCGACCAATTTTGAGTTGAGATAACAATTATGGTTCCATAGTTTAACGTCAACCTTTTAAAAACGCATCTGCTGTCAATGTAGCATATGTAATAATAAAGCATTATTCGTAAAAAGCAGGTTAACCTTTTAAAAACTCATCTCCTTTCAAAGAAACATACATAATAATAATGCAATACTGGTAAAAGCAGGTAAAATATATTTCGCCCATAAATTTTGGAGGCATCAAAACCTTCTAACCAAAACAACAACTTACATGATACTAATAATTTCCCAAACTGTTGAATTGATTTTGAAATAGAAATTCAAGGAAAATATTTCATCAAATCTTTTATTTATCATGCTTAATCAAGTATTAAGTTTTATTTAAATGTTATATATGTGTGGTTCACAAGATATTGATTGGTTAGATTTTATTAGGAGTGGTCTACAACATCTTAATAATCCTACAGACAATAAGGTGTCCTGGGTAATTTGAAACATTTCATGTATGAAATGGAAGGTTCGTTCAGAAATGTATAATGTTCTAGGATGCCATACCCTTATTCACTCTCCATATCGACTCTCACGAATCACATTGTGGTTCTTTTCGGGTCCCTAATTAATTCTACATTTGCTAATTATAGAAAAAAATTAAATAAATATATAGTAATACTAAGCAATAGATTTCAGAAGTAGTTGAACTAAAAAATTTCTCGAATACTTAAATTAATTAATGAATAGTTAAGTTAATGAACATAAACCGATAGAAATGAACAGTGATCCATTAAATGAATTAGTGATTTATTCAAAACCATTTACAAAATAAAAGTTGTAGGAATAGATTAATAATACATTCAACTGTTCTGTAAGCAGAGAATATAAAGAATCAGCATAAATATAAAATAACAAAGATGGCAGATTTCAGTTCATAGATCTTTGCTATAATCCAGCATAAAAAAATTATTTTAAAAAAACATTGAAATCTACTAACTCTAAATTTCATGTTATCATGTGAGAACATTGTTATTTTAAAGCATTGTTTGTATTAACTCATTTAAATGATTAATCAATTTAAACAAGTTTAAAACAATCATGTGAATACGCATGCGTCGATGTATCGAGAATCGAGTACACGGCAGACATTCGTGACTAGTTTTAACTTTTTGTTGGTGATAAGTCGCCAAATGTGACAACCCTCTTTAATATTTTCTAATAACCCTAAAAACGGGAAATTGATGCTTCTAAAGCGATAAATCGCCAATTTTCTGTCTGGTCATTTTGTGGATTCAAAAACGTCAAACACCAATACAACAACCTGTCCTCACATGATAAAAGTATTTTAACAACTAAAAAAATGCAACAACGTTGCCATTATTTTAAATATTTAAATAAAAAATTAAATTTCTATTTTTAATTGATTTTTTGACAAATGTGACCCTTTTCTGCATTATTTTCTAATAACTCTAAAAGCGAAAAATTGATACCTCAACCATAATAAATGGCCTATTTGCTGCTTAAGCATTTTAATTTTTCAAAAACCTCAAATCGAAGCAACATCATGTTCTCTCATGATAGTAATTTAAATAAAAAGTGAAATTTCCGGTTTCATTATTAATTTTTATTCAAGATTCAATTTATTCGTATATTGGTAAACCAATCAATTTAAACATAATAAAAGCTACAAATTGATAAAAACAGAAGTTGGAAGTTGTGCAATATATAATAAAGAGGGGAAAAAGAGGTAATTTTAATCCCCACCCAATGTTATAAATGACTGTTGTTCATTATAATGAGATAATTAGTAATAATTGAAATAGCAAAATATATAAAGATAGAAAAATCTTTTGAATATAATGTTAATCTACTAAATATTTAGTTGCAAAAGTCGAAAGATAATTATATTTTCGACTTCGCAAACAATTATAAAATACAATTTCAATTATTCTGAGACGAAGCAACAGAAACTACAACAATAATGAATTTGAGTATGAAATCGATCCCGTTAAAATTTCGCAGTAATTAAAAAGTATATATATATATATATATATATATAAACTAAACATGGGATATTTAGTCATTTATCTCAGTTAACTTAAGTTTAAACACATATTCTATGTCAAAGAAGGTGATTTAACTGACAAAGAATAACTTTTTTTGGTCGTGCAAACAATTTTAACAATAACAACATTTTGTTCTGTATGTCAGAATAACAGCCTTTTCTAAAAATTTTCATCGCGTCTTAAACTATTGGATATTTGATTAAAAATGTGTCAAACAGTGAAAAATTAATTTTAGGCTTAAAAGTTACAACGAACAATGTTTGACTTTGATCGACGATATAGTAAGGGCTCAATATAATGAATAGTTACAGCTCTCTGTTTCTTAAACCTATGCTTAGATTATCAAAAGAGTTAATATTTATGATTGCTTATCTGCTGGTGCAGTACTGAAATATTATAGTATTAGCCGGCAATTAATTAGTTCATTAAAATTGTTTTATCTAGGAATAAATAAAAATGATTCTTAGAGCTGTTTTATTAACACACATATAAAAAAATATCCTTTTCAGTTTCATTGTTGCATTTCACATAATATAAATTAGACATCTTTCTACTGAAAGTAAATTTTATAAAAAATTATTTTACTTTCTATTAAATAGATTATATCTAGGTTTCTTTATTGTCCTAATAAAATTAACACAAAATGTACTTTCTGAATACAGATTTTATATAAAACGTGTAACGTACGTCATGGCACAGGGGTAACGCGTCTCCCCCGTGATCTGAACATCCTGGGTTCAGTGGTGATTTTCCGCACAGGCGGTGGTTGCGGTTGGCTCGTGTCTCGAGATCTCTAAGGGCTTCATTATCTAATTTGACATATATAATACCTGAAGAAAAATTCAATTGTTCATGATATCCTCTTCGGTCTGATATATAAAATTTTCTCCTTTGCTTTGAAAAAGTTTTAAATAAGATTTTCACGGAATAAAAACGCTTTTATCTTTATTAAAACTTTATAATTAATTTTAAAAAACTTTTAAAACTACAATTTTTTTAACTTTATAGTTTCAGAATATCTTCTCATAGAATCTCTTTCCTATTGTTTCAATTTCCTATTCGTACACTATAACATGCACCCCAAGATTTAAACAAATAATCTTGATATAAAAAATGAACTTCTTTCTTGAATTATGAAGAATAAAAATATATGCAATATTTCAAGTAAAATAACGCAATGCAGATTGGAACTTTTTAATTTTCTTTATTCCTTTTTATTTAAATTCAAAAGGGCTCCAAAAAGAGTCCGAAAAATCTATGAATTAACAATATTTAGTTTTAAACACTAAGAAAACTAAGAAAATAAACAGAATCGTGTGAAATAATCAGTCGAAAACAAGTTAAGCCTAACCTAATTTGCATGAAAAAACAAACAAACCGAACTCTTTCTCATTTGGCGGTAGGGAAATGAAGATTTTTGGATGTATAGCTAGTTTTTAATGAATTAATATTTGAAAAAAAAACTGTATTAACATCAAGTGTCATCCAGTACGAATTTAAAAATTGGATTTGAACTTATTTCATCTCAAGTGGAAGAATAAAAAATATTTTATTAGCGGCCAAAAGTTTAAACAGTGTGTGTGTGTGTGTGTGTGTGTGTGTGTGTGTGTGTGTG
>JAOUZG010036556.1:833356-844691 GCA_026289955.1 Argiope argentata | reverse complement strand
GTATGTGTATGTGTATGTGTATGTGTATGTGTGTGTGTGTGTGTGTGTGTGTGTGTGTGTGTGTGCGTGCGTGCGCGCGTGTGTGTGAACTCATAGTAAGAATTGAATAAATAAAAAAAAAACATAAGCTAAGCCTAAGCCACTAAAGTTCTTTATCAAGAATACTTCTTCTTCCCTCGATTTATAATTCTAATTTTTTAAAAACGAAATTCATTGCTAAAATTCGGTTTATACGTTAAATAATTTTTTTTAACTAAAATGCTGACTTATTTAAAAATGGTGCTCTTTTTGATAAATGTAAATAACGCTAAGCATACTAATTGCTAAATAATATAATTGCCTCATCATGACACATAATTATATAATCGTTTTGCCAATTACTGAAATCGCTTCTAAAACATATGTTTTATGCCTAATGTCCTTTTTTACCACAATCTTAAAAGAAAAAACGTAATGGCCTTAAGAAAATTATATCATTCCCTTCCTCTGCCTTCTTCCATCCCCCTTAACTCAAAAAATAAATAAAGAAAGAAACCGTAGAATTAAAATGGCAGAAAACCGCAAGTTTCCAGTTCCGCACAGAAAACAAGAATGAATGCAGCACGCACCTACAAGCTTTCACAAAACCACGATGAAAAAAGTAAATAAATAAAGAATGAAAAAGCGAAACTGAGTCGAAGATGCCGCAGAGAGCTGAAATGATGCTCGTTCCAAACCACGTGAAAAGTCACGTGTTTTCGTAATCTCCCTAAATGGAGTTCCCTCGTTCAGCAAAGTTTTATGAGTTTCTGGTGGAAAATTCCTGTACGAGGTTACCGTCATAAACTGGGAGAGGACACTTTGGCAATTTTTTTGCATGAATCGAACTCCCCACTATTCGATGTAGGTTTTGTTTTTGTTTATGATATTTTTTTCCACTGCGATCACAATGATGGCAATCAGTATTCGACTGAGTTATTTTATTTTTATTTGTTTACAGTCTAAAAATGAAAAGAACTTCAATATAGTTCATGCATTATTGTTGTTATTCTTAGGAAAATATTGGATTTGGCGCGTTTGTTTTAGAAACTGGTGGAATTTACCAAGCGGTTTGACTTTTTGTAATAAAAAGTGTGTGATGTAATCTATAAAAGGTTTTTATAAATGAAATATTGCTGTAACTCCAATAAAATAATAAACCAATTAAATATATAGAAATTATAATTTTTTTTTTACATTGTACTTCAAAAATCCCATTCACTGTTCGACCCAATTTCAGGCAAGAACCTGTGGGTTTCCTTCTTTTCAAGAACCTGTGGATAAATGGCTAGGACCGAATTCGCGACGTTACAGTTCTTAGCTGAGTAATAAGACATTTAAAAAAAGTAATTATTCTTGTTTGGAAATTATTATATGGCTTATGAAGATATCACCACAAACTCTTTCACCAGTGAGGAAACGGAGAGACGAACGATATGGGGAGCGTGTGGGAATTGTTGGTGATATTGGCTGTTGTATTAAATCCGTCTGATTACTTTTGATGCCACTAGAGGGCGTTACAACAGTTGCATATAGAAGCTTATTCAAAGTCACGGGTCATCATTATATTGAATGGTTTGAGTACCGAACTCGTAACGTTAGAGTTCTTAGTGTAGTAAGTAGACACTATACAAAAGTAATTACTCTTATCCGGAAGTTGTTATTTGGCTTATGAAGCTATCAACACATACTCTCCCACCAGTGAGTCGGTAGAAAGACGAATGATATAGCGAACGTGTGTGAATTGATGGTGATATTGGCTGCTGTATTTAATGCGCCTGACTTCTTTTGCTGCCGCTAGATGGTGTTACAGCAGCTGAAAAAGTTCCTTATTCAAAATAGCAGGTCACCATTATGTAGAATGATGTTGAGGACTGAACTCGTAACGTTTAAAGTTCTTAGTGTAGGAAGTAGATACTTGACAGAAGTAATTACTCTTATCCGGAAGTTGTTATATGGCTTATGAAGCTAATTCTGCAATCTTTAGAAATAAACATTTCAAGTGGTGTCCACAAAAATGTCTTTCCTACTCTCTAATAAAAATGCCATTCCTAGAGAAAGACTTGCATGACATTGGCGTAAGAAACGGAATATTAACTATTGGCATGAATTTAGCACTTTTATTCACTGCATCATATCCTCATTGGCGAATTACTTGGCGCTTGTTAATAATATCCGAAAATCTTATTTGCATTTTAAGTACATTTTTCTTAACAGATTGAGGCAAAATTTTTGAAACAAAACAAAACTCTTAATCACAAATTCCATTTTATTTTATATAATTAAGTCACTGCATTTTATAATTATCGTGTTTACTTGTTTCTGAAAATGCTTATCGACCGATAATCAACCCATAGTTGGATAAGGCTCAAAATTTTACAGTTTTCTTATGAGTTCTCTCTCTCTCTCTTCGTTTTGTAATTATCGTAATAACTTATATTCGAAAAAACGGATTTCCTCTAAATAGAGTTTAATTGAGATTTGATTAAAAAATCTGAATATTTGAATTAAAGATCGTTACCAAATTTGAAACTTCCAGCTCGAAACACTTCTGAATTATCTTCATCAAATACTGAACCAAAATCTCAGGTTTGATTTATTTTAATTATTACTACATTTTCTCTTTTCTAAGTATGTGAGAAAGTAAAAAATTTGATGCAGATAAAATCATATCTTATTCACCCTTTATCCAATTGTGGGTAAAGGGTTAGATTACTCAAAGTCCGAACTCGCAAAGTTAGGGTTTATATCCGTGTAACATAGTCACTAGACAAATTAATTACTCCTGTCCGGAGGTTGTTATCTTTTTTATAAAGCTTTCATCACAATCTCCCACACCAGTGAGTCGGTGATGAGACGAACGATACTAGAGTGTCAGTGAGTTGTTGTTAGTGATGGTAATGGTTGGTAGTGTTAGTTGTTGAATTTAATGTTCTTGAAGACTTTTGCTACTGGTAGAGGGCTCCGCAACAGCTGAACAAAGGCTGCTTATTCAAGGTTGCGTATCATCATTGTGGAAGGATGGTCAGATTCCCCAAGGACCATCCTCGTAAAATTAAAGGTTAGAACAGAGTAACATAACCACATAAAAAGAATAATTATGCAGAGGCGGAAGCTGTTATCTGGCTTATGAAGCCATCACCAAACTATTCAGACCACGGAAGCAGTTGGTGGGACATTGGATTCGTATCTCTTGGGCTTCGAGTTCACACTTGCCAGCTGAAGACTCTCCGTTTGTGACGTGGCTGGCGCCAATTAAATCTATCACAAAGTCCTCCACGTCAAGAGTAATACCACTGGAGTTACTGGATGATAAGTGATCGTTCTTTGTTCCAGATCTAAATTACGACCTGAGGATGAATGAATGAAATGCATGAATGTAGTGCTCCCCTTAAAAAGGGTTTGTGACATGTGTTGGCTAGAAGTAAAACTTCTATCATTGCTCAAGGGTCCCTAACCCTTAGAAGCTACTGCACTACTCATTTCGTTGTAAAGCCGAGCACGACAGAAACAACCACACTATTCAGAAAAGGTGATTTAAGACTGGTTCATCTACCAGAATAAAATGCTAAGTGGAATTAAATTAAATATATTTAATACGCTTTATCAAAATCAGAGAAATTATTCCTTACTATTGAACAATGGTAAGGGATGGAATCACCACGCATCCTTTCGTTCCTTAACATTATTTATCTAGCGGTAATTTTGATTTGGGACAATATCACTAACGATTGGTACCAATATTTGATTATTATTTATACTAAGTTGTTTCATGATCACTTATATTTGACAAAAATAATTTTGTATGGAGGCAGCAATATGATGCCAAGAATTGATGCCAATTTGGTTATTTTGAAGGTTACTAATCATGCTAAGTTGTCGCCAAATGTCTATAATAGAATGCTTGACTCTGAAATACAGCTGATATTTTTTGACCTGCGACAAATAAATGGTCATGATTTTTATTATAAAAGATTCAACTATGTTATTTTTTTTTAATTTGGCCTGTTGAAACAATTGAATACTTATATATCCGTTAATTCATTTCTTTTCAAGAATTTCAACGATTGATATCTTTAGTTGCTCACTGAAAAATTGGTTCATTAATCTGTAACCATCATTAAAGTTGTCCAAGTCTTGGAAATAAATGCTTGAATAAACATATTTTAAGTTGTAAATGCATAAGATGAATCCTTTATATTTAAGACGTATCGGTTAACAAAAAAGCATGAAGAAATCAACATTGTTTATTAGCTAATATAATAGTTGAATATTTGTAAATGTGTCTGTAAAATTCTGGAACTGTATCTATATTTTTTATTTAAGTAATGAAAAAGTTTTGAAACATGACATTAAAGTAAACAATGTTATCAAACTTAATTTTTAGATCGTCTGCTAAAGCAGAGTCCGCTGAATTTTTTATTTTTTCTACCGTTTAAATATGTATAGTTAAACTGAACTGATGACAATTACAAATTTGTTTACATGCGATTTTTCTCTTAAGAATGGAAATTTTAAATTACATTTTTTTTATCATGTGAGAACATGATGTGGTTTTCGTTAGAGGTTTTGGATAATTGAAGGCAACAAATAATTAAAGCTGAAAATCACGTAGGCAATGCATAAAGCACAAATGGTAATATTCATCAACTTATTTTAACCAGTATAGCACTTTTATTATGTATGCTACTTTGGCAGCAGATGCGTTTTTAAAAGGTTGAGTTTGAACTATGACACCATAGTTGTTATTCCAACGATTCACGTTTGCATATATTTTCTTTTATTGCTATGTTTGTAATTTTTTCGTTTAAAATTATGCCGTTCATAATCACCAAAACATTAAACAGTTAAGAAAATCGTTTTTAAAGCACTTTTTAATTAATATTAAATGACAAATTACTTTTTGCTTCAAATATAAAGACCATGAAAAGCTACCTCTTGATTACTGAGTTTTTTTTCGCCATTTAAATCAAACAAATCTGACGCCTCATTTATCACATTCGTATGATTTACTCTAAAATAATTTGTAGAACAAACAGTTTTTAATTCTTAAGCAAAACATAACTCATCCAAACGTTCCAAATAAATTTGTCACATGACAGAAAGATTTAGTTTCAGATTTTTTGTTTTTTCAGTAACATCTCGTTGTGATTTACCATTTTCTTTACTTTACTTTTTTTCCCCTTAACTCTCATTTCCAAAGTTTTTTCGAAAGAACATTACTTAAAATAAATAACACAGAGACTCTTATCATGTCAAGCTTATCGTGTTATGATTTATTACAATCACAACGTTTCCAAAGTTCAAGGTTAAAGAAAAAGACTGACTGTTTTCTTTCAAATTACTTTATGTAATTTATCATTTCCAAACATCACATTTCTTTGCAATTTCTCGACAGTTACTATTCTGAAACGAAATATTTTCTTTTAATCCTTTCCATCTTTATTTATTGATTCATCGGGAAATACCAATAACGCGGATATCGTCTAGACAGGAACTTTTAACCATAACTTCGACATATATATTTTATATCTTTCTTTGGATTTCTAGTCTTTATTTTTTTAAATGTCATCGTTAATCTTTTGATCTCCAATCTTTGTATCTAATTTTTTGACATACGGCTCAGTTGAAATGTTGAAAATTAATTATTTTACTTTCATTATCTTCAGGCGAAGTCTTATCATTTTGGTTAAATCCTCTTTGAACTAGTTCAATATTTTGAACTTAAAAGAATGAGTGACGTGAAATTAAGAAAAAAAGATAATGACTTATTTTGATAAAAATGACGTTAAATAATATAGTCGACCGTTCCTGATAAAATCGTAAATCCTTTATTGGTCCAAATGCTGGATAAAAATTGCAATGTCTTGCTTTAGACTCACAAAGAAGCAGACTTTTATTAAAAGTTAAAATCGATTTATCAGATTTCTTTAGTGAAATAACTTCTGAAAATAATTTATTCGGACTTTTACTATACATAGGATACGTCTAATCTATTTCAAGGTTTGCTTACTGTAAATCACGTTAATCTTGTGCCTGTAAAATCTTTAATTAGCCAAAATACCTACTTTTTCAGGTGTTTCTTATAAATTTCACCATATGAAAAAGTCCTCTTTGTATAAAGTTTACAAGGCTTTTGTGGCGCTAGCTTCATATACCAGATATCTATAATATTTAAGTACACTTTTAGTATTGCAGTTTAGTTACTCGGCAACGGCCCTACCGTGACGGGTTCCAACCTCAACCTTGATCTACCACATTGTTGACCTTGACAACGTAACCGTCTTATCTAGCGCAATCTACCAGCAGCGAAAGCCGTCAGACACACTTGCCGAAGCAAGCAAACAAATCCGTCCAACTCTTTTGCCGAATCAACGCACTCACAAGCTCGCCATAACGCTTGTCGCTATAAAAAAACCATTGGTCTCTCCGCCGACTCACTGGTGGGGGAGTACTGTGGCGCTAGCTTCATTAGCCAGATAACATCTACGACACTCAAGTATACTTAGTAATGTGGTTCTGTGACTCGGCTACAGGCCCTAGCGTCGCGGGTTCATATATTCATCTGTTACACTTTCAACAGGATCTCTGGGGAACTCGACATTCAGCATATGTCTCCGAGCATTTATATATCGATTCGTCTTCTTTCTTAAACTTATTTCTTTTTTTATTGACTTTATTATTTTTTAATTTAATTCTTGACTGCCCATTATTTTTAGTAATCACACAAAAGGAAGTAAATTTTTTAAAACTTGTAGTGGATGACATTTGACGTTAATACAGTTTTTTCAAATGTTAATTCATTAATTTTTTATTAATGAATTAAAAACTAACTTTCTCGTCAAAAATTTTCATTTCCCATCTCAAAATAAGTAACAAATTCCATTTGTTTTTTCCTAATGAAATAAGGTTAGGCTTAACATGTATTCAGCTGATTATTCCAAACGTATTTTCGAATTAAAATGATACAAAATATAGGAACTTAGAAATTTCGAATCTGTACTTCGTTACCTAAACTGGCGTAGAAAATTTACGCATTTTGAAGTGCCTCAATTGGCGGTGAGTCCTTAACTAACGTTGAAAATTCAAGGCTAGTATAATTTTTTTATCAATTATTTATAGTAAATGTAATTATTAATCCATCATAGCCTAATAGATAGGGCGTTGGATTCGCATCCGTTGGGCTGTGAGTTTGAAGCTGCCAGCTTAAGACTGTATGTGTATGTAAGTGGCCTCCTCTCTCCTCCATCCCTCCTCAGAGTCCTCCAAGTGGAGAGTAATACCATTGGGGGTACTCGATCATAAGTGATTGTTCTATGTTCTAGTTCTAAATTGCGAACTGTGGATGAATAAAGGAAATGTATGCATGAAGTTCGCTCCGTTAAAAAAGTTTGTGATGGTGTGAGCTAAAAGATTGATTTCTGCCCACGGGTGCTCAGGGGTTCATGCCTTCTGAAGCTATTGCACCCGTCCTTCCGTTGTAAAGCGGAACTTGAAAAAAAGAACAACAGCCGTAATTATTTTAAAAAAACTTTAAAAAATTCAGTGTTGACCTTATTAGGAATTGTATCTTAAAAATTATTTTTTATATTGCTTATACTTTGATATTCCTTTTCTTTGTGTGTATTTCAATTTTCTTTATGGTTTAGTAATTATTGTGTCCTTTTCATAAATGAAGAGGGTGTCTCTGTAATTGCTCTCTGTAAATGAAGTGGGTATGTCTGTAATTGCTCTCTGTAAATGAAGTGGGTGTCTGTAATGATCTTATCCCAAATAAAAAAAAAGTTAGATCTTAAAATTATACATATAGGACTGGGTGGAGTAAAATGTCAATTATCCATTTCGATTAGTGTCTAGTATTAATAATACAAAATAATTTTGTATTATTATTTTGTATTATTCAGATTATGAAAAGAAACAAAGTTTAAAAAACACCATTATTTTATTTAGAGTAAACAATATTTATAGGGCTTTAACAATTAAGACAGGAAAGGTAAGTTACATTAAATCTAGAAGTTAAATGGCGCAAAGGACGAAAACTAACAAAACAACATCTCCTAAAATACATCTTGGTGAACACCTTCAGGAGGTGTTGAACAAGACGTCTGCACGTAGCAAAACTGACCGCCGCCGTAACGTATGATTATTAAACACTCATCGTCACTGCAGATACTGGAGAGAGCCAATGTGAATGCAACAGCTCGCTTTTTTTCCGAACTATGATCATGTGACTTTGCACTTTGGATTAGTGAAATCCAGGGCGCCATCTATTGCAGTACAATAAAACTAAATTTAAATCTGGGTACTTTCGGTATAACTGGAATGGAAATGGCCACTAATCAAACCTCTATGCACATATATGTATTTCAACAATATGCAAAAATTTGATATGGACTCAATATCTTCAATTCACTCATAAGAAATATTTTTATAAAATAATTATAATTATTATTATTTCATCATTATAAGGTTGGATACTTTAAAAGCAGTTGCGTTTATTCATTTCAAAAGAGACATTGTTTTTAATTTTTTTTTTTTGCCTAAAATAAAGTTTAGCCCAAAGTGTATTTTGTTGTATAAATGATATCTCTTCAAATGAAAACAAATGTTTAAACATTAGATCAGAGATTAATATAAACTAGAATCGTGTTCAGTATGAATTGGGAATTTTTAAAAGCATGGGCAATGCCTTATAATTATCCAAGAGCACTTCTGTCCAATTAAGTTGAATACTGTGCATTATACTATATTTATAATTTTTAACAACGGTTATTATTTATCAGAGATTAACCTCTGCACTGAAAGACTCCTGTTCACGCAAATGGTAAATCTTGAAATCGAGAAACCGATTTAGACATTAAATGAGACACAAAGAATAAAATGAATTAAAACGTATTCAGTACTAATAGAAATTTTTTAAAAATATGTATGAGCGAGGTAGAAAGGAAGCCATTTTAAAGGTTTTAAGAAGCCAATTTAAAGGCATTAAGCTGGATATTGCAGCATTCGTTTCATACCTCATACAGGAATTTTTAATATTTATTAGAACTATTGTCTTCAACGTAAGAATATTTTTTCACTTAAACATCAGTTGGATAATCCTGTTTATATATTAAAATATTGAATGTCCCATTAATTACAAGAATGAATTATATTCAAATTTACACCAGGAGAAAAATAAATCTATTGAAAAAATCAATTTTCAGGAAAACATAAAATCAAACAAATAAACAATGTGTTCATAAATTATAAAATGTAATAAAAATATAACAAAATATTGTACATAATCGTATGCCAAGATATACTTTATTTCAATAAATTATTTATGGTCATGAATAAAGTTCGCAAAAAGGAAACAAACTATATTGACTTGAGGATTTTTATAGGAAATCTTAACATTTCTTAACATAGTCGTAATATTTTTGAAAGAAATATAACGAATTTTGCAGTTTTCTACATGTAAACCTTTAATTTATTTAAAATTAGATTAACAAGATTTTTTTCATAAAATGTAAGCTCAAGCTTCTTTGATAAATAGCACTTTTATTATGTATTATTTTGTTTTATAAAAATATTTTATCTTTTTTCTTGTATAAAATTTTAAACACTTAATATAGAGCAACAAGCAATCACCATATTAGTATGATTAATCTTTAACAGAATAGCAAAAGAATTAGTATAAAAATATGCTATTTACATTTCTTTATCTATTTTCACGTATTTTAATAATTAATAATTAAATTTCCAGTGCTTCAAAATTAATTTCATCTTATTTATTTACGCTTTTACTGTTATTTGTCTATATTTATTACAGAATAGTCAACCCCCCCCCATCGTCGTTCATGAATTATTTCCAGACCGTTAATTCCATTGAAGAAATCATTTTTTCGTTTTTATTATTTTGAAAAGTGAACATTGAAAATATTTGATTTAATTATTTCTTTCTGAAGTGAACATTAAAAATATTTTTTAATTATATTTTCTGATTCACACTAATTAATAGATATTTTCTCGAATAATTTTCTTGGTTACATATTTTCTGAGTTGGCAGATTGTTTTATTTCCTGAAAAATGTTAGCTGTAATTTGTTTTATTGGAATGGAAATAATAATAATTAAATTATTGGAACTCGTAGCGTATTTATCTAATATTATTCAGTTTTAAGCAATCGCAAAATATAGTTTTTAATGTTTTATAATTTGTTTATTTATTAATTATTTCTGTGTCGTTTATTTGATTATAATAGAAAATATTGAGCAAAAATGCATTCTAATTTATTTTATTTACTCATCATATTCTAATTCAACTGCTAACAAAACGAGAAAAAAATGGCAAAGGCCTTCTTACTATTATAACATATTCAGATGAATTCATTTATTTGTGTGAATAATTTAGTATTTGTGTAATATAAGATTTCTTTGATAATATTGCTTAGATTTGCTATAAAAATGAATAATTTAATTTCGAATTTCGTCAGCAAGAACAACCGACAATGCAATTACTCCATTGGATGTTTTGAGTTTTTTTATTGTCTAATGAGACAGTATCTTTTGTATCGATGCGATTTCTTATTCATTCAATTAAGAATCCATTGAAAAATTGAGATATCTGTGGATAAAGTGCATTTTTGTATCGAATTTTCTATCTTTGAATGATTTAATTTCAGCTTTCTTGAATGATTATTGGAGTTCATATGAGTAAAGAGGAATTATTAAATGACATTAAAATATTTGTTTATTTCCTAATTTAAAAAGGATATCTACATCTCGGTCTGATGATTTTGCGACACTTGACAATTCTTTCTATAACTGCTCATTCAAACTGTTGTCGACCACGCTTGAAATTGAAGATCCAGGTTTCTTAAAAATATGATTTTTTTAATCAACCATATAAACTTCTTGGAGTTTTAAAAAATAAAAGTATAATTTTGCAAAGAAAAGAGACCTGGTTGGTGCATGTATTGTAAAGTGTACTCATTTTTCGCGAAGTCAGCATCTACACATCAATCAGTATATAGAGCTATTTTTATTTGTCTTCGACATGCCTCTAGTGTTGCCAACTAAGATCCACGAAACATGCTCCGACCGTATGTAAATTAGTGAGATCTTGGCATGGGATTGAAAAAAATAGCTTCAAAATATCTAAAACAAACAATAATACTAACAAGTTCGCTTCTATATGAATTAATCTCTATCAATTTGAAAATTGAAGTTTCAGGCTACAATGAATTTTTGATTACTCTATCTTGTAACGAGTAAACACGAAAAGACAAGCATTATGTATATTATAAATTTTCTCTTTTTATTTTATGAAAGGG
>JAOUZG010036556.1:790713-832456 GCA_026289955.1 Argiope argentata | reverse complement strand
GGAGGAGGGGGAGGGGGGAGGGGGGGGAGGGGGAGAGAGAGAGGGAGAGAGAGAGAGAGAGAGTGTGTGAGAGAGAGAGAGAGAGAGAGAGAGAGAGAGAGACAAGGAAATCTATCAAATTTTGTTCACATGACTAAATTAGTACTGTTAATATGATAAGCGAGTAACAAACCACTAAAAGTTATTAGTTACTAATGATTTTATGAAACAAATTATTTATTAATTTTTTTATCTCTATTTTTTTAATTTTATTCATATCTTTTTACTTTGCTGTTCAATAAGAACGCAGAAACTCTTTGGTGAATCTAGACTTTCCATTTGTCACATTTATCTTATTTCAAGGCAAAAAAATTGGAATGATGTCTTTGAAAGGGCATATAAAGCAATTCGGTGGAAATTAGAAAAATGAACATATGAAAAATTAAGTGGATCCTCAAATGAATTAAAATTGTCCTAAACTTTGAAGATATATACATCTTTTAAAATAAAAGTTTTAAAAAAACTACTAAAATTCTATGGTTTTATGAATCACTTGCTTTCATATCTAACCTACTTTGAGGAAAAGCGATAGAACTCGGGGGCTTGCATATAAACCATTTCGCAAGTCCAGTAGCTGAAAATTTTAAGAAAATTACTGCATTTTTCAAAATTACAGCAAGATTTATTCAGCTCAGTATTGCCTATTAGTGCCCTCACAATTTCTGTAAGGTTATTCAAAATGGTCGCAATAATTTTTCGAGTTTAATTAATTTTTTTTTGTATTTGTAACATTCTACATTTCTATAGTCTTCAGTAATTACATTTTTCCAATATTTTCTTTTCCTAAACTGTGTAAAGTTTCCAGCATTGTTATATAAATATAACATAAACTGCATTCACTTTTAAAAAATTTAAATGACAAATAACACATTGTTGTTAAGATTTTCAACTAAAAAGGAAAAACATTATTTAGTAATCATAATAATAAATCTCATTTTTGCCAATTTTATGATCCTTAGATATAAAAAAGATGTCTTATAACTTTAAACGAATAATTCTTGTATGTATATAAATTTATTTATTTCGTGTATCTCAGAATTGCTTCTTTTCACGGTCATTAATTGTCCTTGGAAACTTTGATCGTTGCTTAATTTGAACACTATTTATTATCTTGATTATGTGAATAATGTTAAAAACAGTAAACGTTCTCAGTTTCAAGATGCGTCTTATACAGCCAACTTATTTTCCCATTTTTTCAATGACTCATTACAAGATTTCGCACATCACCCAATGTATCTTAATTTCACACATTGTTTTCGACAACTCAGCTTATCTCTTAAAAATTTTACGTTTAAAGTTCTAGTATAAAAAAATTAGTAAATTAAATTCTATGGATTTCCTGTATATTTATTGAATTTCTCATTTCAAGAGTTTCCACAGAACTTCTTTAATTCCTATTTACCTTTGAATTATACTTAAAAAGCTGGATCAAATTATAATTCTAAAATACCAATACAATTTTCCTTACAATCTGTTCATCAAATTTTAAAATATTACATGATTCATTTTTAATTTTATAAATAATAATATAAATTGCTTTGTTGTTACTGGAGCCAAATGTCCCAATACTTTCTTGACTCCTATTTGTCTTTGAATGGTACTTAAATCGCTAGATCAAATTAAAATTCTAAAAAAACAATAAAACTTTTTTTACAATCTGTATGTCAAATATTAAAAAATTGCTTGCTTCATTTTTTAATGTGATAAATAGTTTTGTAAATAACTGTGTAGTAATTTTCCCATACTTTCTTGTTTCCTTTTTTTTTGCTTTAATTATACTTAATAAGCTGGTTCAAATTATAATTCTTAAATTCCAATAAAACTTTCTTTACAAATTGTAAATCTAATGCTAAAATATTGCTTGATTTATTTTGTGGTTTGATGGGTGGATAGTGAGTTTTCGTGGCGCAAGAGCCAGTATTTGGCCATACTCGCGAGATGTTTGGTTAAAAAATAAAAATGTGTTTATGTAAATACAGTTTAAAAAGAAACTGATTAAAATATTGCAAAGCCATGCATTCAACCATTGTAAAAAAAGCAACCAAATTCAATCTTTAAATAAAAGTATAAAAACCCATTGCTTTTAAAAAATTAAAAAGGTTTGGGGGGATGTTCCCAAGAGCATTTGAAGGTCCACTGTTAAAGTATTAAAAAAACACAAACGATGATGATCAAAACCAGGACACTCAACTAAAAGATGAAGAACCGTTAAAATCACTTGGCATCTAGAGCAGAAAGGAGCTCGATCACCGAATAATTATTTTGTTGTTAGTTTAATGTGATAAATAGTTTTATAAATAGCTTTGCAATTATTGAAGCCAAGTGTCCAGATTCTGGTTTGATTGACTGTATATAAGTGATCAAAACGACGTGAATAACGCATGTGTGTTCTTGGTTCGAATCTCTTTTAGTACTTTTTTTTAATTTGAGAATTTATATTTAATATATTTTTTATTTTTAAATTCATTTATATAGGTGACTTTCCTTAATAAAACACGATTTTAAACGAAGAAAAAAAGGAAACATTATTCTGAAGCTAACTACTAGAGTATTTTATATATTAACTTGATAATTTCATGTAATGCCATTTCGGACCCAATTTCAAAGATCAAAGGTGCAAGTAGTGGTAGATAAACTGTAAAAAGAAAAGTGAAGTTTTTTTTTTTTTGAATAGCATATTAAGTTACAATCAGGATTTTATATTTTACCAATTTTCACCATTTTAACCAGTTTTCTCCATTTTTTTATATCAACATTGAAAAATATTCATATGTAATTAGTATGAGAGTAACATCTAAATATTGTTTCCGAAAAAACACAATTTTATTTTAAAAAATCGTTATAAAATTGGTTTTCTAGGTATTTAAACTCTTAACTCGCATGTTATATTAAGACATTTAACCATCACACGATTCTTCAAGCATTATAACCTTGTTATTTCATAATATATATGCATCTTACATACTACATTTTGTTATTACATAATTATTAGTTTTGTTATTATATAAATTTTTATTTGATGCTTATGACTAAGAACTAATTCTGCAGCAAATTAATAGCATTAATTACATTTTGGTATACGAAGTATACAAAAAAAATCAAAGCGTTCAGAAAATGTAAAATTTCGGGTGCTTTTCCATCTTTCATAAATTCTTGATTTTGAATATATACATGTTTGAAATTTTAATGTGTGCCTGTATGTGAACACGATAGATCCAAAATACTTTGAACTAGAAAAATGACATTTGGTATATGGTCTTCGCAATAAACTTGTAGGTTTCTATCAAATTTGGAACAAAATCCACACTGAAAACTATAACTACAAATGTAAAAAGCAAGATAAATGCAATTTAGTAATCAGGTTTAGAATCTAAAATGTAGATTTGTACCAAATAAGATTTGATCTCCAATTTTTTAATATTTTTTTCCTCCATAATATACATTCTGGTAAAAGAGTTCGTCAATTTTACTATTTCATTTATCCAAATTTAGAAGCAAAATGACCCTACATTTTATATAAATTTTTAATATTGAGATTCGGTTGTTATCTGTTTATTTTAACATCCCTTAACTTTTGGGCAGAAAATAAAATTCAGTTTAAAATACTCATGAAAGAATGCATGAAAAAAATGGTCAAATTTATGTTGATAAGGAATATATTAAATACAAACAGCACCTTAACTTTTGAGTTTTCTCAATTTGTCAGAAGAAAAGTGCTCGATGTTAACATATAACTAAAAACAGCATGGCATCACAAATTTTTCGACATGGGATTGTTAATAAGAAACTAATTGAATCGTTGAATAGAAGTCAGACATCGTATATCTTTCCGTTTGTGGTTTGTTTGTGTTTATGTGCGTTCAGATTGCAAATTGAATTTTCAGAAAGCAATCACATGATATGTTTCATTTCTATTTGTGATGTTAATGTATCACATAAATATACGCTAATGTGAGTTATGGCCTCATTGGTAGAGCGTTGGACTCGTACTCCTTAGGTTATGGGCTCGAAACTCACCGGCCAAAAGATTCGGCGCTCGTTAAATCTGTTCGTGATTGCGAAGTCCTTCATGTCGAGAGTAATACCACTGAGGGTACTGAGTCAGAGGCGATAATTCTCTGCTCCAGGTCTAAATTACGATATGTGAATGAATGAAGGAATTTCCATGAATGAAGTCCGCCCCCCCCCCAAAAAAAAAGAGTTTTGAGGCGTGAGTAGCTAAGTCGCACTCTTTGTAGCGCTAGATGTCGCTACGTGTAAAACAACGAGACACATTTCTTAGGATTAAAATCTGCTGATCGTATCAGTGGGGGCTTGCCCACGGCAAGTGCCATTAGTCACAACACACAGTTGCAATTAGATGACTTGTTGCAGCTCCGTTTGGCATGCGATTTTATCTGAATGCTAGTATACTACAACTAGATTATTAGATACTAATCAAATTGAGAATTTTTCTGTCACCTAATTTTTTTTGCCTAAATTGAATCCGACGTGAGTTATCAGATCGTAATCAGGTGATATGTTGCGATTCCGTTTGGTACATTGTTTTGTCTTGAATCTAAAGATGTGCTGCGGTTTTCTCTGTTATGTGATTGTGTCTTCACATAAATATATTCCAACGTGAATTATTAGATAGCCATCAGGTGACATTCTGCAGTCTCGTTTGACATATGTCTTGGACTCGTTCAAATTGCAAAGTTGAGTTATCAAATATCAATCAAATGATATGTTGAGACTCTGTCCGTCGTATCAATGTATCTTCACGTAAATAAATTCCAATTTGAGCTATAAGATAGCAGTCAGGTTACGTTGCCATTCCGTTCACATATAATAGTGTCTTAATTATGTTAGATTTTAACGTGAGTTATTGAATATCAATAAAATAATATGCTGATATTAAGTCTGTCGTGTGAATGTCTTCACATAAACGGACTCCAATGTGAGTTATCACGACAATCAAATGTATTATAGTTCCGTATGCCATGTGAAAGGATTTTCATACAAATAGATTCCAACGTGAGTTACCAGATAATAGTCAGGAGACATTTGATTGTATGTCAATTCGAGTAGACTTCAAGATGAGTTATTAGACATCAATCAAATGATATGTTGTGATTCCGTTTGGAATGTAATTGAGTCTTGAATTGCGTATAAAACAACTTGAGTTATCAGATATCAATCAAATGATATGTTGAGTTTTTTTCTATCATCATTTGTGTCTTCACTTAAATGGATTAAATGAGTTATCAGATATCAATCAAATGATATGTGGAGTTTTTTTTCTATCATCATTTGTGTCTTCACTTAAATGGATTATGCCGTGTATTATTAGATAACAATCAGGTAACATGTTGTAGTCCCATTTTGCATGTGGTTGTGACTTGACTCTAGCAGGCTCCAACTTGAATTATCAGATACCAAGCAAATTATTAACTGTGGTTATCTCTGTCATGATATTATTTCTTTAAATAAATAGATTACAACGTGAATTATAAGAAAGCAATAAAATGCTATCTTGCAATTCTGTGTATTATGTGTCTATTATGTGTCTTCACACAAAGATTCCAATGAGAGTTGTCAGATAACAATCAGATGACATAAAGAGTTTTTATATTTCATGTAATTGTGTCTATTCCACAAAAAGATTTCAAACTGACTTATGACATAACAATCATAGCAATTAAACGACATGGTGAAGTTCTATATGTCATGGAATTTTGAATCCTCCACATATAGATTCCGAAATCACTTATGTGATAATTGTCAAATGACATGGTGAGGCTCTGTATGTCATGTAATTGTGAATCCTCCACAAATAGATCTCGAAATGACTTATGAGATAACAATCAAATAACATGGTGAGGTTCTATATTTCATGTAATTGTACCTCTTCCGCATATAGAATTCAAAATGGCTTATGACATAGCAATTAAATGACATAGTGAGGTTTTATATGTCATGTAATTATGAATCCTCTACATATAGATTTCGAAATGACTTATGAGATAATTATCAAATGACATGGTGAGGTTCTATATGCCATGTAATTATACTTCTTCTTTAAATTGAATTCAAAATAACTTATGACATAGTAATCGTAGCAATCAAATGACATGGTGAGGTTCTATATGTCATGTAATTGTACCTCCCACAAATATTTTTCAAAATGACTTATCAGATAGCAATCATGTAACCTGTTGCAATTCCGATTGACATGTTCTTGAGTTGAGTGGATTCCAACGTGAGTTATTAGATAACTATCAGGTAACGTATTACAATAAAATTTGGCATGCAAATGCGTTTTGAACGTGGTGTGTCGCCAACGTGAACGCCAATGTGTCTCCAGCATGAGATATATCAGATACCGATCAAGTAATATACTGATGGTCTGTCTGTAGGGCAATTGTTTTTTTTTCATGTGAATAGAATCCAACAAAAATTATCAGATAGCATTCAAGTGACATTTTTCAGTTCTGTTTGATAATATTCAAGTTAGGAAGCTTCTTCACTTACATTTATCATAAACTATTACTTTATCATAAAACATCATTTCACTTTAAAGTTGAAAATAGTACTTATATTTGGGCGGAAGGCTCCTCAACTCTATATTTGCGTTTATCTCAAAAAATTTGCCGACTTCTTTCATAAATTATGTGCCTGATTTACATATTTACATATGTGTATATCTCATAAATAAATTTTGCATTTTTCCATAAAGTTATTATTAATCAGTCGTAAGTGAAATTATCTTTCTTCTTTGATGATTGCCAAGCCATTTAGTAGTTCAATATTAACCCTTAAATCCAAAAGAGCACATCATCTGCTTTATTTGCATTCCACTATCCAACCCATAAACCGGAGCATCCAGTGTCTTCTGAATGGAACAGAGGCAATTTCATCCATAAAGGCTTCCATCCATACTGCTTACAGTTTTGATTTATCATCTAACTTTGTTCATTTATTTTTGGCCATTTTTAGGCAAAAAAGAAAAAAAATATGCTCTTAAGAGAGAAGTTTATTATTTCATAAAATCCAGAAAGACGAAATGTCTTGGAAGAACAAAGATGGCTGTCAGCATTTTTCAAAGATGTCTGCGTTTTGTCTTCCATTCGTCATGATGCTAGATTTGCTGCCCTAAGAGATTTATATTTTATTAACGACGTCCATGTCGCCGGCGAGACGACTCCAGATATGTCTGTAAGAGCATTTCACTTGTTTACAAGACAACTTGCTTGGATTGATTGAAAACATTTTGGGGAACATTTGACCTAGTAGGAGATGTAAGATTAAGCTATATATTAAAGCTAAGTTAGTATACAATCATGTAAGATATTTAGTAATATCATAAAGTTTTTGATTAGGAGGGAATATTGCTTGTCAAAGGAATTGACACGCTTCTCATAATGAAAAATCGATTGTTAACTTGTTTGGTCCAGAACGACTCTAACATGATCATATGAACATGAATAAATTAATCAGCTCTGCAGATAACATAATTCTCTTACTTATGGTTACAGAATCTCTTATTCTCTTACTTATGGTTACAGCAAGGTATCAGTTGTCAATCAGACATAGTATTGTTGGATCTGACTTAGGCATTTTCCTTCATTTATTTCAGATATGATATAATTTTAATATTTATTATATATGTACGACTAGGTGGGACAAAATACCCATTCAAAGCAATTTGGGTCAATAGTAGGATACTGACTACGAAAAAAAGTAACTTTTTAAGAAAAACAATTAATTTATTTAGAGTAAGGAAAATTTACAGGACATTAACAATTAAGACAGGAAAGATTAATTACATTATAGTTACATTTTAAAATACTTAGATGATCCTACAGAGCGAAGTTTAACAAGATGTCTGCACATTTCAACAAAAATTGCCCTCGTAGCGTAAGCTTTTTACTGAAAATTATGGTCATGTAACTTAACACTTTGGATTAGTAGAGCCATTGTGCCATCTATTACATTGCCATAAAACTAAATTGAAATCTAGGTGCGTTCGGTTTAACAGTGGAATAGCAATGACCACAGATTAAATCTCTACAAATATGCTTCACATTTTAACTAAATAATAAAATCTGCTTTTAATAAAATAGATAAACATTTCATCTTATAATATATTATTTGCCGGCTTGCTGGCACAGAGGTAGCGCGTCTTCCTCGTATTCGGGGAGTCCCGGGTTAGAGTCCCGGCTTGGACATGGCTGTTCTGTGTGCTATCTGTGAAATGTGTGTATGTGCCCCTCTGTAAAAAGGGGATGTGCAAGCAAATGGGGTGAGTGTGTAACTAAGTCGTACTCTTGGCCCTAGTTGGAGCTACTTTAAAAACAAGAGACGCTTCTTTCGGCTTAAATATGCTGCTGTATCAGCAGGGGGCTTGTCCATAGGCAAGTGCCATAGTAACAACAACAACATATATCATTTTAATAAATGATAATATGTGAATTTAAAACTAGGGGAAGTGGTCTCCCCAAAACTTTCTCATATACTCTTCACTAAAGAGGCTATTTCAATGAAGGCCGTGAATATTTCGTAACTATTCAGTGAATAGTTAAGAAATATTCACCTTTAGTGTGGATTCGGCCTTTTTACTGAGTGTATCGTATGATTCTTGGAGAAGGTTTTGGCGATTATTCTTTGGTTGGCAATAAATACTATCCAAAAATCTAGACATGTTTTTCACTACCGACTGTAATAAAAAAATTGACAAATTTATAACTGCAAACCTGCACTTAAAATCGCATAATCATGTATCAAATTTGATAAATTTAAGTCCTTGTGTTTTTAATTACCACATTTACATGCTACTGAAAGTGCAGAGCGATAGACGGTCAAGCCTTTGTTGGATTTTGGATAAAATTTGGTAGTAGTCTATACTAAAAATTTAAATCTGTGTGCTGAATTTATCTAGCTATTTCTAGATTTTTTAGTTATCTTGCTAACATATTCGAATATTCGGACACACAGACTTTCTTTGAACGAATTTTGCTCCAAAATTTGATAGAAATTTGAAAATTTAGCTCTGAGCTTGCATACTAAATTTCATCTGTCTAGCTCAAAACCTTTTTGAGTTATATTTGTCCCATGCAGACAGATAGATGGACGGGCCTTTACCAAAAATGTGTTTTTGAACTCATGTAGATCTAAAACGTGGAGATTCATTAAAATTTCGAATTCAATTTTTTTAAAACTATTAGTACACTTTCTCTGTAGTCCGTATACGAGAAAGTAAAATTTAAAGTTAATATTATCACATGCTTGGGACACAAACATTAATAGTAATAATAATTATTATGAATTTAAGGACTGTGTAAAGATACTTCCTCCTTTTTTTCTGAATTACTGTGTTCCACTCCAGTAATGCTTACAAAGACGAACACTATAATATAATTTGGCTTTATAGGCTCGTATAAAGATTCTCTCATAGTACATTCCCCTTCTGAGTTTGGAAATGTTGCCAATATAACCATGCCGCTATTATAGTATCCGCAGGAAGAGCCAAGACAGGCTTGAGGTTTTTAGCCATTTCTTATCCGTACTTTTGTAGTCTTCTTCTGGTGACTAGGAATTAAAGAAAGCAGATAAATTTGCAGAATTCCATATGAAAATAAAACAAAATATATGTAATTATGTAAAGCAATATATTTGTTAAAATCATTTTTTAATAAGTATTACGACTTATTAAAAATGATTATGAATTATTTTAGGATTTAACAAACGACTAACTTTCCGAATATGCTAAAGTAATTTACGAAGGTCTTCTGATTGTAGAATTACAAGTTTGAAAGCTATTCTTCCAGAAATACGCGGAATTTTAAGATTAGGTGCTATTTTTATCCTTTAAAATCAATGTCCTAGAGCATGCATTAGCAAGCATGCTCTAGGGCAGGGCTCTCAAAAAGTCGGTCGCAACCCCATGGGATTCGCGAGATGTGAAAGAAAGGTTTAAGAAAAAAAATTTATTGCTTTAGTTTTTATTAAAATAAAGAGTTCACATAAAGCTTTTAATACTCATGCAAGTTGGTTTTTGTGTTCTATTATTTAATGGGATACATGAGCTTGTTTGGAATTAACCAAATTTCTAATGTCTGGAATGAGCTTTGAAACACACAAAACAATTTCATTTTCCAGTGTCAAACGATTTCTTGATTTTGTTTTTTAAATTTATCCTTATGGAGAATCCTTGTTCACAGTAGTAATATGTAGAAACTGGCATCACAGTTTTTAATGTTGTTGTAACAAGTTCTAGTTAATTCTTTTTAATATGAATCCAAAATTTGTCGATATAAGCTATGCTAAAAGTTACTTTAGTTGACTGATCGCTTAAAATCTCTATCAATTGATCATGATGAAGGGCACCCAGCTCAGCTTTTGTTACGGCTTGCTCACTGAACGGATTGACTATCCACACAACCCCACTCAATCAAAGTTTCGAGATGAGATGATACTAGTAAGAAGAAAGATGAAGTGTCAAGGGATGTGGCACCAATACCCGACAAATACTCTACAAACTCTTCAGTACGTGTAAAATTTTTAAAATCTCTGTCTAAACTTTAGACAGAGTTAAAACTTTGGGGGGGTCTTCAAAATACTTAGTCTAATAAGAGGGTCGCAATGTATAAAAATTTGAGAACCCCTGCTCTAGGGGAAAGAGAATATGGAAAAAAATAAGAACTTGTTCACACTTGATAAAAAATTATTAGATTCGCCCTTGTGATACTTTTAGAGCGACTTTAAAACCTTCATTAAACTAATGCATCAATTTTACTTAAGTATAAAATTAAAATTTTGTATCATCTATTTTTCGAAAATTATACCTATAAAATATCTTTCGTATTTAGAATTACTAGCTAGAAACCTACTCTTCTGTCTTTCATAAAATTTGTGGATTAGGGAATGGCTTTATCTTTTAAGATAAAATATCCAGCAAGCTTGCTTTATGGAAAAGAGGATATAGAAAAAATAAGAATAGAGATATTGGAATCATGCTTGATTCAAAATTATTAGATTCTCCCTTTTGACCCTTGGAGTGCGATTTCAAAACCATCCATTAAACTAATGCATCAATTATATTGAAGTATATAATTAAAATTTTATATTATTAACATTTCGATAAATTTACCACTTCAATATCTTTCATTTGTTTCAATAATAAACTTTGTTACGAATAAATTATAAGCTTATAGCTCCAAGATTAAAACTATGTGAACGATAAATCGATAGCCTAAAGGATTGTCTCTTTAAGTGCTCTGTGTTTATGCTGTTTGAATGTTTGATGCTAATGTAATCAATTTAATTATTTAATGTTGTATTTCTGTAGAGGCTCCAAAATTCGAAATGTCTGCCTTCAAGCAATCCGGTATAAAACCACTAAAATTAAAATTATATTTCTTGTAGAAGTAAAACCAAAGCAATAATATATTCAGGAAATGTATAAATAAATTATTTAATGATTTTTTTTTTGAGTAATATGAGTATCTCAGTATTCATTGATTAAAAAAAAATCTTCGAAATGCAAACTAATACATTATATCTCAGTCTATTTGAAGTATTCAACAGCATTAACATATGAATAAGTAAGATCTTATAAATATTTAGAACTTTCCCTGAAATGAAAGTAAAATTTACTGTCTGAGATTTCCACATTTTAATAAATATCTTATCTGAATAAGAGTGAATTATTTTTGTCCTTCAAAAGTTTTCAAGCATTAAACCATATTAAAAAATTTACCATTGAAGGCATCTCATTAATATAGAATTTTTTCATCTTTTATATCTGACGTTATATTGCTATATTAAAACATTCATAAAAAATGAGCAAAATATTTAATAATATAAGTTAAGAATTTTCAAAAATTTAGAGGACCTAAGGACTTTTAATCCAAAAATTCTTAATCTGATAATATGTTTGACTTGATTCGTCTGAATTTAATATTGCTTCTAAAAAGAGTACTCTTTAGTATATCATTGGAAACATGCAGACGATAAATAATCTTTTTATATTGTCCCAATGCGCATCAATACAAAATTATTTAACTAAAGCAGGGAAAAAATGTTCTTGTAAATGTAATTAAAAATATTTTGATTTTTCAAAATTTTTGTTAAATTTAATAAATTAAAAAAAATTTCTAATTGTGAAAAAGAATTTTTTAAAAATTTTAAAATGATGTAAAAAAATGTAGTGTAATTATATACTCCAAGTTAATGAAATGTTATAGTTAATTTTGAATATATTAAATATTCAATTAAAATGTTAAGAAAAAAATTCATAGCAACTACCTATATTTTAACAAAAAACATTTAAATACTAATTTTTATGGGTCTTGATTTAACTATCTGTTCAGTGAAACGATTTGATTTTGTGTGTGTGTGTATTCTTGTATAACCTATTTCTCACATTACCTAAATTAGGAAAGTATGTACCAAGTCTTTAAACAACATCATTTTTAAAGAATTTAGGAGGGAAACTTTCTATTGGAATATTTTAGAAATTATTTAGTCTTTTGACCATTGACAATTCAAATGAAAATTTCAAATGTCTTTATCTGCAAAAAATATTTTTCTATCGCCACCATGATTCAAAAATGTTGAGATGATTTTATTTATTTATTTATTTTTTTAATTTAAAATAAAACTTTCAGTTTAATATCTTTCACTTTGATCAAAATTAAAGTATGTTGAAAATGTGCATATAATATGCATTCAGAGGATTAATTTTTTTATAAACCAAATATAAAGTCAGGAATTGATTTTTTTTTTCATTTTTTCCCATATCTAAAAATAAATATGTGTTAATAAGTTTAATATTAATTATTATCTTGAATCAATGCAGTTTTTTTTTGTAAAATATGTTGATGACTTATTGAAGATTGATAGCAAAAAAAAATCATAATAAAAAAATGGTAAAAATTTTAAATATTAAAAATTTATAAATTAATTTCATCTAAGAATGATTATTTTAGCTAAATTGATTAAAGTATTAAAGTAAAATAAATTATTTAAATTATTAGACTATTATATTTTTTACTATTATTAAATTATTAATTAGACTTAATTTTAGACTATTAATTAATTATTATTTTTTACTATTATTAGACTATTAATTAGACTTAACTTTAGATTATTAATTAATTATTATTAGACTATTAATTAGACTTAACTTTAGATTATTAATTAATTTGTATTAGACTATTAGTTTTAAGTGATAATATGACCCAAATATTTTCAATTAATTACTAGCTTAAAAGTTATAGGTATTGTAACATTACTCCTAAAAAATAAAATTTAAAAAAAGCACTTTTTCTTATTCTAACTTATTTATATCAATATAAGAAACTGTACTATTATTATTATCAAAACGGACTATACCAATTTTTAAAACAATGACAGTAATAAATCCCAAAGTTTTCATTTCTTACTTTAATGAAATAAACTGCCTAATATTCAGGTTTGCGTTGGATTCATAATTCGTACAGCATTGCGTTGCATGAATATGCAAATTATTTTACATAAATTATTCATAGCACAAGTTGCTTCCTTACTTCGTGCTTCCATTCCCGTCTGCTGCGGAAGGAATTGAAGCAGACTGAAGTTTACCACCAACAGAAGTTTAAATTAAGCTTCCGAAGCGAGAGGAAACTTTAACCTCCGAATTTACTCTCTGTACTAAAGATAATAAATAGCAGTAATAAAATTACTTTCTGCAAACGTAACTTGCAATTTCAGAACAATTCATCTGCGGATAGATATATCCTACGTTTCTGTTTGTATGTGTTACATATTTAAAGTAACAAATTGTTGTAGAAGCAACAACATGTTGCGAATTTCTGTTGTCTATAAATATAATAAAAAGATTAAAATGAAATCTGCTATGCCTATTTCAATGTATCATATCAGAACATCCTTTCTTGAACAGCCAAGCACCACATGCTCGTACAAGTTAATTTATATTTTTATTCATTTTAATAGTTTCATCGAATGAGTCGCTTTAGTACTGCAAACGATCATAAAAAACTTTCTCTCACATTGATTGTTTAAAAAAATATCACATTTCTTATTTATTTTATTTCATATAATCCCGTGCTCAAAATGACATTTTTTAGGTTTAATTTGCTGTAGTCATTAACCTATTTTTTATTAATCAGAGTTTTTGTAAATTCAATGGTAACGCGTTATTAAAAGGTGATTTTTTGAGGTGCTCGTGCAGATAATAAAATGCTTATTTTTCGCCTACGGATTTTTGTTGATGACACAAACCTCATTCTCAAATCAACTTCATGTTCTGACATGAAAAAAAATAATTCAATTAATAAATTTTAAATCCTTCAAATAATAAAATATCTTGCTTTGTACAATTGTTAATAGTTTTCACATTTTACAAGAAAACTTTTGGCGTCCTAGCACAGAGGTCGCACGTCTTCCCCGTCATCTGGGCTTCCTGGGTTTGAGTCCCGTTTCGGACATGTTGGTTTCTCATCAGTTCTATCTGATAGATGTGTGAAAGTGCCTCCCCCCTTTATAAAAAGGGGCAGTGAAAAGCGAATGTGTGTAGCTAAGATGTATTTTTGGCCCTAATTGGCGCTATTTAAACCCTCGGCGTAAAATCGGTGACTACGTCAGCCAGCTTGTCCATGGAAATGCCATTAGAAACGACAACAACAAGAACACTTATTTTTCATTGAGGCAACCAGTTATAATTTAGAGGTAGTTAGGAAATAACAATTTTTTTTGAACTAAAAACTTAATAAATTACAGAATTAAATTTGTTTTCGAAAATTTCTGATCATATATTTTTTGATTGAATCGGATCGCGAACCTGATACCTTACGGTTCAAGAGCGGGGACCTAACCACCAAGCCAAGATGGCCCTCTAACTCCCATGAACTAATGATAGATTTGAAACTAAGAATTTTGATCCTATTCTACAAGAATGCGGAGATACTGGAAACAAAATATCTCTAATATTCTATATATAATTTGTTTAATAAATATGTACAATTTAGTCAATGAATTTGAAGTAAAAGGGGACTTTTCAAATGTCAGAGTAAATATACATTATAATGGGAATCCGTCTAGAAGCAACAATATGGCTAAAGCAAAATTTGTTTCGATGGTGAATCACCAAATGGTGATTCTCAAGAATCAAATAAAATTTATGCTCTCAGATCCTATCATTCAAGTAAACGGAAGGTGAAAAGTATTGGTTTTTTTGTTTCTGTAAACACACACAAAACGGATTGTTTACATCGTGCGTAGTGTAAAAGTTTTAGATTTTAATGATTTGACTGAACTCCTCGATTTTATGTGTATCTCTGAGACTAAAACGTTTTCATTTCGTACCAATATTGTCCTTCTCATTTTAACATGGGCTTGTTTCCCACTTTCTTCCGTTGTTGTTCCACAAAATTTGGATATAGGAGGATCACAAATTAAATAAATTTTAGGATGAAAATTTTATTTTAATTTAGAAGTGGTATTCTGGAGTTTTTATTTTATTTATTTATTTAATTTTTGAACAATTCTAAAAAATGAAATCAAAACAGGTTCTTAAACGCAGATTGTAGATGTGATTACGAAGGTAATAAAATGGATATCTGCAATTACAGCAGATTTTCATTATTCCAAATATATTCTCTTAAAATCCATTTTTTACTAAAACAAAAGTCGAAGCAGGGGGTTTCAGTTATCCAATACCATTTTAAGGAATTGGGAATATATTACAGTGGAATGGAGGTTTGGAGTAATTGGGAATATATTACAGTGACATGGAGGTTTGGTGTAATTGGGAATATACTACAATGACATAGAGGTTTGGAGTAATTGGGAATACGACGCTCCCGTTCAGTAAATAAAGTTGGTTAATTCATAAATTATTTCAAAAACTTCATTGCCTTAACGATATCTTTAGAACTTGACTTCTCATTAAAAAATTAATTTTCGTCTTCCCGTATTATACTTTTAAATTTGGAGGGGAAACCCGACGACGAGAAGCCTGCAAAATCAATTTCCAATTACCTTAATTGATCCTATATAAATTTGTTTCAATTCTCTAAAATGTGATGAATATGTCGATTAAATTGCTCTAAGTAATGTTATAAAGATGGAATGAAATGCATTTTATTAAATAAACACATGAATAAATGGCAGATATTTCAAGTTCTTCAGTTTCCTAGTTCTAAATTAATTATTATCATTTCATTAAATTGATATTGAATGAAATAAGCAAAGTACTATATAATATACATTTTTGTGCATAATTATAGCTATAAAACTATTATAAATTTTAGAAAAATATGAGAAATGCTTGTTTAATAATGTATAAACAAAATTGCTGGACTGGAAGGTTTTCTTATTATTTAAATTCCTTTTTTATGATTGACTATAAACATTTAATCAAATTAGCATCAATTTATCATCTCTTTATCTCAATTATCAATCTCTCATGCTAGTATACCAGTTCCAAGAGAATGGAAAATTAGATTTAAATTTCCTTAACACAGAATTAACGATGTTTTCGGTCACCAGTTAATGTAATTTAATTGAAATTCAGAATTATTCTATTGTGACCAATTCTGCATCTCTACAAATTACATATTTCAAAATGCGAATCTATTAACATAATTTGAAATTATAAATGATAATTATTTTCAAAAGAGCTTAAATATACGTGTTTACACCACAACGCTGAAAATCCCTTTCATCTTTCGAGTGAATTCATGAATTGGGAGAAATTCTGAATTAAATACATTCTTTCATTATTGTTTCCTCTGAATAATATCGTTATAAGTGTAAAATTCATTTGTTTATAGATAATTTTCAGTAAATAGCAAGCTTTGCATATTTATAAATAGTTTTTGAAACTTATCAAATGAGATATCCATCACATTTACATGTAAATAGAATAATAAATTTAGCAATAATTTTCCATATACAATGAGTGTGTGTTTGTTGTGCCGATGCCATGAATAAAATACCAATGCAAGATTCATTTTGTCAACTTCCAGCCACAATGAAGTTAAATTTAATGAGGAAATCGAAACTATCGTGGAATGTTTTCAGATATTTTTTATACAACCGAACTAGTAATATGTACCTAAATTATTAAAATTATTACTCTGAATTGCTTTGAAAAATGCTTACATCGCCTTTAGCTGCGAAATAAGAAAGTAACAAAAAATAAAGGAGATCAGACAAAATGTACTGTTAGAAAAATTTACGATATACCATTGTTCAGCTTTCTCAAGATTATAATTCTGAAAGTTGCCGCTAGAGGGAGCTCCAAGAAACAAGGAACTGCTTTAAAAAATTGTTTTATTCATTAATTATTTTAGTTTATTTTAAATCTTAATAAATTCAATAATTCCTTATGTATTTTTTTCTTGTAAATCTTCATGTTTATTCAGTTAATTTCATTCTTTAAGATTCTATCCTATTCAGCAGTTGTTGACTGCGCACTACTCATGTTGGATGTATTAGAGATGCTGTTGGTGAAGTGTTTACGTGGCCTTTGTGAATCAAGTCGGGTTTTGTTGGATTATTGAGGTAGTGATTTTTATGTGTGTTTTCTGGTGGTTTTCCTAATATGCATAGCACCAAATGGATATTTCGTGCTGCGTTTGGAAGGAACCAAATTCATTAGAAATGACAGTAAGTATTTTAGTGAACGGTTGGATTAAAAAGTACACAGTCCGCTTCTTATAAGCCGAATCTATTACAATCATTCTCCAACCATAATAAAAACCTAGGAAACGTATCATTGACTTTTCATAAAAATTGGCTGATACATTTCTGATTAAACTTTTAAATTTTCCTTGACGTTTGAAGCTTTTCGTTCTAAAATTAAAAAATGCATTCTCATGAATCATCGTACTGATTCTTCCGAAAAAGCAACGGTGAAATGAAATTTGAGCAACAAAGAAAGTAAACTAAATGAATCAAAAGGAATTTCAAAACCGCACTGGTATGGAGATGGATTTGAGAATACATTTTTCAATTTTAAGATGAACCTTTTTGAAAATCATGGAAATTTTATAATTTAGTCGAAAATGTATCCGCTCATTTTAATGATTATGAAACCTTTTTCTGCGTATTTATTGCAGCAAACGCATATTTTTCTTATCAGATGTTTTGTCTAATCTCCTTTATTTTTTATAATTTCCTTAGCTCGCCGCTAGTGGTGCTATAACCTGTCTAAAGGAATTAAGCATAGTCACTTTAGTATAGTAGATATTACATATAGATAACTGTATGAAATTTTTGCTGAGTCTTCACTGTGGTATAGTGTGCATTTTTCTAACAAGACATTTTAATCAATCCCCTTTATTTTTTTCTAATTTCATTATATTACCGCGGTTGGCTCTATAACATTTGTCAATAAATTCAGTATTGCCGCTTTAATATAAACGTTATGTCGCTTTAATTAAAACATGTCGCTTTAATATAAACTTTACTTCCCTAGTCTTAAGAAACATCTTTTTTAAATTTAAAGGGATTTACAGGACTTTACAGACTAACCTGTACATAAATGTGTTTTTATAAAAGAAAATCGGGTCGAAGTGGCCTAGTGGTAGTAAAGTTCCGACTTGTCAGCTATAGGATTTTAGGTTCTAGACCCGATTGCTCCGAAGAACCGTCGTGTAAGGGGGCCTGTTACACATTAAATCCGTCAGGGCCAAACGTCCTGTATCTAATGTAGTGTGGAGAGGGGGTGACAGCTCAAATGCCATCTTCATTATCTGATCGTGGTTCAAAATTACGAAGTCTAACCCAAAATAACCTTAGTGTTACTTCATAACGAGACGTTAATTTAACTAAACTAAGTGATCGATAATCAGAGCAGGTAAATGATTTCACATACGACATTTTTCTCGCATTACCACATTCTTACTTATTTATTGCTCAACTTAACGATAACAAAAAAAAATACTTTTTCAGTTTTTTCCTAAATTAATCTTTAATTTGCAGTAATAAGTAGCGAAGAAAAGTAGTCTTTGCTTAATAAATTACACGGACATTGGCAAATATCCCGAAAGAAAAGAGTAATGAGAGCAAAAAAGAAGAAAATCGAGTAACGTTAACGTATCAAGGAAAAAAAGTCTTTCCTGTCATTGAGTCGAGGTCGGAAGTTCTGTTCTTTATAGCTGTCTTGCCGGAGGTAAAACTGGTGAACAGATTTCTATTTTTAACAGTGACATTAATAACCCCCGCTCATCTTTTGTCCGTTCTTGTTGCCATGGCGACGGTGGACGACGCCTATGGTCTCCTCCTAACCTATAATCGCCTGTTACATAATGAATATTACATATAGCTGGACGGAAAGGGGAAGGAGATAGAGGTGCGTGTGGCTTTTAAGCTGGCACAGAAGCATCGATACATAACTTGTTCTTACTCAATTGATTTGTTGAGGAGTCCATATAAATAACAGAATCCATAGAACTAAGCTTTAAGTTGGAATTTTTGGAGGGGAGAGATTATGAATTTAATATTCGAACTTTGAAAGATTTTTTTCTTATCCAATGCCAAATGTATTTGATATACTTCCAATCAGGTGGGTCGCGAGATGTGGAAGAAAAGTTTAAAGAAAATTAATTTATTGCTGTAGTTTTCATTAAAAAAAGAATACACATAAAGCTTTTAATACACATAGAATTTGTTTTTTGTGTTCTATTAGTTAATACATGAGCTTGTTTGAAATTAACAAATTTTCTAATGTCTGAAATGAGCTTTGTAACACACAAAACAATGTCATTTTCCAGCGTCAAACGATTTCTTGATTTTGTTTTTAAACTTATCATTATGGAGAATCCTTGTTCACAGCTGTAATGTGTAGAAAAGGGGCATCAAAGTTTTTAATGCTGTTGTGGACAGTTCTGGGTATTCCCTTTTAATACGTACCCAAAATTTGTCGACTTGCGCTTTGTTAAAAGTTATTTTAGCTGATTCATCACTTGACATCTCTATCAGTTGATCATGATGACGGACACTTAGATCAGCTTTTGTTACGGTTTTCTCACTGAACGGATTGACTATCCACACAACCTTACTCATATCCTTAACTGGAATGTATCTGTAAACTGTTCAATCAAAGTTTCGAGATGAGATGATACTAGTAAGAATGAAGTGTCAAGGGATGTGGCGCCAATACCCGACACATACTCTACTAATTCTTGAGTATGTATAAAATTTTCAAAATCTCTGTCTAAACTTTAGACAGATTTAAAACTTAAGAGAGTCACCAAAATACTTAGTATAAAAAGGGGGTCGCAATGTCTAAATGTTTGAGAATCCCTGGTCTAATGTATCGTAGTTATAGATCAATAAGGTAAACTAAAAACTACCTATCGCTCTATGGTCTCATTGAAACTTGCTGGCAAATTCTTTAATACGAGAATTTTCTCCCCCCCCCCTTCTAAAAATGTTCTGGACCTTGGGAAAACTGGTGAAAGTCGCAAACAATGAAATTTTTAATTTTATATATGAGAGCTGCATACTTTGTAGTATAGTTTGGACATACACATGTTATGCTTTTAACGATCAAAGTTTATGAAAAATCGATCTTTAAATGAAACTATTTTTTTAACTAAATCTAGTTACCAACAAGGGGACATGAGAACGAGAAGTTTCCGGATAGGTACAAAAATGGTTTCATGTTGATAATCACCTGATGGTGACGGGACGTCTTTCCTACGGGAAAAGTTGTGTCGTGGTCAGTGATGGTCTGTCCTTAAGGCTGAATCTTAGTTCCTTTCGATACTATTGAACCATTCCAATCATTAAGGCGACTAGGGACCTTTAAAAATGACTTTTTGCAATTTTCACCTTAGCAATTTGAAATTTTGCAGGCATTAAAAGTAACACTATAGGAGATAACACACCAAATTTTAAAGCGTTATATTAATTTATATATGAGTTGGGGGGAGGGAGTAATAGAATATAAAATAGAGATAAATAACGTTAACGGAAAATGTTCCAGGCAGTACAAGTTTGTTAGAAATCTCTCCAATTTTTATTATTACTTTCTCTAACACTCTTTGAAACAAAAGTTGTGATTAAATTTGAAAAGATAATTAGATCAATAAGATCCAATTATCAGTTTTGTTTAACCAGTTTTGCAAGCTGAATAATGAAATGTGTTTAATGTAATTTTATGAATTTAAAACTGAATTTAAATATGAAGCGAATAATTTTTCGATTTCATTATCTGCTTAAAAGTTGTATTGGCAAATCTAATTATTCGAAAATATGAATATAATGATAGGAAATTGTAATACGAAGGCAGAGCTTTATTTTGTTACGTGGGGGAATAAACAAATGTATAATTAAATATAATCACTGAATAAACGTTCAGAAAGTAAAAGTAAATTATCGTTCTGTTATTGTATTTTCAAAAACAAATTAACAAGCAACTTCAATAATTACTATGCTGGTATCCCGGAAAAGGGGTAGTGCATCTTCCCCGTGTTCTGGAAGTCCCGGTTCAGGTATGATTGCTCTTCTGTGCTCTCTTTGTGAGGTGTGTGATTGTGCCTCCTCCCCTTTAAAGGGGTTTTACAAGTGAATTTGACGCATAAGTAGTTCTTTCTCTTAGTTGAAATTATTGAAAAAACAAGAGAAGTCACTAGGCCTAAACCCTTGAAGATCTTTCAGCGGGTTTGTAAAGCATCATAAGTAACAGAACAATAAATGTAATATTTAAAGCAATCATAAATGTTAATGTAAAATTTACAAAGAACATTTTATTAAATTTTTTGAAATTAGAGAAAAATGACTATGTGGTTGATTAAAATTAAAAAGTTGATCCACCCGATACATTTGGAAACGTGACTCCTTAGACCAGACAACGTTTTTCCAATAAATAAGAGCCCATTGGTGGTTTTGGAGTGCCCAGGTAAGGTGACATCTTGACAACCTGCAATTATAATAGCAAGAAGTATGTAATAGCCTCCTCAGACATCTGTTGTCGTATATCCGCACTGTCGTCCGCGTCGTGTTACGCTGGTTGGTTGAACACCTCCTTTATTTGCATACGATCTGCTATACCAGTTTTGCTGGTTTTTTCACTATATATTGTCATTTTTTATTAAAAATATTTTTCCCTTTTATAAATAATCAAATTTAATTTAATTATGCTTGTATGGAGATCTCTGACTTTTTTTTATTTCCTAATATCTTTTCATTATCTTTGGGGCAATATAAATTTTCCACTCAAAAGAATACTATGTAAATAACGTAATAATCAATTCATTAATGATACTGTATAAAGAAGACATAGTTATATTATAAATAAGAATCCCAAAATCCACGTCCTCATTTTGAAACGTAGTTTTTTTACGAAACATACAAAATCCCACAAAATTCCCGCTTATTCTTGAATTAGAAACTCTATCGTAAATAACCAAAATAAAAACGAATGTTCCTTAATTTAATTTTGTATAAATGATTTCCCCCACATAATAGAAGAGTTTTAATAGCTGAAACAAAATAGGTATAATATAGTCTGGTTCCAATTTATTTAGTGCGCCCAGACGTAAGAATGTATATACTATTTCTTGCTCTCTGCTTCTTTAAATGTTCGAAAAAGGTTTGAATGGTTTCAAAACATACAGAACCCAGATAGAAAGCACAAGCAAAAATTAATAGCAGTACTAAAAAATCTATATGAACAAAAGAATACCATACCCTTGCTCTACGGATATAAAATCAATTTTTTCTCACCCAGAAAATTTATCTTATGAATAATGGACGAGGTGAACAAATTTGGAAAGAACTTCAGGAAAAGAAAGCAAAGTAAAACATACAACAAGTGTAATTACATAACTCATGCTGCTGAAACTTTACAAATTTTTTTATCGTTTTTTATATATATGGGAGTGATAAATTTTATAGTTAGGTTTAACATTTATGGAAAAAAGTTTCTAAATAAGTAGAATGTAAGAAACTTGTTCTATGTTAGTGGTACGGATTGAAACTAATTTAAAATATTTTTATCTTGTTTTAGTTTAATTTCATAATGTATTTTTCATTTTTTTTCACTTTCTATTATTAGCTCTCTAATTAATTAATTTTTATTTACTAAACACCAAATAAATAAGGAATTCAGTTTGTTTTTCCAATAAGCAAATGAGGTTAGGCTTAACAGGTTTTCGACCAATTATTTCAAATAAATCGAACATTGTTAATTAATTGATATTTTGGATTCATTTTAAAGTACTTCAGAATTAAAATAAAACAGAATAACGAAAATTAAATTTTCTAATCTGCATTGCGTTAACTCAACTGAAGTAGAAAATTCACACATTTACATTGCCTCAACTTGCGTTGAATTTTAAATGTCAATTGAGTGTGTTCTGATTATGTTCTGACATTGAGTCTATTTTTATTCATTTTCAACGGATACGAACTTGATTCTGTTTGTCCAGGAATAACATTTTGAGCGTTTACATTAATCGGAATTATTCAGTGAAAAGTAACTAAAATAAGATTTTTCTTTGTTGACCTAAATTAGAATTGACTTAAATTTTGTTTATTTTACTTGTTTTATTTATATTCTTTTTGCGCTTTATTAAATTGAGCCAATCTCTTTTTTTTTAATTTTGCAAATTAAGTTGTGCAGACAAAGTTAATAAATATATATTTTTTAATTCTAAGTATTTATGCTTTATTTTCTCTAGCTGATTTTTAAAATTTAAATTTCTTTAAAATATTTTCTTACTTAGTTCATGAAAATTTTAAAGTATTTTCTATAACCTGAGTTCATAATCGGGAGAAATTGAATTCATTGATGTATGAGCCAGTACATGTTGATTTCAATTACTTTTTCATAATTGCTGATTTGTTTTCGAACGTTTAAAAATATCCTGCTCTTAATATTGATATTGATTTAATTATTTAAAGATATCAGTTCTAAATTAATAAAACTTTCTTTTTCTTCAAAATTGCTCGTAATTTTACATTTTTTATAACGTATTAAGAATATTTTGGCTCTTTTTTGCCCATAAAGATTATCCTTTTTTGCTGAAAACATTTATTGAGACATTATTATCTATCAGTTCGCAAAATTTTTTTATTCTAATTTCTTGGTTTTAGTTAAATTTCATTTCGCCTTTGTTTAGTGTATGCATCTTTTAAAAACAGTTCTTAAAGCAAGTAAACAAAATCAATGCCAGCATCCTGACACAGAGGTAGCGCGTCACCCTCGTATTCTGAAAGTCCCCGATTCGAGTCCCGTCTTGGACATGGTTGTTATTCTGTGTTCTATCTGTGAGGGGTGTGAACTTGACCCCCTGTAAAAGGCCGCTGTGAAAGCGAATGTGATGCGTGTGTAACTAAAGTCGTACTCTTGACCTTAGTTGGCGTTACTTCAAACAAGAGAAAATTATTTCGGCTTAAATCCACTAATGCATCAGAGGTATTAACCATGGCAAATGCCATTTGTAACAACAACAACATAATTTAAATGCTGCATATTAATTTCATGATTTAATCAAAAAATACGATTTTTTAAATCTTAAAAAATTATAACTGAAGTAAAACATTCTCACAAAAAAGTATTATTGTATTACTCCTATTCATTTCTGACAGTTTGACTTATTCAATAATAAAAAGAATGCACTATAAAACCAACAGTAAGAAATATTGTGATCAGATATCTATATATCAAATTATTTAATCAATATGGAAACAACAATGTTTAAGCTCTCATATATGAATAAACGTGTGTTCCGTTAATAACTATAGTATATTAAATTAAATAAATGTATAGTTTATTTTACATTAATTTAATCCTTCTTTGTGTCTACAATACGTGCTAGCAAATTTTGAGATAATAATCGCAAAAATACAAAATGGATTCCTGACTTCTGATCTTAATCAATTCGTGCGCACTGTAAATTACTCAATGATATGTGTTAACTATTGATAATCTGAATCTTATGATCGTATTCCTTGCATCAAAATGATTGTGTAAATGATTTCCAGGATTATAATCAGATGGTACATTAAGTTACGTTCTATTCGAATCGCATTCACTTTATGTGCTTTTGTCACTTTTAAATGATTTCATTTGTCACTGTTTATGTCTTCACACACATTCCGATCACATTCTTCGTATCAACAAGATTGAGTAAATGATGTCCATAATTATAATCAGCAAGGACATTAACCATTTGAGTGCAGAAGAATACGTACCTTTACGGCAGTTAAGCAGTGCTCTGTCTATTCTAATCTCATTCACTTTATGTGCTCTTGCTACCTTCTAAAGGATTTCACTTTTCTCTATTTAGGTCTTCTGTTGGTGTTCATTATGATTATAATCAGCAAGGACATTATGTGGCTTTCTATCTATTTTGATTTTATTAACTTTATGGGCTCTTGTTACTTTTAACTGATTTCATTTATGACTATTTATGTCTTCCCGTGACATACTTCGTGTCAACAAGACTGAGTAAATCATCTCTACGATTATAATCAGCAAGGACGTTAAGCAGTGCTCTGTCTATTCTAATTTCATTCCTTTTATACGCTCTTGTCACCACTAAAGGATTTTACTTATCGCTAGTTAGATCTGATGATGATATTCATAATTTTAACAAGATTGTGTAAATGCTCATCATCATTATAATCAGAAGGGAGATTATGTGGCTTTCTATCTATTCTGATTTTATACACTTTATGTACTCTTTGCACTTTTAACTGATTTCATTTGTAACTATTTATGTCTTCCCATCACATTCCTCACATCAAAAAGATTTCTTAAATCATCTCCATGTTTATAACCAGCAGGGACATTAAGTAGTGTTCTGTCTATTCTAATCTCATTTACTTTCCGTACTCTTGTCACCTTCTAAAGGATTTCACTTTTCACAATTTAAGTCTTCTGGCGATATTCATATTTCAACAAGATTGTGTGAATGTTCATCGTGATTATAATCAGAAGTGATATTATGTGGGTTTTATTCACTTAATATGCTTTTGTCCCTTTTAAATGATTTCATTTGTAACTGTTTAGTTTTTCTGATCACATTCATCGTACAAGCAAAATTGCTTAAACGATTTCCATGATTATAATCAGAAGGACATTAAGTAGTGCTCTGTCTATTCTAACCACTAAAGGATTTACTTTCTGTGCTTTTGCCACCTCTAAAGGATTTCCCTTTTTATTATTTAGGTTTTCTGATGATGTTCATCATATTATAATCAGCAAGGATATTATGTGGGGGTTCTATTTATTCTGATTTTATTCACTTCATGCACTCTTGTCACCTCTAAAGTAGTCCATTAATCGCTATTTGGATCTTCAGATATCACATTCTCCATACTCGTAAGCTGAAGAAAATCCTTTTCCATCATAGTCACTACGACATCAAACAACTTTTTCCCCCTTTGATTACAGTCCCTTCAAATCTTTCTGCTCTGTTTGCTTCTGCAATTATATTCTTTTTCTTTCTAAATCATACTCAAGATGCAATAAAACAATTTACTATTTCTTAAGCTGCGAAAATGATTTGCAGATGGAAGAAACTGGTATTTATAATAAAATGAGTAGGAATTTCCACAAGATGATGGCTAGATTTTTTGATTTTGCCAACTTATGCAAAAAAACTAAACATTAAAAAATGTTACTCATGTATTCTTCCTGCTTTCAATACTATATTTTCTAATAATTTTAATTTAATATTTATCAATGAAAATTTATGACAGCATTATATAAAATTAGAGAATAAAAATTTGAATAAAATGGAATTTAAAAAAAGAATGTCGAATTTTGTCAAAACTGCATACCGTAATGATTGAAATGGAATATAAAATATTTAAGTATTATTTTTAAAAGGTCATTTTCCAGAGGCCTTTACCAGAAAAAAAATAGTTTTACCTATGAGAACAAAAGCACAATTCTATCACTTGAGTGGTTTGGACCGCCGATTTACTAGAAACCCCGAGATCGGAACTAAATTGAAAAGCACTTTGTCTTTTTCTTTCAACATGAAATTCCCCAATGATCTCTTCTCAACATTTTGGATTGGACTCCATATCCCACATTTCGGAGATCTCTCTAAAAACTGCCTAAAATTCAGGCAAAAACAAACGGGGATAGAAACGGGATATTTCCCCAATGGCTCACCATCTTCTTATTTCGCCAAGGGACTTTCAGAATTTTTCTGTTTTTCGCCAGAAATTTTTTTCATAGATTTTTTCAATGCCTCAGTTTATGGGGACAGGAGAAGTCCGTATAAAAAGACCTTTCGGCCACCCTGTGAATACTAATGCAGATGTCAATAGAGGTCACTGACCTGAATAATCTCTGGAAAGAGTTTTGAAAGTATTCGAGCATGCGCACTAGAGACTTCTGTGATTCTTTGGGAAAAAGGAATTTTTCTTCTTCTGGTGGTTGGATAGTGTTTCATGGATTTTGTGTTTTTTCTAAGACAAAAATATATAATGCATATTGTTATATAATAATGTAACGCTAAATTATTACATAACATATTGATATATTATTATTAAACATATTGTTATATTATCATATAACGTATTGTTATATTAATATATAACAATATGTAATTCATAATTATCTTTTCATGTTAAATTTCATTTTACTTTCAAATTCTAAATGAAAAATGATTATTTGACAAACAAATTTGTTCATTATTTCGGTTAAAGTATCCATCTTTGGTGACCAATAATCCGCTATTAATATTGGCTGAGATTAGTTTCCATTAAATTTAAAGTATAACTTAATAATAATGATTTCTACAAAAAAGTAGTGTAAGACCTTTTTGATAGACGCGTTATTTTAATATAATGATATTTTTCTTTTGTTTTATGCTGTACATGAACCTTCTTAATGGATTTGAGTCTTAAGACGTAATTAAGTGATCAGTTTCAAATTACATGTTCCCAATTACTCTAATGTAGCTTCATATTCTTATACTTCATGAAAAATTAGCAAATAAATAACAGGTTATTTCTACTTTAGCTTATATATTATTGAGTAATCTTCACGCTCGAGACATAACTGAATCCGAATCTGTTTGTTTTTCTATGGACATGACAATTCAAATACTTTCTTGAACTTCTACTTTTCTTTGAACTAGATATGATCTCTTAGTATGTGATTTTGCATCAAATATATAAATTTCTATCAAACTTTTGGATGAAATCGAATGATTCTGTTTTCATGGCCTTCCGAATACAAATTAATCCGATGCTACAAAACGGTGGAAAAATTAAATTGATAACATTTAGTGCAAAACTATGCATCTGAATTTTAGATCTGCATGTGGGAAACCAAATCTATCAAGTATTTGATGGGCTGTCATTTGGTACATCCATATTCATATGAACTCAATAAAACTTAATAAAAGTGACTTAATAAATAATTATTCTTCTTCTTCTGTATTCTATCTGTGAGGAGTGTGAAAATGCCCCCCCTTGTAAAAAGGGATTGATTGTGTAAGCGAATGTGACACATGAAGTAACTAAATCGTATCTGTGACCCTAGTTGGCGCTATTGAAATACAAGAGACACTCACTGATAAGATAACTGTCAGGGGGATTGCAAAGTGGCATATGTCAAAGTAACATTTCAGTTAGTTAAAAAAATTTTCGAAAAATATATCCCGAGTTTCTTTTACCTGAATATTTACCTCATTTTAATGATTAATTGCAAAAAAATTCCTAAAACTGCATGCTATTATGTTCTTTCGAGAGTAGTTATACCAACATGTGGTTAATAATACACGAATACCGGTTTTCACTACTGTATTACAAAAAAAAATTAATTCTCATATGCAGGATTGAAAATAAAAGATTGACAACTCAAATCATTCACGGATTTATCAAGTGTTCACGATTTCATGTTTTTGATGAGTAGGTGAAGGGACTTAATTAAATTAGATAGTGTTCGAGAAAGTTTCGAAAATCTAATCATCCATGTTTCTTTGCAGCAATGAGATAAATTGTTGCTGGAATGCAAGAATGTAAACAACAGAAATATTGCTTGGTATTAGAAAAACATTGCAGTTTCCCGTTTCGTAGCTAAATCCTGCTGATTTTTGTTGCAGCAATGTGATTAATTGCTTCAAGAATGTAAACAACATAACTATTGCTTGCTAGTAGAAAAACATTGCAGTTCCCCATTTCGTGACTGAATTCTGCTCATTTTTATTGCAGTAATAAGATGAATTGTTGTTGGAATGCAAGAATGCAAACAACAGAATGATTACTTGCTAGCAGAGAAACATTGCAGTTCCCCATTTCGTGACTGAATTCTGCTCATTTTTGTTGCAGCAATGGGATGAATTGTTGCTGAAATGCAAGAATGTAAAAAACAGAATGATTGCTTGCTAGTAGAAAAATATTGCAGTTCTTCGTTTCGTGACTGAATCCTGCTCATTTTTGTTGCAGCAATGTGATTAATTATTGCTGGAATACAAGAATGCAGACAACATAACTATGGCCTTCTAGTAGAAAAACACTGCAATTTTTCGTTTCGTAACAGAAAATATAACAATATATTAATCAATTGGAAAGAATTACTATTAAAAATATTTACTAAATTGAAATTGACCTTTTGACAATCGCAATCCTGCTGTAGTCTAATTTGTAAATCATGCATTATTAAATTGTAATTTCATAATCAAAAATTTAAATTCCTTTTTATCCTTCCAGTCAAACAGAATTGTTTGAGTTTTCTGTAAATTTTTTTTTTGTATTGAAGATTCCTTTCTAATTTCGTATTTTGTATCTAATTAATGAGTTAAATTATTAGCAAATGCGAAAGTTTTATTCTAATTTCGTTTCAAATACCAAAATCTTGTAACAAAATATGGATTTATTTTAATACATAATGAGTACTCTTAATTTGGCCTGAAAGCATTACTATTTCGAGAATGGGAATAAATTTTATTTCAAAAACTTAAAACTAATTTAATGATTTATTAATCAACAACACGAAGCCTAAACTTAATATGAGAGCAGTGATCGCGACTGTACTTTTAATGACCAATTTATTGCTGCAAGACAAAACACCTGCTCTTGACTCTATAGATAACAAAATAAAAAGTTCTGCGACAGAAAACTCATGCATACACAAAGTATGCGAGCACGATTTTAATAAGATGGCACATTCTACCTGAGTAAACTTCTGGCCGACAGCGAAAAATTAGGCTTATCGAGAAAAACTAGTAAACTTTTCCGCCCTTCGAACCGCTTCATTATTAGCTAATTAAATTTTTTCCTCCAATTTATGCTTTTTTGAGTAATTAGAACATCCGGAGCATCTTATTTTTGAATAAGTAAACAATGTAAATACAAAAGTGCTTTCTTATTCGCCGCTTAATTAATGCGTTTCCGAAAGTTTTGAGGGTGCTTTTCAACTTCGGAAAGTTTAGGCAACCGTAAACAGAGCTTTCAGTGGAAGCTCTAAACAATACATTTAATGGCGAGTCTCCTGAGGGGTGAAATATTTGTATGCGGGAAGAGTAACATTTGTTTGAAATGAAAGCTTTGTTGGAAAAGGCGGGAAACTTTGAGATGTTTCGTAATTGTTTGTTAAGCTCTTGATAAAAAAAGTGTTAAACGGCCTGTAATTTTGGACATGGACTTTTTGATTTATTCTTCTCCATACATATTGAGGATTATAGTTTATTTCTTTTTTTTTTCAAGAATTTTAATTGAAATAGACGATTTTGGTGACCAGCTCATTAATTCAGACCATTAGTTTTCCAGACTGTCAAACTATCACGAAATACTAGCATTTAAATTTTGAATTTTAACTGAAATATGTTAAGTTCAAGAATGTCTATAACAAATAATTACATGTGCAAATTAAAAAGTGCATATAAAACGAAATAATAGTAAATGTGAATATATTATTTTGGAATTATTGTCGAAAAAAAGGTGTTACATATTTATTTTTCACTGTAAAAGTAAGTTATTAGATGGTTTGATGAAATAATAAAGTTATTTTGAATTTCATCAAAGCATAAAAAATGATAAACAGCTTATTAATAGATTATGTATGAAATTTTATTTCAAAAATCTTCTAAATTTAGTGAAAATATCATATGAAAATAAAATTCCTGTCAGTTTTGCGTAATACATTATCCAAACATCAGTACTTTAAAAAATTTGCTAATCATGCACAAAGTTTTACAATATGATTTTGCACTTTAACAGTTCCAACATTCACTTTATAAAGAACAGAAGAAAAACTTGAGAATCTCAACACTTAAGGTATATTTTGGAAGTATGGAATACCGAACAAGAAAATAAAGTTTAGGTTTGCATGTATATTTCCTAAAATAATAATATATTTCAGAAACCAGGAACGTTTACGATTTATCCCATAGTAGACATAATTCTGACATTGTTATGGAAGAATCGTTTTCAGAATTTCTGGCATCCTTCTTTGTTTATAGAATGGTTTAGCGATTACAAACTGCATTATGCTTACTATCTTAAGGAAGGACCGGAAGGATAAAGCGTTACGCGCGATGCGAAAATTGATATTTTGCTTAATTTCAAATTATTCTCAAATTAGTGTACGAACTTGTAAACACCAGTTCGCACACTACAAAATTCGCACATACTAACTTCGCGGAGTCTATAAACTGTTAGTATACCTTTATGGACCACTACATGATAAGCGTCCAAAGATTTTGTAACTAGGCTATAGTTTAGATAAAATCAAAATTTCGTTTTTGAGACATGTAATTTGATCAGAAGACTATTTATAAGCTTGAAATACTAATAGTGATAGTCTTATGAACAGTAAATATATTTTCTTCAAATAAGCAATTCTTTATCGGTAGCAAATTTCTATAAATGCCTAGTGCGACATTTTTTAGAAACTCTTTGTTTGGTTCCATTTCGTACAAAATTATCCTGATTGGTTATCTATATATTAATTCAATTTAGATTGGTTCTATATAAGTACTAAAAAACTGAATTACCTTTTATAATACATTCTTGATCATTGTTCTAGAACACCTAACTACACTCTTCACCAATAAATAATTGGGCACCTGTGATAAGGGAGATGAAAGAAATTTATTCATATTCAATTCTTGGTAGAGCTTCCAATTCAGGCAATTATAGCCTTAACATTCCGGGACATGCTTTCTACATGTGGTAATTTTTTCCATTAAGCTAGAAGAAAACACTCAATTATTTTGTAGCGATTGAAAGTCAATATACGAACCCGCGACGCTAATGTTTGTAGCCGAGTAACATAATCATTAGACAAAAGTGACATTTCAGCCGATGTATGTTATCTGTCCTATAAAGTTAGAGCCATAATACTACTCCACCAGTGAGTAGGCGAAAAGACTAATTATTTTATAGTGCAAAGCATTATGGTGAGAGCGTGTGTGTGAGTTAATGCCTCTAGTGAGTCTGACGTTTTGTTTGGTTGTTGCGTCAAGTGTATCTGACGACATTTTGCTGTGGGTAGATGGTGCTGCATGTAGTTTCATAGCCAAAATCACCAATGGGGCAATTGAAGGTCAATGTAAGAGCCAGCGACGCTAGTATTTTAGCTGAGTATCATAACCATTAGACACTTCAGTCCGATGGATATTTTCTGTCTTATGAAGTTAGAGCCACAATTTCAACGATTTGGGGCAGTTGCTACACTTTTTAATTCGGTGACCAGTGTGTCTCAGCGGTTTTCTTTAGGATTCAACTTACTCTTTTGTAGATCAATCCACTCGATTCATACTATTGTCCTCATACCAATCCAAGGCGGACGTCAAGACAATTCGCATTTTCATCTAGGAATAACAATGACCCTATCACCTCTAAAACTGCATAAGAGGAGGAGGCGCGTTTTTATCTATAATAGTGGGGTATTAGTTGGCATTGAACTTACCATAAATTGGGATCAAGAATCAAGTTCATACCACGAGAAACATTAACAGACCATAATTCAATATATTCAAAACACTATTGTCGATGCAAGACATTCTGGCAAATGCGTTCTGAATGCATACGTCAAACCCAAACTCTGCCATCCGCATGGTAGAGATTAAACCTTGATTCGCTACTTCAGAGGAGCTGTTTCCACTTCTTTACGGCAATTTTGGCTTATCTTGCACCTCCTGTAGATACAGCTGTGTTCAAAGATGACGAGGTGGTTGGCTGTACACAAAAAGAAGAAGGTGTGCCTTGCACCAACTCAATCTAGCTGAAATTCTGGATTTTGTGATTGAAGGTTTATGAGGGGGGAAGGGGTATCACGACCATAAAAACCAACCAAATGTGCTTCCTTACGGAATGTATTTATCGAAACTACAATCTCGAATACTTGTTAAAGTTCTGGAATATTTGAGCTATCAATTTAAGACGGTGTTTTCGATTTTGTTTGGATACCACTTGTCAATCTCTGTATCATAATTTCTTTCATCTGCCGGGGCGAGGCGCATTCCAACAATCACTGATCACCTCCCACTTCCTAATCATAAAAACCGGCTATTTGTTTGTGGAATGTTTAACTCTTTCGTCCCTTAATCAAACATTTCTATGATATCAATATTTACGCTTTTCTTGAAGTCAAGCAAATTTGAGTTTTTTGGTATCTTGCATACGACTTATTTCTATACTATTTCCCACACATTATTTAAGTACAACCACTAAAAATCAAAATATCTAAGTTTGGTAATTAGGAGTTGCTTATAAGCCAAATTATATAAATGGCTACTCCATCATTTTATCCTTTATTAATTAAAACTGATTTAATAAAATAATAGATTATGATGATGATAATTATTTCGTGCCCACTTTACAGCGTAAAGAGAAAGTGCAGTAGCTTCTGAGATTATGGAACCTTGTGCACCGAAGGGCAGAAGTCTGACTTCTAGCTCATATAAGAATGACACACGCACACACAATTGTTTTCACAGCCCCTTTTCACAGGGGGACACATTCACACAACTCACAGATATTAACAGAAGAACAACTATGCCTTAACCGGGACTCAAACCTTAGACGCCCAGATTACGAGTAAAACGCGCTTTCTCTGTGCCAGGAATAAAAATAATTGCATAAATTTCCAAAAGTACTAACTAACGGTTCTTTCTTTTTATACTCAATCGATATTTCATTTTTAATGGGTGGAGAGCTAGCAAATTAACTAAACTCTAACATAAAGTATTTATGTTTTCATTGAACGTTATTTATTTTTTTTGAATAAGCGTTTTTTCTTTATTAATTTATTGCGATGAATGGGAAAAAGAGAAATTCTTTTATTTCTAGCTTAGTTGAGTGGAAAAGGAAATATCGTGTTATTCCTGTCTTTGAACAATATTTTTTTTAAATGCTTGATTATTCATGCAACCTTTTCGAAATAAAAACTTTTTTTGGTTATAAAAACATAAGCACTCATGTAAAAAAAAGTAGGGAGTAAAATTTTTCAAAACTTCATAGGAAATCAATGAATATATCACATTTTATTTCATTCTGCACTTTTTTTGTTTCACTCTACAAAATCACTTTTTTGTCTTGTAATTTTTAAAAAAAGCATATTTCTGCTTTTATATGTCAAATTAATGTTATTTTTCAAAACTTTGTAAAACAAGGATAATGGAAAAATTTCAAAAGCTAAAATTTTTAAGGTTATTTCAAAAAACATATTCAGGAAAAGAGAAGAGATTATAAATTCATAATTTTTGAGGAAGCATAATAAAACATTGTAACAAATCATTTTTCAGATTCACCTGAAAATGGGGTTTTTCACACGGAATAAAATTCAAAATTGCTTTACCAAAGTTTCAAAGTTTTAACTCCTTAAAACTGATTAACTTAAATTTATTTTTTAAAATATTTAATTGGTTTACGAGCCTAAAACTGAACAAAATTTCTTTTCAAGTAAAAGAGAAAACTGTGTGTGTGTGTGTGTGCGTGCGTGCTTGTGCGTGCGTGTGTAAGAATTAAAACATTTATTTTTCCCACAACACTGGAATATACTGTTTCAAAACACATTTTTTACATTATTTTAAACTTTATTTCAAATAGGAAAAATGATGAAGCAAAAAACTGTTATTGAAAAATTGGTTATGTTGTAATATGATATAAAATTTATATTTTGATTTTGTTATATTCAATATTAAATGTTAAAAAACGTCAAAATTTTAATTTAATAAAATTTCTAATTAGAATTTCAGTTAAATAACCATCATTTAACCCTTATGGGTGTGCTTAAATTCTCCAATGTCTTTTTGTGCCAAATATGATAGCTGTCTCAAGTGAATCCCCTCAAACACTTATCTTTATTATATAAACTATTTGCATATTTCTTGTAAACTCGCAGATAAGATTTTTAGAATAGCACCATCAATCGCAATCTAAGACTAACTAAATATTTACTATAAAATAATCTAGACTTCCTTATCCTTTTGGAAAAGTAATTGCCCCCAAATAGTCATCAATAATGGAGGAAATCAAAGAAATGCAGACATCAAAAGATAATTCTAATCTTCCATGTTGGTACCAATAGAATACAACAGCAAGAAGATTTAGCGGTTCTTTGTTTAACTTCGTTAATGATTACGTAAGGATTATCTGCGAAAGAATCCGTGGGGACCTTCAAGATTTATAATGCTATCAGACAAGACGCTGAAAGATTTTTTTACTTTCTTAATTAAGGTAATTAGCACGTACTCCAGGGAAATGCTGTAATGTGCATTCTTGCTTGCTGAGACTTGTTGGGGTTTTAAGTTGATAGCATATTGCTTGCTGCCAAATTGAATTTTATTCCTAAAAGAGCATTTCTTTGTTATATTTTTTCCTTCTAAAAATGGGTTATACTTTGTAGTGGATAAACGAAATTCTGTATGTATTTAAAAAAAAGCCTTTTCAGAACCATTTACATTTGTAGATAAACATCTTTTACTTTAGGCCTAAAAAATTTTCATCAGATTTTTTTTTAACTCAATGACAAAACTTCTATTAAAATTTGCTTCTAAATAAGATGTGTTTTTAAAAATGTTGTTGATTCTCTTTTATCCCTTATCAGAATAAAGACAAATGTGTGTGCGTATGTGTACGTCGAAGCTGCACAGAACGAATCAGTGATCAAATACATACAGAATATATACAAAATATATACAGTATATATATAGGGATTACAATTAAAATAGCATTTTAAAACTATAGTATAAAAGGAACCATTGGTCATATTGACTTATATTTCATCTAAATATATGCACAGCATTGGAATTCAAAATGCTATTACTGTCTCTTCATTCCCAATGAGGATTGGATGAACCGGATTCACTGTAGCATTTTTCTACAGCCTTTTCTTTTTTGAGGAGATTGGTTCTTCGGGTTCTGTAATATATACAGTCAATAAGACACATTATGAATCCCTTTACACAACAGCACTATTACAACAACCATGATGTGTGTATTGTATAATTTTTATGCAAGATGGCGCTTTTCCTGATATTGAAAAACCCATGAAGTAGATATTGAATATGTATTTTGGAAATGATAGAATGATCAATTATCGTTTCTGAACAGCTTTGCTGTTGCGATCACTTTTCCGGCATCTTTGCATCTTGTGGCTATGAATTTACCTAAAAAATGAGAAAACGCTTATTTTTAATTTGCCTTTTATTTTTGCAATTTTCCTTAACCTTTTATTTTTCCAACTTTTATTAACATTCCATTTGTACACATTTTATCAACCTTCCATTTGTGCACATTTTATTAACCTTCCATTTGTACACATTTTATTAATCTTTCATTTTCCACCTTTTACTAACCTTTTATTTTTTAACTTTGAATTATCTTTTATTTTTCACCTTTTACTAGCCTTCTGTTTTTTATTAAGTTTTTACTTTTCCAACTTTTATTTTTTCCTTTTTTTAATAAACTATTACTTTCTCATCTTTTATTATCCTTTTATTTTTTCCACCTTTCATTAACCTTTTATTTTTCTATCTTTTATTAACCTTTTATTTTTCCATCTCTTATTAACCTTTTATTTCAACATCTTTAATTTAATTTAAACTTAAACCCATCAACTGTATTTCACAGGAAGTTTGTTTTTTCTGTGGCACCATCTCAAATTCGCTAAGAAGTTTCACACTCTGCATAAAAAAGCATAATAATTTTTTGCTGATTTTCTCGAGCATCCAAAACTCTGTTAGCAAAATTACAATGGAATTGAATTTAAATACTAAAAACAAAATTAATTGAATAATTCATTAAAAATATATACTAAAGAAGTTTGGAGTAATTTTGTTTTTGAATAAATGACAAATTGTAATATTTTTACAAAAAATATACTATCTTTTAAAAAGGAAGATAAGCACATTATGAATATATTTTAAATAAAATTCTTGCGTATAATCTCAAAAACTTATTAATAAAAGCGACTAATTTTTTCTATTTGCATTTGAAAACTCAATTATCATGTTTCATCTGAGATATATTCTTTTATACCCTTCATGACTTGCGTCTTATAAAAAGAAATAGCGTCATATAAAAAGAAATAAAATTGAAAATGCATTTCATAAGCAATTTTATTAAAGTCATTCATTCAAAGATTTCAACTGTGTAGAATAAATTAAAACTGCGATGGAAAAATTTATCAAAAGAACTATAGCAAAGAACTTCTTTTCAAGATTTAATTAAAACGTCTGACACATTTTTTAATACCTTTCAATTGATTGATTTAAATATTTAACATGCAAGTTTTCTCGCTCAGTATTTAGTATGAAAAATCGTAAGTAATAAATATTTTTGTAGAATATTAATATTAATTTTTTAATGAAATACTTTAAATGAATGCAAATAACATAAAAAAATGCATTGATTTATAAAATTTAAATTTGTAAAAGATAATATTTGAATAATAAAGTAACATTTCACATTTTTGGAAACGAAATTCGTGTTTGTTTATTGAAAAACAGTTCGTATTTGCTATAGTTTCATCAAGTTATGAGATTCAAATCATGTTTAATGATTTTATTAATCATTTTAGGTTCATTCTATTTTATCGATTCCATGAATAAAGTAATCGTGAGGAATAGCGATTGTAACATTTTTCATTTTTTCAAAACTCATGATCATATTAATTAGTGCTACTAATCCCACAGGTTTAGGATATATAATTAATTTTTAGAATAAAATATTTATCGATAAATGGAGGGTATTGTGTCTTCTATTGTCGAAATAACGAAATTCTGGCAATGTCAAGTGGCATCATTAATTTAATTGATTCTTCATATTGTCACGATGACTGAATTAAAGACACAAATAGCCAGAAACAATTGCGTTTATTAGCACCAAGCAACTCGCTGGAGAACAGAATGAAGAACTGAGAAGAACTCTGCTTTTATATACCTGAAGAACATTCGAAAATCATCTCACTCGAATGGTAAAAAATGTTCTAGAATCATCTTCATTTTAGAGAAGTAATAAGATTAATTTTAAATTAAAATTGCAGTCTTTGGATAAAATGTGTTGGTCGGGAATCGAACCAGGGACCAAGGGATTCACAGTCCAATGCTCTGCCATTCGAGCTATGGTGAATCATAACAGTCTTTCTTTTTGAAGCAATATCTTGTAATCAACGAGATTTGAGAACCTATCTAAATTCACTGGAGTAGTTTCCTCCAAACCTTCTCGCATACTCTCTATTAAATTGTCATGCTAGAGAATACCTTATACGGAACTGGCATTTAACGGTTACGAAATATTAATTTTGGCTTCAATTTGAATTTTTTACTGAATATATAGTGCTATATTTGGCGATTAATCACTGGTATGAAATTAATAGTATCCGAAAATCGAACTAATGCTATAGCCACCTTTTTCAGGTTGAAACAAAAATTTGACATAAAACTGCACATGTAGTCACAAAATCCCATACCAAATTTCATGTATTTTAGTATTTGCGTTATTGAATTTTCGCGCTTCATTATTATAGTTGAATTCGACCCAAAATATGGCTTCTGCCTACTCTATAGACGTTAAATATATGCAACAAATTTTATTTATCCAAATATCTTTGTTTTATAATTATCGTGGTGATTTATATGCGAGTAGTAAGGAAGACAGATTTTCCTCTAAACGTATTTTACTCACAATTTGATAGAAATTTGAAAATTTGGTGTAAAATTTGTATAGCAAATTTAATCTATCTACATTAAAGCGCTTTTGAGTTACCTTCGTCCCTGACAGGCAATATGACATTTTCCAAATATACATTTTTTGAACGTAGGGTATGTATGTATGTCTAAAACACAAAAATTCGCCAAATCTCCAGTTTGAATTTTTTGACGACTCCTATAATTTGAAGACTTATATTCGGTCAGTCAGACTTCCTCTGAATAGATTTTACTAAAATTGGAACGTTTTGGTTGACATTGACGTGCAGCAGTATGGGTATGAGAACGCGTTCTGTTCCATCCTGAACTATATCTAAGGAGATGGCCAATGGATCTGGACGCGAAATTATTTTCCTAACGCATTTTGATTGGAAAATTCATTCTATATCATTTCAGCTGGGAATTGGCTTTCGTATGAGATTTTGTTTTCAAAGTTGTTATATTCATCTTGAAGACCAAATGTATTACCTTCCTATATAGGGCTTTTTGTACCTCATGGTGCTTTCTTAAAAAATGTAGATATTCTTTCGATCATCAGTATTAAAATGAATCCAATAAGGATTGTTGCTTTACCCAAAATCTGGTTAATAAAACGACTTTTGTTTCAGCAATTAATAGAATTGAAGTCAATTTTTAACTTATGAAAAAATATGCTGGAATTAATGTTTCAATCTGGTCAATCCTTTTACTCTCGTATATAATTGAATGGTTTTACAATATCTTTTATTCGGATTAATACCGTAAATAATTCTGCCTTCCAAGCAAGATTATTTTCACAAACATATTTTTCCAATACCTGTCACTCAAGAATAAAATTCATCATTTTCTCGTGAGAAGAATCCTCAAGACTTATTTAATAAACCCGTTAACTTTTCCATAACGCCCGATAATCAATCAGAATTCTTTTCGTAACGAATACCAGCAACAAGATATGACATTGAACATTGCCTAACTTACTTGATATTCTAGTATTCAATTGAGTACTATCAGTATAAGATTTCTTTAAAATGAATACAATCAATATAAAAAAAATTAACAGAAAAAATAATTTTTATTCAGTTATTTATAATACTATAGGTTATAAAGAACTTTAGTATTTCAAAATTTATTCTGACACATTTTTTAATACCTTTCAATGCCTGACACATTTTTTACTATAAAATACAATACAATTACATAAAAAATATGATAAAATACGATACAATTACTGTAAAAAACATTATCAGAAAAATTAGTTTTTTTTTCTATTATTTAAAAAACTATAGGTTATAAAGAACTTTAGTATTTCAAAATTTATTCTGATACATTTTTTAATATCTTTCTACCGCCATCTAATAAAATCAACTGTAAAACAATCAGCCTTTCGAGTGTGTTTACATTCGTATCTTAATACAATGGGCCGAAAATGGCCTAGAATCTATGCTGTTTTATAAAATAAATCAAAATATATTTAAATTTTCTTTTCCGTAAATTTTATCAGTCAAATAATTTTATTCAGAAACTAAAACCGAAATTTAATACATTCCTAGATATTTACAATTGAACAGTTTATCGACTAGTCGAATATCAGCTTCATTTATTATTTCATTTAAAATTAATGTTTAACATATAATGACAGTGAATGATATATTTGCACGCAGATAATCTATAAATTCTATTCTAACCCTTTCATTACTAAACCGCCCCAAAGTTCTATACAAAGGGACTGTTTTTAAGGACGATTTCTTTTTTAAAGGTGCAAAGCAATTTATCGATAATTTTGTCTTCACTTTATATCTTTCATTCATCATTTGAAAAAGAAACTGGCTTCAAAACGGTCCATTAGTATAGAACTTATATGATCCGGTTGGGATGGTTGTAGCAAAAGTATTAAATGAAATAAGTGATTAATAACATGTAAAAAATTGATTTTAGATAAATATTTGTTAAAGAAATTCATGTAATTTTAAAGGCAATATTTACGTATATGCTATAGATTAAATGGAAATTAAATTATTTGTTGGATATTAATTTTAGCCATTTATAATTCTACAATAAACTTTCATGTTCAAAAGATTCATGAAAAATACTTTCAGCTTAAAAGAGAACTATTTCATTCAAGCGTATATAACGCCATCTGTTAAAAGGGATTCAACTGTCATTCTGAAGAATAACAGAACTCTTTTCCGCTTAGAATTTTATTCCAGGCGAATGGCAACCATTCATCAGCGACCGCTAATAGACAACAGCGCCATCTGACTTCGGGAATTCTTTAGAAACTTTCGCCAAACTTTCACTCTAATTTCCGGATACTCATCCGATTAGCCAGCCGTCGAGTGAAAACAGTGAACTCTTTAATGCAATCGGCTGTAAATTTATTGTTGGTTTATTCGGATAGGGAAGATGAAAGCATGACAGATGACAAAATGGTACATGGAGAATTAAGAAAAGAAGTAATCGAGCTACTGGATTGGAATTGTTTTCCGGTTTCCGAATGTATAATCTAGTATTCATTACAATTCAAAATAGATGTATTCATCTCTCTCTCTCTCTTTCTATATATATATATATATATATATATATATATATATATATATATATAT
>JAOUZG010036556.1:757190-785353 GCA_026289955.1 Argiope argentata | reverse complement strand
GAATTTCATATTTACGTTTATATTTTCTTCTTCTTTTTTCATTTACATGCTAAATATAAAATACCTAGTTTGGGGCATTCTTCACAAATATTTAAATCAGATGTCTAAATTAACTGATAATCATAAAAGCATTACAACGCAAAATATTTCATAAAATTATTTAATTGAAACACAATAATAATCACAATTATAATTATTAAAATAAAAAAGATAAGTAATACAGTCATTAATAAGATGCATCATATAATATAAACACGATTGTTGAAATTAACAAAACAATATAACTGCTCAACTAAATTTTTATGCTCAAAAATGGAAAAAAAAATAATATTCATATGATTCACGTTAATGAATCAGATTAATTTCAATCTGAATCTACTATTTTGGAATGAAAAGACATCACTGCGAAGTATAGACTAACTTGGAATTATAAATTATACATATGGACTTGAATTTATTTATAAATATTTATATATATGTAAGATAAATTGTAACATCACATAAATTGATTCCATTAGCAAGTATATTGGCTTAAAATCTTATGAAGAACGATGCGACAAATCAGCTTCATAGAAACATTCCTCGATAAGAAGAAAAAGATGGGCATGAAAAATCATTCTTAAATCTTTTTTCCATCCTTTTTTCTAAAATAAGCTCCTATGAAGTAGAAAAAAAAGTAAATGTCTCCTTCTTCTTCTTCAAAAGAAAAAAGAAATATCGAGGAGTAAACAGGAACGAAACTTTTCCTGAAGTCGATGCCGTTTTAAGAAAAATCTCTCTTCCAGTATCTTTATACATTATCAGTTTCCGGGTCATTATTTCTCGGCCCTTTGGAGCATTGCCAGACGCATGCTATCCTTCTTTCAGATATGATTAGTGCTTTATTTGCTTAGCGTGGCACGCGATTCGCGACTTTATCTCAAAAACTGTTCTTACCTTGTTCTAAAGTCTACTCTCGTAAGTGCCGGCATAAAAATGCCATTTGCAGTAGGCCTTGTCCATAAATTTTTTAGAGAAGTGCGTACATGCACAACGTGTTTTCTCCCATTTCCTGAAGGAGACAATGTCACTTTCTGTGAATACCAGGGTGTTCAAAATATGAATCTGAAAGCTAAGGCTTTTAGATTGGATTTTAAGCTTCATTCATATGACGCCACAGTCACGTGAAGAACGTAAATGCGCATGTCATTTAGCATCTTACTGAAAGTTGTTTCAGTCTGAGCAGTGATGTCATTTTTATTTTTTTTCTGCTATGGAAATCAAAGTAAATACTTAAATTAATTAATTTTTATTTAATCAATTCATTAAATATTTAAAATAACTTGAACACTTCTAAAATAAAAATGGGGAGAGGGGGATTTCAAGTGCAAGAAATGAGAATTTTTTGCAAATAAATATTTAATCTAATGTAGAATTTACTAAATAAAATTTGACGAGCATATATCATTTAGCATCTATTTTGCTTCAATCTGAATTGTTCTGTCATTTTTTTCCTGCAATGGAAATCAAAGCAGAGATTTTAATTAACTAATAATTATTTAATTAATTCATTAAACATTTAAGATAAATAGATAAAATAAATCAATAAAATAAAAATCAGTGGAATTTCAGCTTTAAGCAACAAGAATTTTTTGGATGTAAATGTTTAATCTAATGTAAAATTTACTGAATAAAAAATGACGAACTCTCATTTAAAGAATTTGATTTTTTGTTTTTATTTTTAATATTCTTTGCTTCCGAAAGGTAAATCGAAAATATTTTGGAACACAATGAATTATAAGCTCAGAACATCGAAATAGTATACTCCTCCCCAAAGAAACAAGAATACTAAATAAATAAATCTCAGAATTATCATCATATAAACAAACATGTTAAATATTTATAGTAAATATCTTTTAATTATAATATGGCCCCAAACAAATCTTTTAAAATATAAAAATTTAACATGAAGCATTAAAATAAAAATCTGAAAAATAGATATTTTTTCTTATAAAGAGAACTTTTTTTTTACTACTGCTTTTACTGCTTTCTTAATTACTTTAAGAAAGGAGTTTTGAAGTTACTTCTGCATTTTTTAAGCTGTACATCAATATCATGTTCTCACAGTTTCAAGAGTATACTATTATTCATAGTTTTAAGCATTTAAAAACGTCTTTTAGAATTAAATAAATTTATTTTCTGCAAGATAGAGTGATTCTATATATTCTGTGAAATTGAGGTGGTATTATTAGGGAACTACGTTGAACAATTTAATGAACACGATTTCGAATGTTTGATTTGTTCCGTAATTCCTAAAATATAATATTCTTTAATCTCATAACCAGCTGTAACCAACGAGTCAATGACATTCATGAAAAATAAATTGTCTTAATACTAAATGCTTTTCTTGAAGTCACTTGTAATCCATTAGCTGATTTCATCAACAGTGGTTGAAAAAGTATTTTGTCAGCAATGTTTGTAAAAGTATTTTATCAACAGTGTTTGAAAAACATTTCATTAGCAGTATTTTTTAATCTCAGAATCAGCTGCAAAAATCAAGTCAATAACACTCATGAAAAGTAAATACCAACTGCCTTTCTTGAAGCCATTTGCAAACTCTAAAAAATGAAACGCTAAATGAATTTTCTGCATAATTTAATTTTAAAAAATCTACATTTTTTAATATTAAATGCGGGTGACAAATTTTATCTATCTAGTTTTTCGTGTTTTTGTAATCACTTCATTCGAATTCCCTTGTACTCCTACAGTCAGACAGACGAACTTCCTATCCGTGGATTTTATTCAAAAGTTGATAAAAACTTATCAACGTAATGAGTTTTTGAGATAATCTGCTCACAGACGGGTATTGTTCCAAAATTATGTTTTTTCGGATTCAGAGATATCTAGAACTTGTTTATTTATCAAAATCAAATGCTATATGACTTTACCGAAATTTGAATTCCCAGATGATAGCAATATTTTATTTATATTTTGTATACAAAAAAGTAAAAATATAAACATCTGATCTAGTTTTATAAAGGAAACATATCCACATATTTACCGCACTTCAGCCACCATGTAATCAAATTTGCACAATCCGAATCGTTCGAGCAGAAAAATGATTTCCTTCTTTTCCTTCATCTTCTTTCGCCTTTTCTCCTTTCACTTCCTGGTGGTTATTGTTGGAGAAAATAGCTCATTCTTTCTTTTAACGAATGTGTTCGTTGACAATGTGGGCAACGAATAGTTATCGTGGTAGTTATCAAGTTTAATATGAAAATATCAAGGCAATGGGTGAAAAGATACAGTTTTTCTGTTTTTTAAAAGATAGGGTACTGAAATAATTAGCATATTGTGAATTCCCTTGTGGCAGTTGAAAGTCAAGGAGTGCTTTATAAGCCAGTAACAACCGCTGGACTTCGGTAATCACTTTTGTCCAGTGGTTAATTTAGGCAGTTGCGAACCATAGCGTCGCATTTATCTGCGGCACATCTGTATGCATTTAAAAATGACCAAGACAGTCACAAATTGACTATTCCGACCCTCTGGTGGGCAAACAGAAAAATATCAATGGCCAAATTGCCAGAACGGTAACACTGGTGGTAACTGGGGTTGAATCGTAAAAGCCATCACCGGTAATGATACAACCTTTCCCTAAGGAAGTAAGTCCATTCATTGATGAGAGGAGCCAGGCCTCCATTTCTTCCCGTGACCATTAGGGGTACAAGAACCAACCACCATGCCGGAAGCTTCTCAACCTCTATTAAAAAGTGCCCCCCCCCAATCGGACAAATGATCAAATAAAAAAAATGTCTACATGTTCCAGTTACTATAAAAAAACGTTTAGTTAATTTAGTGTTCCATTTTCTGCAGCAATATTTCTTTGGACATTTAGGGACAGACCTTCTAATTTTGAATCACAATCAAATAAGGAATAACGCTTCAGTTGATACCTTGAGTTGAAATGTTCAAGTGATACTAGCGAGAGAATATCTAGCGAAATAGGATTCACAAAACACCAAATATGCTCGTATAACATTTCTTCTGTAAAATAGGCTCTCGAACTTGTAAACTATCAGTACCGATGGTGAAATCATGTCACAAAGCCCCTGAGATGAACAGTCATAATAATTCTATAATTAGCAAACGAAAAAGTAACATTATTTTGTTTAATTGTGATGCAAATGCGATTTTTGAATTTAGAGAAGTTTAAAACTTAGATATTGGTCGAAAATTCTATTTTTTCCGACGATTACTCTATTTTCTCCATACTTCATGTACAAGAAATGAAAAATTGAAAGTTTGACGCAGTTTCATGTGAACTCAAGAAGGTTTGAAATTTAGAATTTCTTTAAAATTCCCAGCTGTATTTTTTAACGATTACATTACCTTTTCCCTACTCATACTTCATGTACAAGGAAATAAAAATGGAAATTATTACGCCAATATAATTTTTGAACTCAAGGAGATTTGTAAAGTTACGTAAAATTCCCAATTGCAATTTTTAACGATCGCATTACCTTTTCCGTACTTCACGTACAAGAAAGTAAAAATTGAAAGTATAACTCCAATATAATTTTTGAACTTAAGGAGATTTGAAACCGAGAATTTCGTCAAAATCCTCAGTTGCATTTTTTAACGATTACAATATTTTTTCTGTACTCCATGTACTTGAAAATAAAAATTAATTTGTTTTAAATATGACGCCAGAAATTTCACTTCTTTATTTCATTTTGCAAATCTCGTCTTATTAAAACTTACTGCTAAACACTTCTTTGTTAAAGTTGCATGGATTAAACATTAACAAAACTCTCCATGCGAATCTAATCATTCATGACCGATGTAAAGGGGGCCGTAAATCACGCGGTTCTGATTTCCTAGTGAATTCCCCAGTGAAGCAATTAAAGTGGACAACGAACAAAATAAATTCCCGCTCTTGATAAGCATTTTGTTTCGTTTTTTTGCGTAAAACTTTTATGTAATTTGTAAGGCTTAAAAGGGGGATTTACTCAAAGTACGCTTTTGCCAGTTTAAAAGTATGGCTAGCCTTACGATTGACTGAACGCTTCATTAAACTTGCATGGAGAAAATTAACAACTTAGTTCTTTCCTAATTCCTCCGTAGTAGAATAAAAACAAATATATCTTCTTCCACGATAAATGAACTGATCATTGATTTATTTCGTTCAGAATGAATGTTAACTTGATAAGAAAGTAAGATTTTCTGTGCTTTCATTTCAAATCTTTAAGCATGAAACGTGCTATTTATGAGAAGAAAAGATATTAAATGTACTTTTTTTTGAACATTTAACAAATGTCTCATAATTTATTATGTAGTATTCCATGATGCGATATAATGGTGTAGTTTATCCTAGATAGGTTCTTCAGTGATGAAACCTCATAAACCATAAACCCTAATGCGAACGCTTTATTGAATTTCCAATTTTAGCATTTGTCTTTTTGAAGTTTCATTCTGGTAGCTTGGACATTTTTAGTTTATTTTTCTTTCAAAGTTTATAAAAATAAATTGAAAAGCTATGAATAAAACTTGAGCCGCAAATACTTACATTTAACAAAAAAATCACCTCGGCAAAATTGAAGGCAAAGGTATATTCATTTATATCTCATTTAATATCTAGAAAAATAATTTGTTCGTGTTAAAAACAGTCAAAATTAGGCCTTAAAAATCCTTTTTAACCCCTAATTTCTAAAATATTTCAGTTATAGAAAGACTCTAAATATAACAGTTGTTCATCTTAATGAGATGCTAATCTGTCTGATTGTATTCATTTTTCTATCCTCAATTTTAAGTAGGTTATAGCTAAATGAAAATGTCATCCATTTCCTTTGAAATAGATGAACCAATTACAAACTTTCTGACATTTTTACATTTCTAACAACATATTCAGTTAAAATCCAAACAAAATTACATAACCACAAAAAGCTAAAAAATTAAATGGATAAAATTCCGAGGCTTAACAGCTTTAATCATGAATCCTGATCTGTAAAGAACTGAAAAAACTTTCTGGTAGTCTTATCGTGAGAAACACAGCAAAAATTTTCTATCTAATAGATTCTATTTAATAATATATGTGAAGAAATCATAAAATCTTTTTTGCAGGGTAAAATTTTTTGCATGTAAATTCATACAAAAATCAAATCTCATTGTATGAATGACGTTATTTTCTCATATACGAAGTACACAAAGTATTGTAACTGCCAATTGAGATTTTGACACATCACCACTCAGTATTCCCTGGATCTGAAAAACATTTCAGAAATTGCTCTGTGTCTCTCTCTGAACGATAACCTAAAACCACGCTAAGTTAAACAGATGAAAATTTCTCTAAGTACTTGACACTAAATTTGTAAATTTTTAATAAATTTTGATCAAAATCTGTTTGGTAGACCCTCCGAGTGCAAGAGAATACAATAACTACAAAACGTACAGAAATAAATGGATAAGATACAGAGCTTTATCAGCCTCTATCAATACACAAGTCCTTATCTGTATAAAGTGGAAATATGGCATAAATCGAATTATCTTCAATTGACGAACTCCCATTTTGCAGCGCCCTCTTTCCTACTTTGCAAACAAGAGTGAGCCAAAAATTGCATGGAGCATTTAACCCTTTAACCAGTCCGATGTCGAGTTTGACTCGACATTCAAGATTGTGTTTCCTTTTGACGTTTTATTTATTTATTTTTCAAATTTAATAGTTACAAACGCCTACATAACGGTTAAGAGATGCAGATTTAATTTTTCAAAGAAATTCGACTTAAAAGAATTATGTATATTTATTTTATATAGCAAAAAACAAATGTTTGTATTAGGTGAATAATTTTGCATCTAATTATTTTTTGGACAGCAAAGGGTTAAGGTTCGATTAGTATCAAATCTGAAAAAAAAAAACAGTTAAGGAATTGACCCTCTGTCTGTATTTAAATACAATAACTCAAAGTCACAAAATGGACTTTGGAATATTATTTTGTGATTGTAAGTGTAACATAAAATTTTGATTTAATCGATCGAAAGAATGATCAAAATATATACCTAATTTTGTAAGAATATATTAATTTCATAACAGTAAGGAATCACCAAAATATTTGCCAAAAAACCGCACGATTCAATGGAAATGCTAGATTCACACGAAAAAATTACGTTTTATAACTATAGTATCAACATCATTCAGACATTTATGATTTTATCTAATATCAATTATTTTATGCAGGGGGCGAAAAATAGCATCTTTAATAGTGTGTATGCGAGAAAGGTTTGGGAAGACCCCTTCGACTGGTGTATTCATTGTTACTTTTTTGCAAAGTTTTAAAATAACTACTCTTTTAATATTTTCATCCTGAGGAATGATAAATAAAAACCATACGAATAAAAATATAGATATTATAACGCTCTTGATAATTAGATAAGCAAAATAGACAATATCTAGATTCTGTAATTTTTTCGGTTACGAGGGTTTCAATATTTTTCATAGTATTTACAGGGTATTTATTTTTAATTATTTTAATAGTTATTATTTTTTTGATAATTGGATTTGCTCAAGTTATATAGTTATATTTATCGGTACTTAAAATCGCGTATCGTGTAAATTTTAAAGAAAATTATTAATTGAAATTTTTCGATGTTTCCAAATCTGTTTATAATTTATTGCTCATTTTTTTCCTATTTCATTTCATAATTTAATTTTTTTATTGTAAATGATTAATTACTTCCTAACTAAACATCTCTTCCGAGCTTTTAACCAAATATATTTTAGTTCTTCTGAAATGATTTTGTAATTTTGCATGACACATGCGATATGCATGAACGAAATTGGCATTATTTATAGCCTGACCTCTAATTCTTTCTTGTAATAAATTGTTAACATGAAAAATTATTACAAATGTTTCTGGATTCCAATTCCGTCTATCTATAAATATAAAAGAGAAGGAAGGGGGGGGATATAAATTCCTAAAATAACCGGCCATGTCAACCACCGATCGTGACCACGACCTCATCACGTGGTCGTGTTTAACTAGCGACCCAAACCACGCCTCTTTCTATCCTCCGCGCATCCCTACCAATACCTAAAACGATCGAAGTCGATCCTCAGCGCCCCCTTTGACACCTGCTATAACTGATCGCTCCCTCCATCTGCAGTTACAGTGAACGGCTGTACGGCCTCGTTGCTGTACATCCTTTTAGCTCCTAACGGCTTCTCTCCTGGACTGTTTAAAGGACATTATATACCCTCGGACCGGTATTGTCGTTTTTGTACGTCTGAGTGTGTAAAACCTGCACCGGCGCTTATATTTGTCACTTGATGTTTCGCACTGCTTTATCCCCCCCCCTCATTTATCCCCTTGTTGTTTTTCTGTTACCAATTTTTTTCCTATCCTTGTGAAGCATAGATTAAGCTGCAATTTATGTTTGTATTGTTGTGAACCTGCGCCTTTGGTGTGCTACCGCAAATACTAATAACAACGCTAATATACCCAGATTTCATGAAAAGATTAATTAAAATTGCTTGAAAGTTTTTTAAAAGAAAAAGCTCTGACCCCCCAGACATGTAATAGATTATTTTTTAAAATTATGAATTATTAAACAAAACACAAACGAAAAACTATTTCTAGTGTCACATTTCAAGCAATTATAGCAAACTGAATTTTTATTTCTAAACAGTTTTTTGACCAATCCATATATACTAGGAATTATATTTTAATATTTATTTTTAATTATAAAAAATTGAATTAAAAGTTCTATTTGGCATAATTTTAGTCTAATCTATATTTTTAAATGAATTCTAATCCCGGAAAATTTTATTTTAAGAATATGTAATTTGACCTTCGTTTTAAAGGTCAGTCGAAAGATTTACAATTCATAATCAATAAAATATATTTCAGTTTTTTTTTATCTATTCATATAGTGAATTTCCTATCACTTTTGACAGTTTCAGTGAAGAATTGCATTCAATTTGAAATCGCCGAATTCCTCTTTTAGTTAAATACATATATTTTAACGATTATACATTAATTTTCAAAATAATAATACTTCTGAGAATTAGAACGATTGCAGATATTGATTATTTAAACTTTTAAATTTTTAATTTTTTAATTTGATTTTCAACGAATTTTTTATATATTTAATTATTACTGTAATTTATAAACATCCATTTGAAAAAAAATGGGTTTTTTTTAGTCAAAAACATTTTTAGTTCCCTGTTGTTAGAAAAGTAGTTAAATGATTTTTCATTAAGATTATAAATTTCGTATTGAAAAATGAGCTATGCTTTTCCCTCTTTATAATTTTATTTAACTTCCTTAAATCATCTTATAAAATAAATTGATAATGAAAGAAATCATGAGATGTAGGAAAATGAGTATTAACAACACAAAAATGAGATGTAAGAAAATAAGTATTAACAACACAAAAAAATAGGCAAAGCGATATAATACTCAAAATCTGTTTTTATTTTATTCCAAATATTATTATTTAGTGTATAATAGTTTGAAAATATTTCTCATTAATTCCTGATAATTAATAAAAATTGAAAAACCATTTTTTTAAATTTTAAAATTGTTCTGAAAACATATTATTTTTGAAAAATATAAATATGTTATTAAATTCTTTAATTTGAGATAATATTAAAGGTTTTTTAAAGTAGAAAAAATTTAGTAATAAATAAACTGCTGCGAATTAGAATTAATAGGAACGAAAACGAACATTGATTTTTTAAAATGTATTTATGATTGCGAGTTGAAGATTTGAAAAGTTAATTTTTCTTGAATCAATTTCGTAAATATAAAAAATTTAAACCGAATAACTTCACAAATATTTATAACATAAAACATCATAAATTGCCAAAATAGTTATAAAACTTTAAAACTTTCATAATTTGTAAACGATTTTGACGATTTTTAATATTTTTATAACATAATTTCTAAAATGAAGAATAATTTAAATAAAACTGATATAGCCATCACGTCATCTGTTTGCTGTTTTTGTGTACGCTGCTTTAGCCAATGTGTAACGTATGTGTTTCAACATTTTAATGTTGCTTTGTATGTTTTTGTCTTTAAACGTTCCTCATTAATGCAATTATCAAGAGTTGGAAATGTTGATAGTAAGATTGTAGTTTATTGTAGGTATTCGATAAAAAAGAAAGAATGCCACAAATATAAGAAACAAAAAACATTAAATAATACTATTTGTAGTTTATAATAGCATGAAAATCTGTAAATAAATAATATTTTTAATACAAAAAGAGAATTATAAATTTTTTAAGTAATGAATTTTCTTGAATTGCTAGTGATTCTATATGTTTTTATTTACACAGATTTTAAATTATACCTATCTAAAATATTATTACAATTTTACGCATCCAAATTTAGAAGAAGAAAAAAATTCTAAATTATTTTTTCATATTTCAAAGTAAAATAGATTGGTATATAGTCATTTTTAAAAGGTCCTCTTAATTTTTAAGCTTAACTTTATTGAATTTAATTCTATTTAAATATTTTACACTGTTAACAATAATAAGTGTGAGTATAATCATGTTTCCAGAATATACATTCGCAATGTGTTTGCAAAATGAAAAAAATCTTCGTCTTTCTTGAATAATAAAATGCACATTATCTATGCATTTTCATTAAATAATTAAAAGATAAATATAGTGTGTTAATGTTATAGATACCTGTATAGAATTGTATTTCAAAAAAAATTATTTGGAGTTAAAATATCTTAATTCAATAATACCCATATACATTAAAGTGATATAAAGGGAAAATAATTTTTAAATATTATAAATCATTCTTAGCAATGATTCAAACAATGATTTTCTGCTATATTTGAATAAATATAGCAGAAATATATTTATTCAAATATAGCAGAAAATCATTATATATTTGAATAAATTTCCTGCTCCAAATAATTTTCTTTTAAAAGAAACTTTACATCGTGTTTATTCTTACTTATACTTTTTCGTGTTTTGAATTTTTTTTTCTTTTTTCCCCGGTTTTAAAATATTACATTTAATGTTGAAAATTTCTAATTATATTAAAAATGAATTACAAGATTGTTAGATATCTGTTATTTTTTTAAATATTTTGGAGCATTTAGTGTATTGATTGTTATTTCTAAAAGAATCTTCAATTTATTAGAAGTAGTGTTACTCCTGATAGAATGATATTGATATAATGTGCAGTAATTTGAATTTGTGTTATTTGATATAATGTGAATTTGGAAAGATGAATTGAGCGGTATTTTTTGTTTCAGTTAATTTTAAAGGATTTAATAGTTGTTAAATAATTTAAATTTGAATTCATAAAAATTACCACTAAATTTTTTAAATAATGCTTCAAAATTAATAAAAAATAACATTTTAAAATACTTATTAAGAATTTGAATTTCTTTGTGCGATCTAAAATAATAGGAATGTATATATACCCGAAATCCAAACCTTTATAGAGCTTTGAAATTAATAAAATTTGGGACCTATTTTTTGTGATTGGAACTACTTGAGATTACTAAAAATTAATTTAATATTAATATTAATTTTTTTCTGTCACAAAATTTAATATTCCTCTTCTGGCAAGTAGTAATTTATTTTTCGAATTGAAAAATGTTCTCAGTAAACTAAATCTTGCCTGTTTACGTAATTGTGAAATGAATGAAAATATTCAGTTTATGAATTTTAAAGTTCATAACTCGCGTTTTATCTGTAATTAAAATTTATTCCAGTTAACGGGATAAAAGTTTATTCAACTTAAATGTGTATTTTTTTATTATTGTTATTACCCTTTTTTTAATTCCACGAATGAAATTTATTTTAAGAAACTCCCAGATCACCTTTAATTTTCAAGACGACATCACCTTATAATATCAAGAGTATAATATCAGTATCATAATCTAAACTTTGTGAAAATATTGTATACATTTTTTATCGTGTTAAAAAATTATAGATTTATATGTAGATGTTTAAAATATATAACTGAAACTATATCCCTTACATCATCCATTCAAAATAAGCAACTTTGAAACTTTAAATATAATTTATAAATATTCTTACATGTATTATTTATTTTACTTTTTTACTGCATTTTTTAAATTTTAAATAAAGATTTGTAATTTAATAAAAGTTGTAAAATATATTTTTATTAAAAATATGCGAAATATTTAAAAACTTTGCATCTATAAGTTGGATTGAGTATACGTATCATCTCTCTCTCTCATTTATATATATATATGAGATTAATCAAAAATGCTATTTTTAGGAAATTTAATTTTTTTAAAATTAAATCTTAACCAAACTAATAAAAAATGCATTGCATTAATAAAGCTTTAATATATGTATATATATGAATACAAATTATAAAATCGTAAATGTAAAATTAAAAATAACTATTAATTTTTGCTGAATTTTTAAAAGCAGCTGCATATACATTTTTTTCAATATTTATGCATTCATAAAGAAATTAATAATTTGTTATTCATATTCATTAATTAATAATGAATATAAAATATCTCAAATCTCTTTGAAATACAAGAGTGGTTTCTAGAACATAATTTGGGAAAGTTTTTGTGGCAAAATTTGATTTATTTTCGAAATCATCTGATTATCATTTATAATGCTAAAAATATATTTCTTTCCAATTTATTTGCACAGTAATCTAACAATTATTTTTTTCTTCTTCTTCTTTATTGATTATTTATATTACAGAGATAAACTATAACTTTCGATCAAAAGAGCATTTTCTGATTAATTTAATTTCATTACATAATTCATAAGATTCAAAATTTAATTTCTTTTCGAAATCATCTGATTATCATTTATAATACTAAAAATATGTTTCTTTAAAATTTATTTGCACCATAAACTAACAGTTATTTTTTTCTAATTTATTGATTATTTATATCAGAGAGATAAACTAAAACTTTCTATCAAAAGAGCATTTTCTAATAAATTTAATTTCAGAACTGCAATTCATAAGGTAAATAAAATTCTAATTAATGAAAATCTGGAGTTAAAATTAATCTGGAATCAATGAATTGGAGATAAATTTTTTCCCAATTTAATCCAACTGAGAAATTGCATGAGCTTCAAACCTTTTGAATGTACATTTGAAATGCACTAACCTATGAATAATTTATCACTTCGCATTCTCCAGATATATGCAGCTACTTGTAAAAGTATTCGAATCTTCTTTGAAGTTTCAGTCGTCTTTCGATACTTCGATCGTCGAACAAAAGTTTTTGAAGTTTCCTTCTCACACAAAGTTGAACTTTTTCTGCTTAATACTGAATAAAGATTGAAAAAATAATAATAACTAGAAAGTCCGCATTCTTGCATGGTGCCATTCCATGAAAGTATTTAAAACAGGAAATAACTGAAGAAAATGAAAGATTACTTATTATCGGTTGCAAAATAAAAGCTTTTATTTCTGGATTCAAAAAAGGAAATTACGTAAGGGCTTTGTAAAAATGGAAAGAAAAAGCTCTCTCTGCTTGGGTTTTTTCCTTTCGATTTCATATATTAAGAGCTATAAAAGCAAAGTAAGTGTATTTTATTGTGATAAAATTTTTAAAAATGAAAGTAATAACAGCCTGGAGAGAAAAAGAGTATCAGTGGATTAGTGGTATAACTTTATTTACTAGATGATATACTCAGTGTTGCTTCGTATTACTACACTTTTATCATATTTTTTAAACATATATACTACTTTTATATAAATTCCTACTACTTGGAGACTCTATTTTTTAAAGATATATGTATTCAAATAAAAGTGAAATTAAAATAAAAAGTACCTGTGAAATTGTACAAATTTCTAAAGTTGCCTCAGGAAATAAATATGTAGAAATTCCTTTATTTTAACGTGCGTTATTTTATGTGCATTAAATCTATTAAAGAAATAATAACATTTGAGTTGAAACAAAAAAAATGTCCCGTTAAAAGTTTAAAAGTTTTAATTTTAAAAAGTTAAAAAAAAACATTTTTCCAAGGAATTTTTTTAAATAAAAAATTGTAGCATCTTAGCAAATTTCTCATAGACTGAAATCACTGCTGTTGTAGAAAAATTTGAAAAAGATTTTAATTTTCTTGTCAATGTTTGAGAAATTGGCTCATACTTGATTTTAGGCGCTGTTAAAATAATACTTTGAAATTTCAGTAATTGAAAAGAATATGATAGAATATTTGAAAGTTAATTTTAAACTATTTAGATTTTCAAAAAATAGTAGTTATTGAACGAAATATTGAAAAAAATGAAATTGATTTGATTGAAAGGATAAAATGCTGAATTATGATTAGTCTAAAAGTATTTCTTCTCAATTATTTTACTTTAAAGTTTGGTACACAAAATTTTGATTAATTTTCAACTAATTGATTACTTTTGCATATTTTCAACTAATCTGACGGCAGGTTTTAACATACCTTAAATAATAAATGAGCAAAATTTGTTCAAATTTGTCCCAGTGGACATACGTAATTTATTTGCTTTAAAGTAGTCATTTCGATTTTTAAAAAAAGAAACTAGTATTATAGGCTTTTGGAAGTACTGTTTAATCAATTTAATATATTGTTAGCAAAACACAATTAATGTTGTTTAAAATTTTTAAAAGATTGTCTCATTTTTTTGCACTATGAATTTTGTTTTATTATTACTAAATGTTAAGTGACTAAACTTTATGTTAGTTTATAATAAATAGCCTTTAACATTTACATTAATAATTGCATAATATTTTAAATTATTTAATACAATTTTACATAATAATAAAAAACATAGATTTTTTTAAAAAAAAGTATGCCGTCAAAATCATTTTAAGTTATAAACTATAAATATCGTTTTGTGTAATTGCTTTATTAAGTTATATCAAAGAATTTCAGTAAAATATTTTTTTAACTGTTACTTTTCAATTTATCGGTTTTTGAAAAAAGATTTGAAATGAAATCACAAAAAAGATATTACTAAATAGCCATGAAAGGATAAAAGTTTTGATCCAAAATGAAAAGAATAATATTTCAGAAATAGAATTTATCTTAAAAGAAAGCTTATACATGATTAAAACTGTTATCAATTAATCATTTTGGTAGTTTTTATTTGTACAATCTTGATTTGAGTTAAAATAAGTGCACTATAATATATTAAGTAAATCAAATTATAATTTTTTTCATAATAATTCTGATAAGGATGCAATATGCTAAAAGTTATGTATCAAAATCGTCTGCACAAGTATTATATTTGTTTATAAGCTATTCCTAAATTTTAAATTTATAATTAAGATTATTTTTAACTCATTTTATTTCAAAAATTTAAGATTTATTTTAAAAATGAAATTGAAATAAGTGAAATAAATACACTGGTAAGTCATTTTTTCAAAATAATTATTTTAAGAAAAATAATTATATATGTTCACTGCAACTGTCTTAATATCCTTACTCGCATATTCAACCTAATATCAGTGCTTCTTTTATTGAAACTAAAGCAATTACTTCAAAACCAAATAAATTCCTGCTATTAAATTGCTTTCAATGGGCTCCAAAACAATTAAATTGTTTTCGAAGGGAATAAAATTTAGTTTCTTAGATTAGAAACTATAAAAGTTTTATCTCAATGTTAGCACATAAAAAGTGAACTAAGACCATTAAATTATCCATTGTGTTAGATTTTCTTTGCAATAAAACCAAAATTATTTTGAAAATGTGAAATATTTGTGGAAACTAACTAATTTATTAAATTTAAAGCTAATGCATTAAAATTTATGATCATTTTTATTGATTTTAATCTTACTGCCTTAATTATAAACTTTTAAGTAAAATTATAAACTTAATAATAAAGAATAAGTAAATAATGCATTAATTATAAACTTTTTGCATCATATAACTTTATAATAATGCATTAATTATAAACTTTTATTTAAAAAATAAGTATAAACTTTAATTCTTGAAAATTAATAAAAACCATCATTGAATAAATTTCAATGTGTATAAAAGGTATTAAAATCTTTTTGAAACTATCATAAGTGGATGTTTCTGATCGTTAAAGACTAAAGCTTTAATTATAAGTTAACAAATGAAAGCTTCTCACAGGATATTAAATTTTTTCTGATTAAAAAAGTTAAACATGATTGAAGTGCCTGAAATGTTTACATAAAAATATTTTATGTTTTCTTGTTGTTTTCTTTTTATATGCAATAGTAAATCCTTCAATTAGTGGTATTTCATCAGAGGTAAATTTTTTTCACTTTACCGAAATTCCAGAATACTTTTTGAAATGATTCACTTTTCTAATATAACATATGAACTTTAAAAAGTAACTTTAAAAAAATAAGAAATTTTTTGGTATCCTTCTATGATTTATTTCTTAAAATGAATATATTTCTAAAACCCAAATTTCTTTGAAATTACTAGTATTATAATTTTAGTATTATGATATTAATAATGATAACAACTGACATGTATAATGATATTAATAACGAGCCGTAATAAAATTTATTTTAGTAAGATTGTTTGAATTATGTAATTGAAAAGCCTGACGGAAATTTTAATTTTCCCGTTTGTTATAAATTTAAAACATTATTTTCTTTGCCATGTACAATGCATGCAATGAGAAAGAATTGTAGTCATGAAAAAGTTTCGTACTTACGTATAACACCATCCAACTTTATCGCCAAATTTGAAGTCGTCACCAACGAGTTGCTAAACCGCCAATTACGGACTCCGGCAATGGTGTAATCCATTGTTCTTTATCGCCAAATTTAAATCCGTCTCCAATGAGTTACTAAACCATTGGCGATCGTTGGCGATGACAGTATAATATGTAAGTACTGAATATTTTAACAACATTTTTAAATGTATTAAGTATATGACCTATCTTCCTGTGAAGAAATTAATTTGAAAAACAAACAAATTTGATGAATGAAATTCGGTATTGGATATTTTTAAAATAATAGCAGATTTCTATTAAATCTCTTACGAAATAAGTTAATACCTCTGCATCTGAATGCAAATTATTTATAAATTTCCAAAAAAGCTACAAGAGAATTTTTTAATTATAAACTTGAAGTTTCTGATCAAATTTTAAGTAAATTCTGTGTTATAGTAAACTCTCCATATTTGTTTAATTTGATAAATATATATACCTGAAAAAACGTGATAATCTATGACCAAAATTATATAATTTTGTACTGAATTATATAATTATCAACGTGGATTCCTTTCAGATATAGTAATAACTACTTACAGGAATTTAAATGATTCTCGCTTCTCTGGTAACTATAATAAAAATGTGTGAACAAGTTACCTCTAATCTGATGATGGATTACTTCCTTTGGGGAAATTTGCACAGGCCAAAATGATACAATCATATTTTCTATATATTTGCTGCTATGTTGGTCATTATAAAATACTGGATGTTCTGATAGGAGGAAAAAGATAATTCATTCATAATGACGCTTGTTAATGTTTCAAAAGTTACACGAAATATGAAATAAAGAGACATTCGATTCAGAATAGATAAAACTACGATGTATTTCCAGTAGTTGTTATAGTTACTCATTTAACCAAAAGGAAGTGACTCCAAATGCATAATTAATTCTCTCTTTTATTTGATGAAGTCGAATTCAGTATGTTTCATAATGGGAAAATATGTTTAAAAACACCGAATAATTGTTTTGAATTTAATCACAGACAATTAAAAAATCTTCTGATGATCATATTAATAATAAGTAAATGCTAAAAACACCACATTTTTTTAGAATTGATAGTTTTAAGGTTAGAGGATCTCTTGTTCAGGACTGAAATATACCAAAGTTTCACCTTATTTATAGAGTGCAATTACAAGCGAAATATACATTGTATGTGGAAATCGTCTTTTGAATTATTATCGTATATAAATATTGTGAATTGCAAAACGTCTAATGAAACTATTAATATATTCGACACCAAAAATTTCAGTGTAAAATATTTGTCACATAAGAGATCGAGTAGTAATTCAAAATTGTATACAATAACATACAGAATAAAAGCTAATCTCATATCTAAACTATTTATGTACAAACATAAAATGTAAAACATTATCTTGAATTTTTTAAGGAAAAGTTGGTATCATTTTAAACCATCCCCTCTAATAAATTAAGAGCTATGTTTTAAATTTAATAGGAGAGACTCAAGAACCAGACTCCCAGTTTCAATCTTTTTACTGATTTTACCAAAATATACTCACATTAAAAAGTATAACTGATAGATACTATATCAATCACCTGTTTTCCTAGACCAGTGAGCAGCAAAGTGTGGTTCCGAAGCCGCATTAGTCTCTTTGGCTCCTTAAGTGCGGCTCATTGTTCGCATTAATCAATACTTATTAAGTATGAAATCTAGTTTCATTTAGCGTACTACTTATTTAGTGTAATAAAAGTTTACTAAACAAGCAGATTTAGCTCTCAATTTTTTTTAATTGTTGTAATGATCAACTGTGGTTCTTTGGCTAATACGTTAGCCGACCACTATCCTAGACCAAACTCCATTTTCGGGGGAAAAAGCTAATAAGTACTACTTATTTGTACATTACGAGGAATCATTTTGAAAAAGTCGCAAAGGTTCAGGCATTTTCAGTAATTTTTATTTCGTATGAAGTCCGCATTCTCTAGATACGTCATGAGTGGTCACCTGACTTAGTCACATTTCAATTTTAAAAGGTATTCAAAATAAAAATTTGGCGTAGCCTAAATCTCATGAATTGGTGTGATTTCTCTGTACACAATTTGATTACAGGCAAACAGTTTGATTAATACCATATCAAAGGTCTGTTGTCTTTAATCGAACTCCATTTTCGGGAAAGAAAGCTAAAAAGGATTACTTATTTGTATATTAACTAGGAATCATTTTGAAAAATAGCATAGCTTCAGGCATTTTTCTCTAATTTTTACTTCTTATGAAGTCCACATTTTCTATATACGTCACGAGTGGTCACCTGACTTAATCACCTTTCAATTTTAAAAGGTATTCAAAATAAAAGTTTGGCTTAGCCTAAATCTTAAAATTGGTCTGATTTACATGTTATTTTTGTCACAGGCAATCAATTTGATTCATTTGCTGATTGATTAATACTATATAAAATGCCTTTTACTTTTGACCAAAATTCTATTTTTTGGGGGGAAAAGCTAAAAAGTATTACTAATTTGTATATTACGAGGAATCATTTTGAAAAATTCACATAGCTTCAAGCATTTTTCTCTAATTTTTACTTCATATGAAGCTCACAACCTCTAAATACGTCATAAGTGGTCACCTGACTTAATTACATTTCAATTTTACAAGATATTTAAAATAAAAATTTAGCATAGCCTATGTCTTAAGAACTAGTCTGATTTGCCAGTTTTGTCACAAACAATCAATTTGATTAATTTGTTGATTGATTAATATTATATCAACGGCCTGCTGTCTTTAACCAAACTCCATTTTCGAGAGAAAAAAAATCTAAAAAGTTTTAATTATTTGAACATTATTGAGAATTATTTTTAAAAAGTAGTTTGAAAAATTTGAGTAATTTTCACTAATTTTTATTTCGTATGAAGTTCGCTACCTCTACACGCGTCATGAATAGTCGCCTGACTTAATTACCTATGAATTTTAAAAGATATTCAAAACAAACATTTTGCATAATCTGAATCTTAAAAACTGGTCTGATTTGCCTGTTATTTATTTCACACGGAAACAATTTGATTAATTTGTTGATCGATTAATTCAACTAATTATTCAATCAATTTATTAATTATAAGCAATTAATTAGAATATTTAATGTTTATCGTGCAAATATAATTTAAAATATTACTTATTCTTCCAATGCTACGATACAATTCATCGAATTTGGTTGATGTATCTGAATTAGTATTGCTAACGTGACGGGAAATTTTCACAGCCCTCTTTAATTAAAATTTTGATTTAAATTTAAATTTGGCGACATTTTACAAATCTTCTTCAATTATGTGATGGTCATTTTTTTTTTATCTTTCTCCAGTTTAATAACCTGAATAGACGCATAGCTGACCAATCCTTCGCTTTGTGCTGACTTTTGATATTGCATATTAAGTATTAATCCGCATCAAATTAAATTAATGGAGCATAGACGCATTAATCTGGGAAGTCGTTGATTTCAGCCCATCTTAATATACCGCTGAAATGTCTGACGTCCGAAGTGTCAAAGCTTGAAAGGGTAGATGTCACATCCCAGGTAGACGTCACACCCACATGGAATGGAAGCCCGCAGGGAAAACAGTTTCCAGTTTCAGCATTACAGCAGATGGCAGATTATTCAGCATATTCATTACCTACTCAATGAAACATTGTGGGATATTAAGGCTTAACAATATTCTATTAAATGAAGCATTCGCAGGAAATCCATAAGGAATGCTGTTTAATTAACTAAGCATAAGAATGCTTTCAATTTGTTTATAAAGAGACTAGACAGTTATTTTCTATATTGCCATATTTAAACATAAGTGTAGCTTTCTTCAAAGTGAAAATATTAAGTAAAAGCTTTGTCGATGTTTTTCAATTTAAAATAATCATTTATCTCAAAACAAGAATAACAATAACATAATTTTATAAAAAATGGTTTTGTAAATCCTCTTAAAAGAAACCTTATATGAGTTTTTCTAGAAACACGTATAAACATAAGAATGTCTTCGAATTTTTTTTTGTTTTATGTATCTGACCTTTTTGCTCCATTTAAATGTATCTGCAAATTAATACATGTAATTTGTTGGATAAATAATATAATACCATTGAATTTCTAAATAATAATTCTAGAATTAGAGTAAGACAAAATCTACCAATTTATATCAAAATATTTATGGTCATAATACTTTAAAAATGCTACATTAAACAACAATTTCATTAAATAATTGCATGCAATATCATACAATTCCATTTTTATCTAGCGCAATATCATACAATTCCATTTTTATTTAGCTATCAAGCGCTTTTTAACAAGGAATTTACTGTTAAAAAGCGCTAGACAGTTGCTTTTAAAATGTCTATCTTTTTAACATGTATAAAAATATATGCAAATCCCCCCCTCATAAATTGCTGTAGAAATTACTGTACATGTACAGATTCAAAAAATTTGTTTATTTCAAAGGGAGACCATCCAATTTACATAACTATAATAAACAGTTTTTAAATTCTCTATTAATCTAAGCATTCTTTAAATATCTGCATAGAAAACCGTTAAGTTACATATACGGAAGAACGTGCTTTAATTTCATATGAGTAAAGAAAGTCATTTTTCATTTTATTTAGTAAAAGAAAGTCATTTTTGATATGTATGCTCTACCATATCCAACTATTTATACATTTAAACAGTTTCCATAAATATAAATTGTCAATTAATAGGCTAGTATATTCATTAATAGGCGTGTACATTTATAAGCGTTAATATACATTTGAAATAATAATTTATCACAAAAAAAATTATCCTACGTAGTAGTAATGTAATTTTTCATATAATGCTTCAATAAATGCTACATTAATTGAATAATTAATTTAACATTTGCATATGAAGACATTAAAATGTGTGTCCATATGAATACGTTTGAATTTTTTATGAGAAAGTTCTAGAGAGTTATTTTTGAAGTTCCCATTATCTTCAATATTGAACTTATTATAACTTTCCACCTATATAAATTACTGGAAATATGAAGAAACTTTTCAATTCAAAATAATAATTTATCTCATAATTCAATAAAATAGTTTTACTTAATAGTTTAATAGTAAAGTAATTTTATATGCAATTACTTAGAAAGAACTCTCTTATATGAAGTAGTCATTGAATAATTGCTTAATACAACATTCATGTGAAAGTATGAATACTTTTAAACTTAATATGAAAAATTCTAGACTGTCAATTTTGATATTTTAATCCTTTGCCATACTTAATAGAATATATAAATTTCCATACATGTAAATTGTTGAATAAAATGCCTGTAGAAAGTTTCCAAATCAAATTAATCACTTTTCTTGAAATGCGCAACAAGAAAGCATTAGGAATCGTATAGCTTGAAAATGTTTTTTTTTCCTTCAACAAATAAATGTGTCACTTCTTAGAGGATAAAATTTAATAATCATGGCGTCAGTATAAGGAATTTCGCTTATCATTTGAAGTATTTTTATTTTTACATATCGTTTGCATTTTTAATGTGATTGCAAAATTTATATTGTCTAGCTATAAACTTCAATTAAGAAAATTGTACAACAATGTATAAAATTTTAAATTAATATTCGTCTGATTATTCAAAATATTAAAATCGTAGCAAAGAAAGTTCCGTTGTTGAATAGCTGCTTTCCTGGTAAATATATTAAAGACTAGTGAATAACCTTGCATTATTTATCGAAATTTATAATCATAATATTCATGTATTTCACAAATGTACCATAGATTCTTAAGCAAACAACCAGTTAACATTTATCCATATTTATGATAGCATGATAGCATTATTCTTTTAGTAAACGAATGTTTAAAGATGTATAAGTAAAAAAAATATATGCTTTTATAATTTCATCACGCTTATTACTGAAAATTGTATTTACGACTTTTAAACAAAGTTTAAACGTTTGTTTCTGTTTACAGCTGAATTCGGAGTATTTTAGCATTACATATTAGGCTACATTTGTAATGCTAAAATACTCCGAATACTCCATTTTTAGCATTACATTTAATTTTTACTGTGTCAAGCTTAGGATGAATTTCAATCGAAATAGAAAAAACTTTTTTATTAAAAATGGAAAAAAATTGAATGAATTCAATTACTACGAGGGCATATTAAAAAGTCTTTGTGCCTATTTTTTATTCGCCAAAAACAGGTACATACGAATATTTACAAATTTACGTAGTTTACTATGTACCTTATATTATTTCTCCACATAGTCACCACACCTGTTCAGACATTTGTCCCATCACAGCACTAAATTAGAGATCCCCCTATGATAGAATTCTTCCGGCTGCCTGTGGAACCACCATCAGACCGTATTCTTGGTTTCTTCGTCACATGTGAATCTCTGTCCTGCCAGAAACTTCTTCAGTGGACCGAAAACGTGAAAATCACTAGGGGCAAGGTTTGGTCTTTAAGGTGGGTGTTCCAGATTCTCCCAGTGAATGCTCATTCTCATGCAAGTCTTCACGACCTTTTTGAAACTCATGATACTACCACTGAACACTTCTCAAAGAGAGACACTTTTCCCCGTACGTATGGTGCATTTCCATGTGATTTGCTATGGGCGTTTGTCCCTTGCTCCATAGAAAACGAATAACACTTCGCTGCTCATAAACTGTGGACATCTGAAGAACAGCCGCCATCTTAAATGACTGATATCAGCGCCACTCATCGGAGCAAAAGGCAGATATGGCTGGTACGGTTCAAGGAACGTTCACTGCTGGGAATGTATATGTTCGCCTTGTTTTCACAGACGTATTTTGGCTTTAAAAAATAGACGCAAAGACTTTTTGATTTGCCCTCGTATTTTAATTTTTCCCTCAAATTTTTAACCGCAAAAAAATATTTTTAAAAAGCTGCCTATTCTTATAATTTTTTTTTAATTTTTAATAGACTTACATCTGGTAGTTTTCTTTAAGAGAAATTATCTAAATAAACTAGCTACTTCCTGACAATAAAGGAGTAAAACGTTTCATTTAAATGACCAAATTTTTCCTGTATATAAATGGTTTATTAAATTTAAATGAATTAAAATAAAATTATACATAGAAGCACTGGTGTACACTTTTTAAAGAATATGGATACATCGCTTTCAAAAACTTTGGAAAAATATTTGGTGGTTTTAGGTTAGGTTTATACTATATACATGAAACAAAATAGCTATATCGTTAGGAAGTTTAATTTTGAAATTTTGATGCATTTATTTCTTTAAAATTTCAAGAATACTATTTTTCGAAAATCTCTACATCTGCGAACAAAATAACAGAAATGGGAAAACGAAGCGTAAAATAACTGGTGTATGATTTTAGAATCGAAATTGTAGGTATATGGTAAATAATCGGAACACCACGACTCAACTGTTGATATGGATTCACTCTCTACAGCTCAATATATTTATTAATTTTTATCCATCTGACTCCTTTTAGTTTGTTGTTATTATGTTAATTAGTTTTGTAGATTCGGACCGACAGAATTCTGCTAAAATGAACTTCGTTCCACCTTCATAAAACCTACAAAACTGATATAAAAATTATACACCAATTTTATCCGTTTAGCACAAGACATTTTCAAATTACCACATTCACAAAGAGAGAGAAAGATTACTCCATAAAAAACTGTTTTTCGGACAGAGGAAAGTTTGAGACAAGGAGATTCGTTAAAATCTTAAATATGAAATTTTTGAAGATTTCAATATTTTCGCTCATTATTCTTCATTTATTTGAAATCAATAATCTCCCGATTAATTGGGATTGCAGGATTTTTCTCCTTTCTCATATAATTCTTTAAAATGGCACATTATCCTTAGCATCGTCATAAGAAGGGGAAAAGAAAATCGAGAATGTATATGTTTCTTTCTTTTAAAAGATATTAAATTTGGTATTTGAAATTGGATTTTAAAAGATACTAAATAAAGTAAATTTTCTTTATATTTCTTGATATGGCTTTACGTTCTTTTAATGCTTTAAAAAAACTTCAAACTGTTTACTTTTCTAATTATTTGGTCTATAATATCACATATCTACAATTTTGGGTTATATATATTAGCTCACAACAAATTACACTTTAACATTTTCAAATGCACACGAATCTATTTTACAGCTTTTATCAACATATGAATAAACAGACAGTCAGACGGTCACACCTTTGACGCGTCTGGTTCATAATTTGAGGCAAATTTATATGCTTTATAATAAAACATCTTTCCATATTTTATTCGTCTACCTCATTTTATTTTCAAAATACCGCGGTCACTTGCACACAGATTTATAGATAGATTTTCACTTGATATAATTCGTACAAAACTTGATAAAAAAATAGATTACTTTGTAATTTCTACATGGGCATAGTTCCAAAAAACATTTCATACTGGATTTGGAAATGTGAGGATGCCTTATAAATGGGATCGAAGTTTTTAACAATTCCAATTTAATGAGCATTCTTTGCATAGAAGAAAGTAATAAAGGTATATTTCAGATAGTTTCCTGCTTTAAACAGAAACATTTTGCATTATGAATAATAAGTGTCTAGTCTAGAATCTTCGACTGTCTGAGTTTGCTAATCTGATTTCGTCTTACTTAAGGCGGGTCAAATCTCTTTCGTAGACAGAGTTGTAATTAACGCATTCCCTACTGTTTGCAAGACGGTGATCCTCATAATGGCTTCATTAAATTAATCATGAGTTGGTTTTGCTGTTGCTTTAAATGGAACGTTGCGCAAGGATTCATATTAGAAATTAAAGATTTTGAAAGCTTAATGCTTCCTCTTTTGAAAATTCCGAATGGATCAATCTATTATTTATAAGAATTTAATAAATTACAAATTTGTTTTCATTCAGTCTTTTTAAATCTTTCCAGCTGGAAAATAAAGTTTTGGAGGGCCGATTTTGCTATAAAAACATTCTACTTCTAAAACTCTACTTATGCATAATCTGATAATCTCTTGATTGCTTCAAACCGAATAAAACTGATTAATGACTGGAATTAAATACGACAATTCTTAAGAATTTCAGAGATTCAATAATTTGAATATCAAGCTGTAACTTAAATTTTCGATAAATCGCCAAATGTCACAACTTTCTGCATTATTTTCTAATAAGCCTAAAAACAAAAATTTGATGCGTCAAAAGTGATAAATCGCAAATTTGTTGCCAACTCATTTTGAGGCTTCAGAAACCTCAAACCAAAACATCTTGTTTTAACTTGATAAAAAATAATAATGCTTTTATTTTTTTATCTAACTACACTTGTAAACTGAATATTTAATATAAATTGCAGTAATATGAGCAATATATTAATGAATTATATTTAATTTCGCATTTATAATTGATTCCTTGTTTTCTGAGGTGAAATAAAAACTATATATTTCATTTCTTTGTTATTTAGTATGTGTCAAAAACTAAACACATAATTTTTGGAAACTAGAAGCTCGTATAGAAAGACTCGTGCTCCTTCTGTTTAAACTAAGATTAAAATGCACTGTGCATGAATATCTGTGTATCTGCTAGATATTCCTTCAAGTATTATTTTAAATTGGCCAAGACTTCTATTTACATAGAGTACTTATAGACACAACTTTATAAGGTTTTATCACTGCATTGCTGTTTTACTTTCTCATACACGAAGAATAAAAGAATATTGTAATCGTCAAAAATTCTAAATTGGGATTTTGCACAAATTCTCTGTATTTTAAACTTTTTTCAGCTCAAAAAACACATTTTTGACATTTTTTCTGTCAATTTGTCTACCTGACATCTATCCACGATAACACAAAAATGCTCTGAGTTAGACATATAAATTTCATCATTTGGTATTCATATCCAATCTGAAGATTTATATTAAATTTCTAACGAAATTTGAATGAACATAGAAAGTCTGTCTGTCCATCTTTCAGAATATAAATTTACACGTTAACTACAAAATAAAGATAATTAAATCAATGATTTGGTATAGATTAGCATCTATAATATAGCTATGTATTAAACTTGGAAACAAATATCGTTACCCTTTAAAGGGGCGTTTTCTTCTAGTCATGATATATTAAAATATTTTTAATATTGAGATTAAATTAAGAAATATGCGCATTTAACTATTTAAATGAATTTAATTTGATTGATTAATTAATTTTGCTAATTAATAACTAAGCAGAAAATTAAAACACGTCATTTTGTGTGAGATAAGGAACAGGAGCATCTTTCTGTCTTATTGAAAAATGCGTCAGAACTTAATCCAATCTATATAACATCATTCGAATATTGATAAATTTGGTGGGAAACATACTTCCCATGGCCCATGAAAGAGTTAATGGGGAAACACTATCAGTCAATTTTTACAAGTATGTAAAAATCAGATAGGCTTAATTAATTTTGATAAACTCATTTTAATTTTGACAGACTTAAACATACAGTGAAAAAAGTTTATTTTCTTAAATTGGGTTATAGATGAGAAATTAAAATAAAATTAATACTATTATTTTCTTTTTGATACCAAACTAAGTGCTACATTACGAAATAGAAATTAAAATTTGTGATTACTTAAGAATAAAAAAAAATTAAAGCTTAATTCATATTTAACTTGGATATGGTTAATTAATTTTGATTGACTCATTTTAATTATGATAGACTCAAATGAACTTGGAAAAAGAATTACTTTTTGAAAATTGGGAGCATATCGTAAAATATTTTGAATAATAAAACATTATGTTTTAACCTTGTTTACTTTAACCACTCTATAAGTCCTTTATGTTTGGATATAGATATTCATATTCTACTGGTATTGTCATTTCTGACGAATGTTTTTCAGCCGTCTCATAACTTAGAAATTCCATTCTCTACTAACTGCTTTATCCACAAAAGCAACATTACGTGCAGCACTATATATGACTTCTAAACGCATGATGACAATTAGCCAAATTTACAAGAACGTGTAATAATTATGAACTATTCTTGTATTAAACCCGGATTATATGCAATGCCATGACTTCAAATACTATATTTTCGAATTTCGAACTTCTTCCAGAAGAAAGTACATTCCGGGAATTTAGATTGGTTTAAATTTACAAATAAAGCAATTGACAAAAGCAAAATGTTACCAATTATATATTATATACAATAACTACTACAAAATGGTTTACATTTTATCTGTTTCTAGATAACTAAATGTAATTTATGCCTTAACACAACACTAACATAATGTTTAATTTCTGCAGATTATGCTTTCAGCCGTTTAATAACAACCAATATTATTTCTGAACGAATAATTAGGCCTACTTTTCTTAAATTTAACGTTATTCAAACAGTTAGCCATTGTCGATAATTTGAAATGACGAATGATTTAGAATTTGTGAATTGCAAATCATAATTGCGATTTCATATTTACCTCGATATTCCTTCCATTCTGTTGTCAAATAATTGCAGTGTTTAGCTACCTTTCGGCACACACACACACACACACACACACACACACACACACACACACACACACACA
>JAOUZG010036556.1:732310-756790 GCA_026289955.1 Argiope argentata | reverse complement strand
TTTTTTTCTCCACTTTAATTACAATTTTCACAGCAGAGTGAATCTTTCTCTATCAGACTTCTATGCATAGATGGCTGTTGGGTAGATATCATATAATATCAAAACCAATATTTTCTTTGTATAAATATTTCTATTAATCGTTGCACACTCCAACGATATAATTAAATTCATCGACTGTCTAACACCATTTCTTTTAGAGCTTTCAATCTTAAAATGAAACGGAAAAAGAGTTTTCCTTACTTTGTAAAGACAAAAAATGTCTTAAAGAGTACTACAATTCCAAGTAGTACTAATTTCTATATCTGGACAAACGCAGAAACGTGTATTCTTATAGTATAGCAATTTGTGAATAGAATAAAATGACATCTAAAACATGTCGAGTTCTTCTATTCCAGATATATCATGAGGAGTTTAAAAGTTTTTTAGATATAAAAACTATTTTTCCAGCAAACTTGAAATTTGAACGAACATAAAAAAAAGAAATATTATTCCTGCATTTTGCCTTCACAAGCAAATCATAATCATCATTTTGCATTCATAGCTTTTTATTACTAAGCCACAGTAGAATAACTTTCTATAAACTTTCTGAATACAATAAAAATAATTGAAAAACAAATTGTTTTTGAAGTTTTTAAATAAATTAAATTAGACTCTAGTAAACATAATATCCTGACGACAGATTTTGCCTATTAAAACTAGCTTATTTCGAATCTAAAAAAATCTAATTACTTCGTTACTGCGCTTGCGCAGATATAGAAATTGGTACTGATCGGAATTGTAAAACTCTTGAAAGCTTTTTTTTTTGCCTTTACAAAGTAAGGAACATTATTTTCCACCTTCTTTCTTAGGATTGAAAACTCTAAAATGAATGGTATCAGAAAGTTGACTAATTTAAATATATCGGAAGAAATTGAAACAATTAAAGGAAATATTTATACAAAGAAAATATAAATTTTGATATTATGTAATATCCACACAGTAGCCATCTTTGCATAGAATTCTGATAGAGAAAGCTATACTCTCCTGTGAAATTTATCATAAAGAAAAAGATAGGAAAATAATTATGCTTGTTTTTCTACCAAAAGCAAGAAACGGATAAGTTTTTTTATTGATAAATAACTAAATTATCTTAAATCAAGTAGAAAATAAAATTGCCGTAAAATACATTTATTATTGAAAAATGTGTTGGAGCAAATAACATCTTTAAATTACATCCCTACTACAGTTTCAATACATGAGCTGGCTTTGCTTTTATGCATTCGTTACTTTGCCACTTTTTTCAATATTTCACCATTTTTTGCTTTATTAAATTTTTACTTCCAAAATGAAATATCTCAAAGGTTTCTGGTAGTCATCAAATTCTTTAGCGATATAACGATTTTATATACTTTTCAAGATGAAAGTATTCGCCATCCAAGAATAACTGTAGTGTTTCAATGCTTTTTTTTTATCTTGTCTTACGTGTATCATTTGAATTTCTAAAAGACATCTGCTTTTCTAGTACCATTTTAAATATTCATTTACCGTCTTCTCGCCTTTCAATCTTGCAGGCATGCAACACACAACTCATACTCTTTGTTATATTCTTGCCGTTAAAAGAATATTTGAGATTGCATAGAATAACTAGACAAAGTCTCAAAACACAAAAAAGCGGAATTTCCTGAAATAGATACTACTGTCAATCCAAAGTCATTCGATACGTTTGCCTGATATTATTACATCAGGAATGAAAAAAAAAGATTAAAACATAGATTTTCTGGCTGCCATCCAAAAACTTTTCTTCATTACCGTCTGTTGGATTAGTTGACAGACGAATGTCTACTTTTTTTGTATGCTACTGAACAAATAAGAACTCTTTTTGGAACATTTCGTGAGAACTCATTTATACTTTCATCCTATCTTAAGGATATTTATTAAGAATCAGGATTACTTTTGGCACTAATATTAATAAGATTTAAAGAACGAAAAACAGCTAAGAAAGTATGAAAAGATTCATTTTGGCTAGAATACTTCATTTTAGTTTTTAAACAGTCCCAATTGTTCATTTTTGAAAGCAACATCTCAATAAGAAGCATTGGTTGATGTGACTATTTATCTAAAGTCTTAATGCGACTATTTATTGTGATTACTCATTTATGATTTCATTTTTTCTTAAGGATATTTGTTAAGAATAAGTATTAGTCGTGGCACTAATATTGATAAGATTTAAATAACAAAAAATGTCTAAGATAATATGAATAGTTTCATATTGGCTTGAATATTTCATATTGGTTTATAAATATATCCAATATTTCATAATTTATTTTAAAAAGCAGCAATAAAATATTTTATTGTTGTGACTATTTATTGTGAGAACTTCTTTATGCTTTCATCCTCTCTTGAGGATATTATTAAGAATAAGTATTATTCGCGGATCTAATATTAATTAGATTCAAACATTAAAAAAAACATCTAAGTAAATACCAATTCGTTTTATCTTGACTAGAATATTTCATCTTAGTTTTTTTTAAATCAAATATTTCATTGTTCTTTTTTGAAAGCAACATCTGAATAAAAATAGTGATTGTTGTGACTATTTGTCTTAACTATTATTTTGAATATTTATAGTTAGAACTCGTTTATGTTTTCACCCTTTCATAAGGCTATTTGTTAAGAAAAAGCATTAGTCTTGGCTCTAATATTTATAACATTCAAAAAACAGAAAAACATCTAAAAAATAGGACATTTTGGCAAAAATATTTCAAATTAGTTGTTAAACGAATCCGATATGTCATTGTTTATTTTTGAAAGCAACATCTCAATAAAAAATTTGTTTGATGTGACGATTTATCTTAACTATTATTGTGACTATTTATCGTGAGAACCCCTTTATGCTTTCATCCTTTCTTGAGGATAATTATTGAGAACAAGTATTAGTCGTGGCAATAAGATTCAAATAATAATAGATTTTAAGATTCAAAGAAAAAAACATATAAGGAAATATTAATATGGTTCTTCTTGACAAGAATATTTCAAGTTAGTTTTTAAAGAAACCCATTATTTCATTGTTCTTTTTTGAAAACAACATCTGAATAAGAAAAATTGATTGATGGGACTATTTATCTGAGGGATGTACTGTCGTATGAAAGACATTTATTTATTGCTTTCAAGGAATGGTTTGATTCTCCAGAATTTTTAGAAGGATAACCGCACGCACAATCATACTTTTACAATCGCTTACTGTATGTAGTTACGCCATAAATAAAAAGAGATGGGGAAATTTTATGTCTCTTGTATTTAGTGTTAAAAATTTGGATTTTTTAAAAAGTAGAATGGAATTCTCCATCCAAAACTGCAGATTTTAATAAAGTTTTAGGTTTTATTCGTCTATTTGGTTTTTGAAATCTGCTAACTATTATATAATGGTAATAGCATGCAAATAAAAATTGACTCAATAATATCGCTTAAAAATAAATTCTACAACAATATGTTGAAAGTTTGAAATGTATCAAAGTTTAGAGCACAAAATTATACGGAGATAATTCTTTGCTTTATAAGTTTGGCTTTTAAACGGTCAATTATCAATTTAACTGTAATTTGTCAATCAGTGTGCTTTAAAATTATTGAAGAAAGACATAAAAGGCTTGATTAATTTTTACAATCTTTTAACAATTTTCTAATTAAGATTTTAATCTAATTATGATTTAGAGGAAATCTACCTGATGAGTACCTACTACTGAGTATTTACGTGCCAAATTTATGAAATCAACAGTAGTGAAACGTTTTGAGATATTTTTTTTTCAACTCAAAAAATGAATTAAAACTTTATGGAAATCTTTTTTATTGAGTATCTACCTCCACTATGATTTGATTAATTTTTTTAGATCTTTAAGCAATTTTCTAATTAATATTAAGAGGAAATCTTTCTTAATGAGTACCTACTGCTAAGTATCTAAGTGACAAATTTGTGAAATCAACAGTAGTGAAGCGTTTTCAGATACATTTTTCAACTTAAAAAGTCAACTAAAAATTTGAGGAAATCTTTCTTAGTGAGTATGTACTACTAAGTATCTACATCTCAAATATAAGAAATCAAGTGTACTTTAAAGTTTTGAACTTTTTTTTTTCATATCAAGATTACACTGATATTTGGCGGGAGTTTTTCTTAATGAATACCTACTACTAAATTCAGATGTCAAATTTGTAAGTCAACAATAGTAAAAAGTTTTTAACCGATTTTTTCCTCTCAAAAATATAAATGAATTTTGATTTTTGCTTTCTTTGTGAGTACCTGCTATTAAGTATTTACTTGTTAAATTTGATAAATCTGGAGTAGAAAAAAGTTTTTTCAAGTAACACATCTATTTTTAGACAGACTTTAAATTTTTGAACTTTGATAATGATTAGAATGATAAGTTAACTTCGATGCTAATTGAAACTCTGTGATCATATCTAGGGGAAATATTTTGGTCTACAAAGAGTTCAATCTTTGTAAGCCCTTATTTAAGTAATTGATATATTGACATGGGAGGTACCTTTCCGTTTGTCGGGCGCAAGCAAAAATCGCCGAAGAAATTTGGCAAAATTTTAAATTATTTGGCACTTTTTCGCTTTAAAATCGCTGCAAAAAATTGTATGCAATCCTACATTATTTGGCGATTTTTCGCTTGTACCCGGTTAACGGAAAAGTACCGATATAGGTCGCAAAGTGAAATGGATAAACAAGAATTGGAGGAAATGGACACCATAGAGGCGAAACTTTAGAGTGTTTAGATTATTTCTTAAATAAAAATTTGATATATTGACGAAAAATGAAACCATGTCTCGGAAAGCATTTTCATTCACTAAACAATTAATGAAGATTGACTCTAAATTCCTATTTATTCCAGGACTACACATACTCGCTTAGTCGTGCTATGTAACAAAATCACGTATACAGAGATCTCCTCAATTTCAAAAGTGGAGACAAATAAGCTTTGGCGTGTTCCCCCGAATAACTCCTAGTACTTTAGAGATTGTCCTGGAGGGGCCCTCCAGACCAGGGGCGATAGAAAACAAAATACTGCCCTCTCTCGATTCATCAGTGGGCATATTATAGGCCTCACTTTTCACTTGGGACAAAAAAATTTCCAACTGTCATGGGTGTAAGAACGCTCTTGCTTCTACCACTTACATTGTAAATTGTCTAAATTTTACAAAGCAGGGCATACTCAAGTTCTAATTATGGAACTTTTGGAAATATTGGGTTTTATGGATATGTTCTAGCCCTGCTGGGCCATCTGGGATTAGTAACAACAACATGTAAAAATACACAATGGATTTTAGAAAAAATATAAATTCAGCCAATAAATTAATCCATCATCACCCTCTAATCCTCCTTTCACCCTCGTGACGTAATGAGAGTGTTTAATATTTTCATACGGAAAATATCCTTGTAGAATAATAATGTTAATCTCGTCTGATCTTCATATTTTCCCTCTTTCCAGGGGCTCCGAGGCGGCGGACGGTGATTCTGTCAAAAGCCACTCCCAACGCTTGCCCAGCCTTCGCCTGGCCAACGGTCGCATTCGCTACGGGACCCCTCCTGACGACGAAAACGCCTCAGAGGGCAATAACAGGGGGAGCTCCAATCACTCCAACCCGGGGCCCCCTGGACAGCAAGGGGGCCCCATCCACCGCCAGGACTCCATCAAGATATCGGTGGACAATACCCACACGGGCACCGATTCCCTGGTCACCGCGAACGACGAAGACCTGGTCAACGATTACATCTCTCCAGAGATGAATTTCAAGGACGGCAAGCCGCCCTCCTCTAACACCAAAGGGGGTTCCGGGGGTGGAGAAAACAATCAGGGCGAGAAAGATGACGTGAGCCTCTACGGCACCCCCAAAGAGGAGATCGGCCCCGGAATCTCGGAGGCCAAGGCTGGGTTCATGAGGAATCAGCTGGAAGCCCTCTTTCAGCCCTCGGACAATAAATTGGCCATGAAACTGTTCGGAAGCAAGAAAGCACTTATGAAGGAAAGAATTCGACAAAAGGCTGCTGGGCACTGGATTATACATCCATGCAGTAAATTCAGGTGGGTGTTTTCTTTACTACATTCGATGTCTTCTGAGTGAATAAAATTACGTCACTAGTTTTCTGAAAGATTCCACACAATGAAATCATAGTTAGTGTTTAAATGAATAGAGAGAACTGAATAAAAGTCTCGTTTTCATGGTCCAAGGCTTTACTAATATGATCTTAAATCTATTATCCAAGCCATCGTCGGACCTCTCGCGCCCATCTGCTGACATTGGGAACTTCTTAAGCCTAGTTCCAACGACCTCTGAATCTTCCGGCGGTCTACGCCTTCTTCCGTTTTACCCCTCTTGCGGTTTCTTGGGGTACTTTATTGCCTGGACACTTTACCGACAGTTTGCGGGAAACTTGGGTTGTATCCACAGGCATCAAAGCACCCCAAGAAACCGCAAGAGGGGTAAGAAGGGAGAACGGGTGGCCCGCCTGTAGATTCGACAGGTCGTTGGAGCACAAAGGGCCAAAGAATGAAGACATCAAAGACCGGTAGAATCTGTGGAGAAGTCTGGACTTAGTATCCATCCAATCGTGGAAGTAGTTTTGTCCAAACGACAAATGGGAGTGAAAAGAGATCAAAATGCACCAGAAGCAAGGTGCATACAAATCATGGGGACGGATTTTAAGAGTAATGGTGCACGATAAAACCATTTGACAATTTTAGTTATCATAATTTTGATCATGTAAATTTATTACTTTGGTATATGACTTGGTAGGTAAGTTAGTAATCAATATCAATATATTGATTATTAACTAAATGCTTAAAATAACAATGACACGTGATTAGTACTTAGAATCTTGAAATTAGTCTCATTTGTGGGAAAAGGGGAATAAGAAAACCTATATAACAGTACCAGTGCAGGAGTACTTTCCTTTGCCTTATATTCTTCTGAAGGAAATCATTACAATGTAGTCTTAATAAAAGAAAATATAAAAACCATTTATGCAACTAAATATCTTAAATATACTATAGAGTATATCAGCATTACTTATATAATGAGTTGGAATCATGTATGAAATAAAATAAAAGAATTTAAAGAAACCGAATAATTTGTATAATAGCATCTTTTCTTATGTGCCTACTATTTTAATAGTATAAAAACGGGTTTTATTGAACCTTTCTAACGCTGAAGTTCTTATTTTCACAACAGTGCATTTTATACATTTATTTGAATACTAAAATCCGTTTCTTAGTATAAATTTATATTTAACTATCAGAATTTCAGATAAGTAAGCACAACTATATCCTGTATACAATTAAGTTTGATACAATAGTCGTGTAGTACCAAACTAGATAAAAATTACCCTCTCTGGATTCTGGTGAATGGCATATTCTATTACTTAATTCATTTCTCATTTTTTTAAAAAAAATATTATTTAGTTATTTAAATTTTCAATCCTATAAAGACGTCAATGACCTTGATTGAGTAATTCATCATCTTGAGGACATCACAAACAAATTTATTTACAGATATTTACAGGATTACTTGATATTGGAAAACTTTAAATAAAATCAATCCAGCAGTCAACAGTCACTTACAACGTAAATTCATCTTACGCACAATAAAAACAGACTGCAAAACTGATATCGTATAGCACAGCAAACAGTAAATCACAGCGATATCAATTATACAACGTTAACACAGCTCACTAATAACAAATAGAGAAATAATCAGCTGTTTTAAAATTTAAATACAGACCTCACATTTTTTCAATGCATAGTGTTCTAGAAATTTTGTAATAAGAAATACAACTTTATAATAAGAATTACATTAGAGATTTGATAAAAAGAAATATTTCTAAACATATGTTTAAATTATAAACCCATTTACTTCTGAAATTTTTTTCTGTCTACTGTCTTTTTATACCCTTGAATTTAAAAATTTGAATTTTGAACCAGAGTCAAATTTCACATTTTGCTATTGGATTTAAATCCAAGACCGCGGCTTTCATAATATCCATGTCATTAATGAAATGAATGTCTTGTGATGTTAGAAAGTTTTGTTTCTTCGTAAAGAAAATTAATTTGTTATTTATTAAAAATTGTTTCCTTTTTTTCTTAAATTGTTAACATCTAACTGTTTTTCCCCTCATACTTTTGCTTAGTTTACTTACTTATCACAACAAACGCATTTGTATTCATATTTATTCAATTTTTGTTTAAGTTTAACTGTAAATTTAATAATATAAAATTACTAAACACGAAAAAAAATTGAGTTACTACATTTAATATTTGATATTTAATTGGATTTATGCACATTTAGAATTTTAGCGTTAATTTCGAATTTTATTTTTTACAACTTCACTTTCTTTATCAATTTTTTTAATTATTCAAAAACATTCCTTTTAGATTAGTTTATTCACGAACAAACAGTACAAAACATTCGTAATCACATTTATACGACTTCTGTGCATGTATAAGATTGCAATATTTTCATAAGCAATTTTAAAAACATTTTGTACTTCAATATCCATTAGGTTTTAAACTATTGCATTAAGAATTAATTTTTCTTAAGTTCAGGAGTCCGTTTAATTGAACAAATATAACTTCTAGCAGCATTTTTGCATAGTGATAGGTATGTAAATGAATATTTGTTATTAAAAATCAAATCCAATATTAAATAATGAGTAAATGAAGTAACATTGCGTTTAATCTAGTTTTTTTTGAGTTTTAAACACCTGTACTTTGATTAAAAGTTTCTTGTATAAAATATATGATTTTAAATAGAAAATAAATTCTACTTTCTTTTCTTCTACTTTCTTTTCTTTCATGAATCCTTCCTAATAATAATAATATATTCTATATGCCTCATCCCCCATTTATATTAGGAATGATAACACCATCACACCAACAATTAATTAAATACAAATTTAAATCAAGTAAGATTAAAACGAAACCTGCTATGCATATTTCATTGTATCTTGTCAGAAAATTATTTCTTGAACAGCCAAGCATCATGTGCTCGTGAGAGTTAAATTATATTTTTGTTCAGTTTAATTGTTTCATTGAATGAGTCACTTTAGTATTGCAAACGGTCCAAAAAAACTTTGTCTCTCATTTATTGTTTTAAAAAATATCACATTTCTTGTTTATTTTCTTTTATATAATCACGTGCTCAAAATTATATTTTTCTAGGATTTATTTGCTGCAGTCATTAACTTATTTTTTTTAATCAGAGCTTTTTTAAATGCAATGGTAACACTTTATTAAAAGCCGATTTTTTGAAATGCTCGTGCATATAATTAAATTTCAATTTTTCGCCTGTGGAGTTTTGTTGACGCCAAAATCCTCATCCCCAAAATAACATCACGTTCTAAAATGATAAAGAGGACATTTCAAGATTCTTTTACAATTTTCGACAAGTGTAACTAAGAAACATCTGTACTAGATATAATTATTCCTATTGTATAACGAGTGATAGAATGCTCCCCTAATGTTCCCAACCAGAATTATTCTCAGCAGCCATTTCGGATTCTTCGTTAGACTATAAATTACCATCCTCCCACGCGACGCACACAAACCTCTTATCATGTCACACTAAAACAAGATCTTCCATCACAGTCTTACGTCTTCATCAACAAAATGGCGAAACGAGAAGCACTAATTCTATTCTTAAACAGGAAGCACGCCCTGTAATTACAGGCACGCCGTCTTGAATCCTACACCAAACTCTGCCTGGAGTTCCAGCAATTAGTTGGGTCTTTCTTTGCCTGGAAAATCAATACACTCTCGACATTAAACTAGAAATAATCCTCCTCCTGTTATTACGTGGTGCTTCATTATCGGACAATCGGGACATCCCCGGAGATTTTGTGTTTCTGTGCCACTGTGCATGTTTCAAAGCGGACAGAAATGATTCAATTACGGGACACGAAACATTGTACAGTTGAAGACAGGTAATGCATGACTAGATTTGATGAAATAAGCAGATGGAAGAATTGCACCAATGCTTATTTGGAATGGCCGATGTGTCTTCATAAATATTTGGGGATTTGAATCGTGTTTTGTTCACTTTCAATTAAGTAAAAGGGTTCATGTTGTAGAAAAGAATGGTTTTCAGTTTCATGTAAGAAAATATTCATCATCAAGAATTGTCCCAAGGCTTACTTGGAATTGTCAGTGTTTCTTCATAAATATTTGGGACTTTGGACGTGTTTTGTTCACTTTCAATTAAGCAAAAGGGTTCACGTTGTAGATAAGGATGGTTTTTAGTTTCATGTAAGAAAATATTCATCATCAAGAATTGTTCCAATGCTTACATGGAATGGTCAGCATGTCTTCTTAAATATTTGGGGCTTTGAATCGTCTTTTGTTCACTTTCAATTAAGTAAAAGGTTTTTTAGGTTGTATAGGAGGATGGTAATTAGTTTCATGTAAGAAAGTATTCATCATCAAGAATTGTGAAAATGCTTACTTGGAATGGTCGATGTGTCTTCATGAATATTTGGGACTTTGAATCATGTTTTGTTAAGTTGCAATTAGGTAAAAGGTTTCATGTTGTAGAGGAGGATGGTTATCAGTTTCATGTAAGAAAATATTCATCATGAATTGTCCAAATGCTTTCTTGGAATGGCTAGTGTGTCTTCATAAATATTTGGAGCCTTGAATCGTGTTTTAATGACTTTCAATTAAGTAAAAGGTTTTACGTTGTAGAGGAGGATGGTTATTAATTTCATGCAAGAAAATATTCATCATTTTAATTAATTCTTTTAGATTATATATTTCAGCTTTATCTTTTTTTAAAGTCACTTGTGTAGCTCAATTAATTTCAGTTTCATGATTGTTTATTGGGTTTTTTTTAATTCGCACTATTAGTTCACACTCTCCCTATATATACTTTATTCAAATTTTCAATCATTAATAAAATGCTTTTTATTTATTCGCTCACGTGTAAATACATTTTTTTAAACTTTTAGTGAAACACTTCATGTTAATACAGTTTTTTCAAATCTAAATCCATTAAAAATAAAATTAAGGAAGTTTATAATATTTTAATATGGGAGCAGTTCTGTTGCAAACCAACTTATGGTGCCCCGAAATTATTGTTCAATATTTTTTCTTATACTATTAAGTGGTAAAAGAGAATTGACTTAATATTTTTATATTAATTCTTTAATGTTTATATAAAAATATTAAGTAAATACATAATTTATGTGACAGAAATCCTTATGTATGAGCTGTAAAAAGTTTTATTAAAAGTAAATTGTAAGTATTAATAATAATTTTTTTTTTTTGATTATTCGATAAAAAAAATTACTTCATCTCAATGAACTTTCATTCTTTTAACACAAAATTCCATATAACATTTTTACAATATTCTAATGTATTTCATAACCATGCACTATATTACAGAGACAATTGCAATGTTTAATCCTAATATGATTCATTTAAAGAAAAAGAATACGGAATTTCAAATATTTGTCGTATTTAAATTGCTTTTAGAAAAAAATGTGGCAATAAAGTTATAATACTGAGATCTAATAAGTGATGCTGAAAAGAACCAATCAAACAATTTGCAATTTTTTTTCGATAAATGGGTTCAAATATTATTTATCTAGGTTGGAACAAAGTAGTAAAATATTAACTCATTTTCGGTCTTGTACTCATAGTTAAGAATCCGATATGAGAATTGTTTTTGTTAGATATGTTAGCTTTACTTTGACTCAAAAGCTTTCACAGAGCAATAAATAAATAAGGTACAATTTTTTTCAAATAAAAACATTTTCTTGATATTTCCATTGAATAAATTACTAGTTTTGGCTCCAAAAAAGTAACATACTTTGAAAAAATTAGTAAACAATATTTCAATTAGAAATAAATTGGTATTTTTCAAAAATTTAATATTAATACATTCTACAACCAAATATACATCTCCTTGCTTTTAGAGTTAAAAGTTTATTTCCTTTTGAAGCAATAATAAGTGAAGATTATTGGAAACAATTTAAAAAATTAAATAAAAAGATTTAAAATGAAATCTTCTGTGTATATTTCAATGTATCATGTCAGAACATCATTTCTTGAACGGCCAAGCACCACGTTCTCGTGCAAATTAAGTTATATTTTTATTCATTTTAATAATTTCATCGAATGAGTCACTTTAGTATTGCAAAAGATCCAAAAACTTTTTCTCTCATTTATTGTTTAAAAAATAACACATTTTCTATTTATTTCCTTTCATATGATCACGTGCTCAAAATGACTTTTTTCTAGTTTTTATTTTCTGTAGAAATTAACTAATTTTTTAAATCAGAGCTTTTGTAAATGTGATGACAATGTGTTATTAAAAGCTGATTTTTAAAAAATATTCGTGCATATAATAAAATTCAAAATTTTCGCCTACGGAATTTTTTATTTTTCGTCTACGAGTTTTTGTTGACGCCACAAAACATCATTCCTAAAACAATATCATGTTCTGACATGGTAAAAAAAAGACAATAAATTTTTTAACATAAGAAAATGACCAGATTATTTAATTTTCACATCCGATTTTACCATAAAAAATTAAACATTTCAAGAAGAATGTATACCCGCAAAGCTAGCCGAAAAATACAAAAATGAAAATTAAATTATCTCTTTTACTCAAACTAAGGCAAACAGCAACCAAATAGCTATGTCTTAGTCTCTAGCAACTAAATATTTACCTACGTCTGATGTCTTTTAAATCTTTTGCCTTCAAAGAGCAAATAAGGGCACTTCATTATGTAAATAAAATGAAAGAGACACTTCATTTTTATTCTCTCAGTAAAATGTAAAGTATTTTTACCTTCTTATACAGTTGGACTTAACTGCATTCAGTAAATCTAAAATACGACCTGAACAGTCAAAGAAACTTCTGCTAATTTAAAAATAAACGTTACTGATAATAATTTGATATTTAACAAAATATATTTTTTCTTTACCATTGATTTATATGTGAAGTATAAACATTATACAAACTACAAAATTGAAAGGAATCCCTGTTTTTCAATTCCTACTATTAATTCACACTCACCCTGCATATATCAAGTTCAAATTTGCAATCGTTATTAAATACTTTGTATTCATCCATTCAGGATAAAATAATTTTTTAAAACTTGTGTTGGAAGACACTTGATATTAAAACAGTTTTTTACTTATAAATTCATTAATTATTCATTCAATTGCTACTGTTAATTCACACTCTTCCTGTGTATATCTTATTCAAATTTTCAATCTCTAATAAAATATTTTTATTCATCAACCAATTTTCAAATAATTTTTTTAACTTGTTGTGGATGACACTCGATGTTAATGCAGTTTTTTCAAATATTAATTATTAGTTAAATTTAATTCATTTTAATACTTTAAATAGAGTTTTAGCAGTTTGTAAATAAAATTGAAATCGACATTAATTAACTCAATCGGTAAAATGCGAAGATTTCTTTATTTTTTATGTGAAGGTGAAGAACGTGAGTTCATTTCTTGCGAAAAGCAATAATTTTTTGATAAATTATTTATATTAATAGTAATTATTTAATAAAAAGTAACTAGAATAAAAATTTTCTTTGTTGACCAAGTAGAACCCACTTTCATTTTTATATATTACTTATTTATGTTATAAAACAATATCGGTTTACTAAAATATTGTTTTATATTGTATATAATGTAATTTTTTTATTTAAATGTACATTTTAAAATTGAACATCTTAAATTTAAAAAGCCATAAAATAATTCGAATAATTTTTTTTTCTATTTCTGATCCACACATATGTAACAAATAAAAAATATGTCATCGATTGATTTTAATAGGAATAAAAGACAATTGAACTATATGCGCATGTACCAAAATTTCTTCCTAAGCAATTGTGCTGGATTCAACAAAATTTCTCACTCTTATTATGAAACGACATTAAAGGAAATTTTAAATTTAAAAAGAATAATTGAACGTTTATAAACGGAAAGTCAAAAAAAAATTCTGTTTTTTTATATTCAGAATTATTTAGCCATTATTATTTCAAATTTATTATTTTTTTTATTTTAATATGCATTTATTTTACTATGCTTTTAATTGGCTTTAATATACAGATTTAACTCTTTTTTTAAAAGTAAGTCAATCGTTCAATAGGAGATAACATTTCTCGTATATTATATTTCTGCATGTCATTTGTAAACAAAACGTTAACGCCTAATATAACAAATATTAATAACTTATGGGAAAATTAGCTATTGTAGTTTCTTGAAAATCCTCTGATTCAATTTAAATGCATTTTTAACTGAAAGGAGACATATATCATAATACTTCACACAAATTTCATACATCATAATATATTTTAGGTGTTAGCGCATAGCTACCGAACTCCTTATCTTATGGTTAGCAGCCGAGTATTATACCGATCAAGCAAAAGGGACCCTTCAGCTCGAAGGATATTAATTGGCTTATATAGTAATCCCACAGAGTATCCCCCCAGTGAGTTTTGGCGAACGATACTTATGTGAAGTGATGGTGAAGTTAACAATTGTCGTATTTAATGCGCGTCTAGAGCTTTGATTCGCCGATAGAGGGCGCCAAGACGGTTGAACGAAGCTACGTGCGAAGGTTGCGTTTATCCAAGGTTGGTCGCTGGGTTACCATTTTAGGTGTTTAGCGGATAGCGCTAGGTCCGAACTCCGAATCTTATGATTAGTAGCCGAGTATCATACCGATCAAGCAAAAGGGACTCTTCAGCTTGAAGGATATTAATTGGCTTATTTAGCAATCACCACAATATTATACAAAATTGGCTTTTTTGTGTAGTTCCTACGGAATTTTCTTGCGTCGTCTCTAATAAATAATTTTATATATTATTAATTGCATGCCATTTGTGAGCAATAATTAGGGAAGAGCCTATTAGTCTGCAATCTTTGGCGATTAATCTCTGGAATGCAATTAATATACAAGCACCAAAAGCACCGGGTGTTTAATTTAGATGCTTTTTTGCTATTAAAGCTAAATCTAACTTGTAATTAAAAGTTAACGCATAACTACAATTGTAGTCAAAAAAACTCACACTAAATTTCACACTTTCATTCAGTTAATAAATAATCAAGTTTTTGAGTTATCGTCTTTGATGTTGAAATTGTAGACAGAGAGATAACCAATCACTGTAGTGATTTGATTTTAAATTAGACATATATCTACACTTTATACGTTACATCTGTAGACCAATTTCCATACAACCAGCCCATATCGTCTTGTGATTATTATTTATTTAATATTTGAACAGCCGAATGCATAGATACACATTCTCAATAAATTCAAAATTTGATATTTGTAGTCAAACCGCATATCAAATTTCATCTGCCTAGTTCAAAGAGTTTTTTATTTAAATTATTCATATATGGATAGATTGTCTCAAGACATATTCCAAAGTTTCGTTTTCCTAACCTAGAGTTGTCTGAAATTTGGATCTCGTGATCAAATTTTTGACGTTATTACTCTATCTTCTCCTTTCCTATTTCGTATATGAGAAAGAAAATGATAGAAATAAAAGCAATCAAATATTTTTTATGGTATTTCTCAAATATTTTAGTTAAACTGATTTTCGGGCTCCCATTTTTTTAAACAAATTGTTGGTGAGTGGCGAAGCTACAGAATTTTTTTATTTGATTTTTTACAGATCTAAACAAACATTTGGACTACTTTTACCAGTAAATTCTTTTAGAAACTATACTCTATCCATATTATAGTCTAGTTGCTATTCTCAGGAGCTACCTAGATAGCAATTTTAAAGAAAAAATGAAACCAAAACTATATACATTTAGCACGAATCCCTATATTTTTGACTTTCTAAAGATGCTACAGTAAATTTTAAATTTAGTGAGACTTTTTTTAATTTGATATTTCACCACGCTAAACGCATATTTAGACAATTTTTGGTAATTACGTATTAGACCGTCGACGCCAACTGTCGCCGACGGTTTAGTAACTCATTGGCGATGGATTCAAATATGGTGATAAACCGCCGATGCCAAAGAAACCAACAAAATGGTGGACGACATTTAAGGTTTGATGAATTTTTTAAATAATGGTGGATTTCGCCATTATTGGCGGTTTAGCAACTCATTGGCGATGCCTTCAAATTTGTTGATAAAGATAGACGGTCTAATACATAAGTACCCACTTTTTACCTGAAAATTCTAGAATAAAGCGCACTCCATCCATGTTAGACCCCAGTTCTATTGTTATCACAAATGCTACCTAGATATAGGAATTACGTTTGAGAAAAAAACAGATGCCAAAAAACTTAATTTTGAGCAAGAGTCCTTATATCCTGGACTAACTAAACATGCTATAATGAGTTTAGAAAGATATTCAACATATCTAAATATCGTAACAATCAAGGTTATATTTAGAGAACAATTTTCGCGACCGAAATTATTTCATATCTCTCAATCAAGCTATACAGCAGCAATAATATTTGCTTCCGAATTTCACTTTGTACAATTATCTTTTGTATTATTAATACAGAATTAAAAACAGAAACGAATAATCAGTTGTTTCGTATCAGCTAGAGTGTGAATCTGACAGTCCACTACAACATGTAAGTTACAAATTGTATAATTTAATAGGAGAGAAGGTGCAACACAGAATATGCAAATGACGCCAAATGTAAACGTCCATATGTGCGTGACTAATCGTCGTAATTCTCTCTAGTTAGAGATTGGTTAGAATAGTGCGAGATTATGGATCACCTTCCTACCACCACGCTATAATACGTGTGTCCAATTCCAATATCTTAATTGCTTATTAAAGTATAAAGTTTTTTGGTCGATTTTATGGTGGGAGACTTATCTGTGAGTTCTAATATTGGTAAATTAAAAATGTTAAGTAGTTATTAAAATTAAATTAAATTAAATTTAAACTTCTAAATAAAAATTAAAACTTAATTAAATTATATTGAAACTTAATAAAATTAAATTAAAACTTGTTAAAAACACTAAAACGTAATAAAATTAAATTAAAAACGTTAAATATGTATTGAAATAAAATTAAATTAAAACTTCTAAATTAAAATTATAATTTAATTAAATTAAATTAAAACTTTTTAATAAGTAATAAAATAAAATAAAATAAAGTTAAAACTGCTAACTAAATATTAAAACTTAAATAAATTAAATTAGAACTTCTAAATAAACGTTAAAACTTAATTTAAGTAAATAAAACTTAAATAAATATTAAAACTTGATTAAATTAAAATTTCTAAATAAGTAATTAAACTTAATTGAATTAAAACTAGTATTTATTACAATTAAATTAAAGTATAGTGTAAGCAGTTTTGAAAACTCCCTTAAATTAAGTAGGTTTTAAATTTTAGATAAATTAAAATGCAAGTAGTTATTAAAACTTACACAATTAAATTAATTTAAGTTTAATTATTTAAAATTGTTTAATATAGTTAAATTTAAGTTTATTAGTAAAATTACGAGCTTTAATTAAGTTTAATTAACTTTTAAAATTAATTATCCAATTTAATAAAATTAAATTAAAGTAGTAATAAAACTTAATAAAAGTAAAAAAAAAGTAGTTGTTAAAATCTATTTAATTAAATTAAAAGTTAGGTAGTTATTGAAACACATATAAAATAAATTAAAACTTAATTATTAAATTTTTAATAAATGAAATTATTAAATTTAGTTAAATTGATTCAAGTGATATTTAAATTAAATTAAAACTTAAGTAACTACTAAAACATATTTAAATTACAAAGTATTTATCGAACTTAATGAAATTAAAATAAGACTTAATTAGTTTTTTATGCTTATTTTAATTAAAACCTAATCATTTACACTAGTTAAACATTACAATAGAAAATTTAAATGAAATACAAGAGTAAAATCTTTCATATATATATTATTAAATAAAAAAAAAGTATGATCTGCGAGTTTGTTTCTTGGCATTCTGTTGGAGATGCCATTGAATTCCGCCATAAATATATTTTGAAGACTAGTAACGTGGATTTTGGAATGTGGGATATATTAATTGAAGTTGTAAGTAACTAAAAATTAAAGGAAACTTTGACACTTTTTTGACAATAATGTTGAAATTATAACAGTAAAAAATAGTAATTTAATACCATTTTAAATAATACCTGTTAATGACATATATTCTTTTCCGAAATTAAAATGTGTTATGCATAGTTAGTAATGATACTTTTCATCATTATATTATATATTTCATCATTTCATAATATCTTAATAAATGTAACTTTATAACCGTTTGTCTTCAATAACTACCACGGCTAGCTTTTAACATTATTTATTTGAAGACATTCACTAAACATAAACATAAACACATACACAAACAGTTATATAACATAAGGGACAACATAACGAAACCAATTAAGACATTTACGAAAAACAAACGACAATCCTCAATCGAGACGCTCTCTCTATGTTGGCTGGAGGTCGACTGGCTATGGTGGCTTAGGCGGATAGACTGATCTAGGTGGCGCTGATGTTTCCTCTAGGTGACGTTGCCACAGTTCCGTTACATCCTCCCCCTCTGACTTCTTCGTGGCCGTCTCGGCAAGAAGTCAGGTGGCGGAAGTCTTGGCCGTCCTCTTTTTCTAAGAGGAGCTACTGGAGCTACCCGGTCTGATGTTTGAAACTTATTTCGTTCTTGATAAGGTTTCAAGGCTGAAACATGATATTTTCCGAGAATTTTGTCCGGTTCATTGGGATCGGCAATATCGTAAGTTGTTGGCGACCTTGCAGTCACTATCATATAAGGACCGTCCCGTTTAGGCATGAATTTGCTAGTTTTCTTCAATTAGCCTTTGCTAACAGGGTGGAGAGTAACCCAGACTTTGTCACCATGAACAAATTTTGGATTATCTTTACGTTTCTTATCAGCATACCGTTTTTGTTTATCTTGGTGTTTCTCAACTCTTTCTCGTACTTGTTGTACCGTTCTTGCGAACCTTTTTAAATATGGTGTAATCTCAGGAACGAAGTTGTCATTTTCTATTACGGCTCTTATGTCGTGTTTGACATCATCTATAGTTCTTAGGTCACGTGCGAATTGGAGAAATGCAGCAGAGTGCCCAGTTGAATCACTCTTGGCGGTATTCAATGCAAATCTAATCATGGGCAGTTTTTCTTTCCATGCCTGGTGGTCATTGCCGACTAGTATTGCCAAACGAGGTTTGAGATCTCTGTTCTTTCTTTCAACAGGGTTTGATTGTGGGTGGTAGACAGGGGTAAGACTTTGGTCTATGTGCAATATATAACATAGCTGTTGCATGACAGCACTTGTGAACTGGGGACCATTGTCACTGATAACTTTTCGAGGTATACCAAATCGAAGCGCGACTTCTTCCAACAGAGTCGTTGCACATTCTCTTGCAGTTGCTTCTTTTAGAGCAAAAAGTTCTACCCACTTCGTAGCACAATCTTGTACAATAAAAATCCATTTCTCACCAGTAGGTGCTTCTGGCAGAGGACCGAAAAGGTCAATAGAGAGAGTTTCGAATCGTTGGGCATAGATAGGAGTTTGAAGTAACCCCGATGGTTTTTGATTAGAGGCTTTGTAACGACAACATTCAACGCAGGTTTTGACATAATCTGCTATGTCTTTTCGCATTCCCGCCCAGTAGTATCTTTTAGCGATGCGATGAAAGGTGCCCTCAGCTCCATAGTGTCCTGCCATGGGCGAATCATGGTGCTCTTTCAGGATATTGGCTTTCATTTCTTGAGGCACTACCAATTGCGCTTCTTCTTCATCCGATTCAGGAGAGTATCGGTATAATATCCCCTTGTTCATGATGTAGCCTCTTGCAGTCCAAGTTGTATGATCAACTTCTTTTGCTGGACTCTCGAATGTTTCTATTATCTTTCGCAGATCATCATCTCTTAGTTGTGATTGACGCAAATCAGACGGACTTGTGGTAGGGATTTCAATCGATATAGCGCAGATTTCACAAGACTCTGTACTTGGATGTTCACAAATAGGACGGGATAAAAGGTCGGCAATGAAATTTAGTCGACCAGGAATATATTTCATTGTCAGGTTGTACGACTGAATTTGTAGAGCCCATCTGGCGAGTCTACCAGTAGGTGATTTCAGTGACATCAACCACTTCAACGGTTGGTGGTCGGATGTTATTGTAATGGACTGGTTTTCCACGTATCCTCTAAATTTCTCAAGTGCCCAAACCACTGCTAATGCTTCTTTTTCTATCGTAGAATAGTTTTTTTCTGAAGAACTCAGCAGGCGACTAGCATATTCAATAGGATGTTCTTCATCTTTCTCTCCCTGGAGTAAAACTGCTCCGATGGCAACATTGCTAGCATCTGTTCGGATGACAAAAGGCTTCGTTCCATCGGCTTGTTTAAGAATTGGTGGGCTTATTAATTTAGATTTCAGATCTTGAAATGCCGTTTCTTGTTCTATTTCCCATTTCCATACGGCCTTCTTCTTCGTTAAATCAGTAAGAGGTTTGGCTATTTGGGCAAAGTTTGGAATATATCTACGAAACCAGGAACAGGTTTGAACAAAAGATTGTACTTGCTTCACAGTTTTCGGTGACTTCATGTTTGCAATGGCAGCGGTCTTTTCTGGATCAACAGATACACCATCTTTAGTAATGTAATGGCCTAAGTATTTCACTTTTTGGCAGCAGAAGTGACACTTTTCTCGATTGGCGTTTAGCTTGAATAACGATAGACGTTTGAAGACTTGTTCTAGGTCTGTAAGATGTGTTTGGAAGGTAGGAGACAGCACGATGATGTCGTCCAAATATGATAATGCCAGGACATCCTTCAGTCCGGAAAGTACTTTATTTATAAGTCTAGAAAACGTAGCTGGCGCATTACGAAGTCCGAAAGGCATTCGTTTGAATTTATAAATTCCAAAGGGACAAGTAAAAGCAGTTTTGATTTGATCTTCTTCTGCTACATTTACCTGATGATACCCAGATCTTAAGTCAATAGTTGACATGTAAGGGGTAGGCTTTGCTTCGTTCAACAAATCATCTATACGTGGCAAAGGATAAGTATCTGGAACGGTGTGGGAGTTTAGCTTGCGATAATCGATGCATAACCGTATTTTACCATTTGGTTTGGTGATCAAGACCACAGGAGAGGCATAAGGGCTTTCACATTCTTCTATAATACCTTTCTCTAGAAGAGAGTCAATTTCTTTTTTCAACAGCTCTTTCTTGCTTGGGTTCATCCGATATGGCGGAACTGAAACGGGAGGACTATTTCCCGTATTGATGTGGTGTTCAATGAATGGCGTAGCTTCTCCCCCTAGCTGAAAATTATTCTCGTATTTTCTCAACAGATCATTGAGTTGTAGTCTTTCATGAGGACTTAGGTTTTGTCCCTCATCATCCCGCAAGTCGCAAGAATTCACTTCTATGCTTTTTACTGGCTCAGGACATTGTGCTTCGAGGTCCACTCCAAATGGATACACCTGAAGAGGGTTGTCATGGAAGAACCAACATCTATTCTTAAGGTCAAGGACGATGCCTGCTTTTTCAAGGAAGTCATATCCAAGGAGGGTTCTATTTCCTTTCGATTTCGGCAGAATCAGAAATTTCGTTACAATGTCTCTTCCTTCAATATTCACGACTACCTCTGATGTGAAGGCTTGAGTTGTTGTGAATTGTCCATCCGCGAGAAACATGGTGATGGTTTTACTTGTCATCGGTACTTGTTTCTCCTGAAATATTTTATAAAGTCTTTCACCAGCAACCGTACAACTTGCACCAGTATCTGCACATACGCGAGCTCTTTGTCCACAAATGGTGATATCGATATAAGTGATAGTTGTAGGCATATCTACATGCGTAGCAAGCATTTTCAAAGAGTTTGCTTGGAAATCATTTCGTCTGGTAGGCGTTGAACAGTCGGGACATTTTGATTTTATAAATCCTGGTTTACCGCACCCATAGCAAGTCAAAGGAGGGCGGTTATCTTGTCTTTGTTGCTTCTCGACTCGATATGGAAAGTTTTTACTAGTCGTTCTTTGTACATCTTCTTTGGTTCTGGAAGGATAAATAGGTTTCAGTGGAAAGTTCTGCTTCAAATGGGGTTGATTTTTAATCTTTGAATTTTTAACACGAACAGCTTCGTAATCGTCTAATAACTGCACCAGTTCAGATGACGACTTCATTTTTCCCCAACGATCGACGAAGTGCTCTTTGACATCATTACTAACTCTACGTTTCAATTGATCTGTAAGAACAAGATCTTTCAGCGATTCGTAATCAAAAACTGCAAGGCTCTGAAGCCATTCTTCTAGGTAGTTTCTTAACTTATATGCAAAGTCTTGCCATAAAGTTCCAGTTTGTTTTTGGTGAGTAGTCAGCTTGATTCGGAATGCTTCAGCATTTAACTTAAATCGTTGAAGTAGAATTTTCTTTATATAAGTATAATCTTCTAATTTTTCCTTGGGTTCTCGCAGAATTATTTGCGAAATGTTAATGGGAAGAAGAGGTAGGAGGTGCGTTATGTAGTCTTCTTCTTTCACGCGAACTTTCTCACATTGTCTTTCAAAAATTTGCAAATAGGCTGCAATGTCAGAAGTCTCTGTGAAGTTTGGAAGTAAATGTTGGATTTGTTCACTGGGTACAACATTTAAAGTGGAGGAACCGTTAGAAGGATTTGAGCTAGCAGCTGCAAGATTTACTTTTAATCGTTCCGTTTCAAGTATCAATTCTTGTTCCTTCCTTTTGAATTCTTCTATATCTTTGCTTTCCTTTTCTTTTTGCTGCCTAGTGTCGACAATAGTTTCTAAAAGAGTTTTGGTGAAAGTCTCGTCATAAGACGTGGATTTGATTATTAGATCTCGCAATTCAACAACACGCATAGAATCATTTGCTGTTAGACCTAATTCGTACGCGAGTGTTCTTAGATCCTCTTTCTTTGCTTTTGAGAGGTAAGCCATCTTGGAATGAGGGGTCAGAGGGGAGGATAAATTGGCTTGATAATTACGGAAATTTGATATAAAATGTCTTAAAACTATTTACATTCACATACAAGGAATATGCATTAAAACTAAAATAAGAAAACTTTTGGCGAGTTCTAACAATGTCCAGCACAAAATTAATATCTAATCATATACAAAACAGATGCACATCAAGAACAAGAACAAAATTTCAACGCTTTTGGTTATATACTTTTGTCGTAACATACAATTATAAAAATTTTACTACATTATGTTCTTTAACTTTAAACAAAAGTGATAGAGAAAATTGAATGTATTTTCAACTGAAACGTTAACAAGTAAAATTTAATACACAAAATAGAATCAATGTTTGAAAAGAAAAAAAAATTATTGTAGCTAAATTTCAATGTGGATCACATAAAAATGTTTAGTTTCATAGTTTAAAATGAATATCAATTGTATCTTTAAACAGATTGATATAATACTTATAAACAAAATTAATTAATATCAAAAGTGGTACAATAGTAATTTAAATTGAAAGTGCTCAGACAATTAAACTCTTAACTTAATACTCATCAAAATAATATTGCTTGTAAATTTTCGTTACAACCAGGAAATTGTTAATAACACATTTACTAAAATATCATTTACTAGAAATGATAACACAAAACATGTACTATTCTTTTTATAACTTTTAAAAGAATTCTCGAAGTATTGTGCAAAATCAAAACAGAAACAAATATTCATTTAGGCAAAAAAAAATTTCTTTCCAATTATGTGAAACAGAGTAGAGTTCTCAAAAGAATTTCTGGCGTTATTAACCAATAAAGATAATAAAACAATTTTCAAAGACAGCATGAGTCATATTTATTCATGAGCATATTCAAAAGTAGCAAAACAAAATAAAAGAAAAACAGCTTACTCCTTCATAAAATGTGACGCCAGCACATCTGCGTCTACGATTTTATTATTATTTTTTTTTTTTTTACTGAGAGGAGGGGAAAAACAATTTCCTTTCTGAGAGCGAGAATCGAAACTCACATATTTAAATGTATCAATTTGTTCAACATATATTTTATAAAATAGATACTTAGTGAAAAACTGTGGAGGATGTAATAATCAATTCAAAATACACACAAACAACAAAAAAATCAAATTTACAACTCTTGATTAAGAAAGCCGTTGCTTTTTCTAAAATGATTTACTTTTACTGTAATAAGTGAAAAGTATTTCAGAATCAAAATAAACAATAACATAAAAGATACTTATCAAATTCTTTTTGCGATGATTAGCGGTATGCTAGCAGCATACGACAATATTCCAGAACATGGGAATCACTTTGACCGGTAGTCAATTTGAAAACAAAAATTAGCCGATATGCTAGCAGCACACGACAATATTCCAGAATATGGGAATCACTTTGACCGGTAGTCAATTTGAAAACAAAAATGAGCCGATATGCTAGCAGCACACGACAATATTCCAGAATATGGGAATCACTTTGACCGGTAGTCAATCTGAAAACAAAAATGAGCC
>JAOUZG010036556.1:692036-703597 GCA_026289955.1 Argiope argentata | reverse complement strand
TGTGTGTGTGTGTGTGTGTGTGTGTGTGTGTGTGTGTGTGTGTGTGTACACGGTGGACGTTAAATCTGTATTGGTCACAAAGCCTTTCATACCCAGAGAAATACCACTGGAGTACTTCGTTAGAGGTGATCGTTCTCTGTTCCAGATCTAATTTACGATCTGTGAATGAAAGAAGTTCGCCCCTTAAAAAGGGTTTGTGACCTGTGTGAGCTAGAATTCATATTTTTGCCCTCTAGTGCTCAGGGATCCATATCCTCAGAAGCTATTGCACCTCTCTTTTCGTCGTAAAGCGGAACACGAGAACAACAACAATAGCATCAATTTGTTTTGATATGGATAATGCTGGGTTTGACGTTCAATAATTCCTATCCCTATGCCTAACCTCACGTATTTTGGCAGCCTGCTGACATTCTATATAAATCATGAAGTGACAATAATAGCACCAGCATAATCTTTTTCAGTTGCAAAGGCTTCTTGGAATAGTTTGAAAAAAGGGTGGCGTAATTGGTACAATAACATTTTTGATCAATTTGCTTGGAATATCGATGCAAGTGTTCCTGCTGTGTCAGAAAATAGCTCTACAGATCACGTGTTCTGACGTAGGTCCAGTGTATCTATATGCTACAGGCAGCTAAATTCCAAAATCTCATTTGTTCTTCTTATAATCAACATATGGTACTTTTTGACTATTGGAGTGCAAGTTAACTCGATAGCTACAAATCACAAACATGCTAGGTAAATGAAATACAGTACATATGTATATATACTTATCAGATTTGAAACAAAATTCGTCGAATGGTTCATTGTCTGTGAGTCTATACTTTCGCAAGCCTGTAAACGCAATAATTCAAAAGCTCAATGACTTACATTGATGAAATCTTATGTATAATTGTGTGACTACAATAATTGTTTTGTGTCAAATTTTAGTGTTTATGAATTGGTGAAAGAGCCTTCAAAATACATATTATTGCGATATATTAAGGGAAAAATCTGCTTCCATGTCAAAGATCTAGATTTTAACTAACTTTCACAAGTACGGTTTAGGGTATTTCGGCCTTGCTCATAGTCCACAATTTTACATTGAGAAAAAGTGTTAAGAGATGCATTGGAAAATGTGTGAGGAAGTTTTAGAGAGATTATTTACCGTATTAAGTGTTTTATAAATAAAATTAGGGTCCTTTAGTTTTTACATTTTAGTCCTTTAGTCATAGCATAATAAATTCAAACTATTCTAATGATTCTTAGTTATTAAATCCTAAAATAATCACAAAAATGTCTTACAAATTTCAAAAAAAAAAATCCAAGAATTATGAAGCAAATTAAATGAACTTTCTTATTAAATATTTTATTAAAACGCGCATTAGCAAAACATAATTATACAAATGCTATTATTTATTAAAAGAAACTAAAATACACAGCAACTATAAAGAAATTCTTCTACTTTGTGCCAGAAAGTATAATTTGGCAAAACATTAAAATCCAGCCTTTCAATCAACCTAAGCGATAGAAATGGACGCCATACCTGACTCTCCGACCCGCCACCAAGACACACGGATTTAAGCCATAAGACTGAATGACCAGACTGGTGCAACAGCAGTCCTGTTGTTGAGTCTTAAGGGCCATCACCGGCCGCGGTACAACCCTTCCGTAGGGAAGTACGTCCCGTCATCTTTGGGAGGAGCTACATCAACCTCTTAGTGTGACCTTCAGGAAGTCTAGATCCAACCACCTAACCGGAGGCATTTCATCCTCTTTTTGAGGTACCCCCTCCCCCCCCCCCCCCACCACAGAAAGAAAATGTAGTATTTTCACAATTTATTTTCTTCAAACCTACTTGTATCTTTTTCCTAAAATTTTTTGGTTCTGCAACTTAGAAAATTGCTTCTTAAGCTTCTTTCTACACTCTAAATTAAAATAATTCGTACTCCTTATTGATTGAATTTTAATAATAATGAAATACTTCGTAGATTTTCCGGAATTAAAGTATGAAACACACAGTTTAGAATACTGGAGATCCTACTGCCACTGCTATCCACTTTTAATAATTAATTTCTGCTTTCTCCTCTTTCAGTTTCTTAGCGGCATCCAACCTTTAATGCCCAATCAACCTCCTTTCCCGTTTATCAATCAAACCGGGCTTAGCACTTCTCCCCAACTTCTAAAACTAGGCCTAAGTCCACATCATTCCGTCACTCGACGGGCAAATGAATATTGATTACACTTGCCAACATCTTAAGCTAAATCCGAAGTCCGAATTCGCCAAAGCGGAATATCTAGTCCCGATCTGATGAAATTTCCCGAAACATTTCCAGTGAATTAACTCCAATTAACAAACCTTCAGTTGGCGAGTGGACGCAGGAGAATCGTCCCTTGGCGACGTCCTGGCGAGCCATCCATCAAGGCGCAAACCCGCTAAATAAGCAGAAATCCTAAGTGGTGGCGATCTCTGAATCATAAGGGGAGGAGGTAGCGGATCGAAGTAGAGGCGCCTCCTTTCTGCTTTCTGAAAGGTAGTAGCTAAATATAGAAAGCAGGATTCGAAAGCGCAGTGGCCTCCGAATGAAAGGTTTGCTTTAAGTGAGAAGTGGATTTAGGATTGTTGAGATGATAATTATGTTTGGTATAGATAAGTGAGAAACAAAAGGTATATTTGTGTAATTTTTTGTATGCAGCTTTTTCGGTTTAAAAGATAATGTTGAAAGGCTGGGTATTATAAAGTAATTGGATAATATGATATGAATGAATAAAAAATAAATTTTAGCATTCTGAAAATGATATTGTTAGATTGAGAATCACGTTTGGTGCCTAATTATTTGGGCGGGGGGTAATGAGAAGGAATTTTGTAATATTTATATTTGTTATAAATGGGGGGAAATATTACATAATTTTTCATGGTTATCTGTTTTGGTCTAACACGATAATGTTAAAAGATTTGGATATTATAAGGTAAATGAAGGATATGAATATGCGATATGAATAATGCAAAAAAAACCGTTCTGTAAATCAAACTGTTAGATTGAGAATTATGGTTGGTGAATAATTAGTTTTTGAAGGTAAAAATAGAGAATTTTATAATAATTATTCTTGATGTAAATAGGAAAAAAAGGTAATAATTTTTGTGGGTATCTATTCACGATAACGATACTATTCTAACACGATAATGTTAAAAAGTTTGGATATTAGAAGTTAATTGAATAATGCGATATGAATTAAGCAAAAAAAATTTGATACTCTGCAAATTAGATGTTAGATTGAGAATTATGCTTGGTGAATGATTGTTTTTGGGAGAAATGGTAGATAATTTTTATAATAATTATGCTTGATAAAAATTAGGAAAAAAAAGGTTACATAATTTTTCATGGATATCTGTTTTGGTCTATCACTATCATTTTAATAAAGCTGGACATTATAAGGTAACTGGACGATGCGATATGAATGATGTAAAAAATAATTACCGTTCTGCAAATCAAAATGTTAGTTTTAGAATACGCTTGGTATTTAATTATTTTGGTGTATTACATAGTTTCATAATAATCAAGTTTGATATAAATGAGAAAAAACAAATACATAATTTTTCATAGGTAACACTTTTGGTCTAACATGATAATTTAAAAGGCTGGGTATTATAAGGAAATAGGACAATGCAATATGAATGATGCAAAATATTTTTTAAACGTTCTTTATATCAGATTGTTCGATTTATAATTACGATTGATAATTGGCACGTGATTATTTTTAGGAATGATATTCGTTTGGTAAGATAGAATTTCTTTTCGTGGAAAAAAATATCAAAAAATTAATTAATTAAAGTGCTAAACACCGGGATTTTTAAATAAGGGGGGGGGTGTCTAAAATTTCTGAATTATATTGATGCCGAATATAAATGGAACTAAAAATCAGTTAATTAAAAAAATATCCGAACACAAATGTTCATTATTCTATTAATAAAAATAAAAATTTGAAATTGACATGACATTTTCTTTACTGAATACAATGTAAACAAATAAAAATTTCCTTTTTCAATAGGCTTTTGCCTGTTTGTTGTTGAATTTTTTTGTTTGTTTGTTTATAAATACTATTTACTGAAGAGGAAACATTTAAAAATTGAATAATGTTGATAATTACTGCTTCATGTTTTGTCAAACTCCAGCTTTAACAATGGTGAATTAATATAAATAAATGATTTGTTAAGACATTGAAATTAGGTATAATTTTGCAATTGTTAAGACTTGATATTTTAGTTCAAAAATGAGAATAATAATATCAAATCATATGTAATGATACTTTTTATCATTTTTAATTGGTGAAAAAATTAATTCTCATCATTAAAAACATAATATCATGTTTTAAGATAAAATAATAATAATAATAATTTAAATAATGATTATGAAGTATAACTTTGAGAAATCTCAAAGTTTGACTTAAATGTTCTAAAAACAAACCCTAAATTTACATTCTTACTTTCAAAGTATACTTATACCAAATATGGCAATGCTATATCAGTAAAATATCAACACGCAGAGAGAAATATCGTAATTCATTTTCCAAAAATCGCCAACACTATTGTCCATTGTCATAAAGCGTCACAGTCTATTGTCCATAAAGCGTCAACCCCCAGACATAAATATCACAGTCTATTGTCCATAAACTGCCAACCTACAGACAGAAATATCGTAGTCCCATGTTCATAAATTGCCAACGCACAAAGAGAAAAATTGCAGCCCAATGTCCATAAACCGATAACACACAAAGAGAAATATAGTAATACAATGTCCATAAACCACCAACACACAGACATAAATATCATAGTCAATTTTCCATAAACCGCCAACCCACAGACAGAAATATTACAGTCCCGTTTCCATAAATTACCAACACACACAGAGAAATATTGCAGTCCAATGTCCATAAACCGATAACACACAGACATAAATATCACAGTCCATTGCCCATAAACCGCCATTCTACAGACAGAAATATCGTAGTTCCATGTTCATATATCGCCAACACACAAAAAGAAATATCGTAGTCCATTGTCCATAATCCGCCAACACATACACATAAATATAATAATCCATTGTCCATAAAGCTCCAGCCTACAGCTAGAAATATAGTAGTCCAATGTCCATAACTTGCCAACATACAGGCAGAAATACCGTAGTCCAATGTCCATAATGCACCAAGACACAGAAATATAAATCTCATGTCCATAAATCGCCAAAGCACAAATAGAAATATCGCAAATAGAATAAGTGCTAAAATACTGACAAAAACGCATAACTTTTATTATTTGCAGAGACAAAATCAAACTTAACTTCTGCAAATTTAACATTTGGTAGCAGCTGGTATTGAATCCGCGACCCTTACCTTGGGGATATTTCTATTAGACAAGCAATATCAGAAAGAATTTTGAAAATATTTAATGATCTGTACTTGTCGTCACTGAAAAAAAAAGTATAATACTTTACTAACCAAAAATCATTTCTACAACTCATCATAAATGTATCCCAAAGTGCTTCATAAATGAAATGCAACTTACATATTTAGTAAAACTATTTATTTGTTTAAAGGAGAAATAGTCAATTGTTCTTATAAATCCAATCCACGTTATATAATAAAAGATGCAAATATCTCACTTTCGTTTACTATTGTGGCTGGAAAAGTTTTAATAGAAGCAAAAATGTTAATCTAGTTACTTAATTAAGGCCTATTTCCCTACTACGCTAAGTTTCTAGGAATTATTGAAATGAGGGTTAAATTTATTCCGACCGAACAAGTCTGAGATTGACGCAAGATAAATATTGACTTTCCCGTTCCGCTTTGCACAGGGCTCGCTCTCTTGACAATCGACTCAAAATGGTAATTAATTCCACTATGCTTAATTTTCACAAATTGTTCTCGATATTCCTAAATGTCATAGAGGAGAATTAATTGTAAAGACTCAATTCAATTTATTTGTTGTCAATTTCAAAGAGACAACTCGACGTTTCTTTTGACGTTTGCGACTTGGTCTAGCGTTGATGATAAATAGATGATTATATTAAGCTTGAAGCTCTGTCATCTGGGCTTATGTGTTACAGGTAAAGTAATGGGTTTGGAAGTTTAACAATTTGCATAAATCACTGTTTAAATTTTTACGTTCCTATATGTGTGGCGTGGTGGAATTACGGTAATTGTCAAAAAAATTGAATTACAAATTTTATTTATTTTGCACTTTTCGAGTTCAAAGATCAGACCCTTTTTGCGTAAATTCTGTATATTTTCATATTTGTATTTGGAAGGTATATTCGATGATTCAGAAATAGAGATATTTGGATAAAGAAGATTGATTGTTTGAACTTTTCCAGGAATCCATTTTTATTTAAATTGCTATGTAGTAGTAATATGTAACATATATGTAAACAAGAACTAGACAAATTTAGTTGATGAGATTTGGTATTAAGGGATAAGATAGGACAGGATATGAGTTTAGTTTAGTTTAATTATTTTAACGTCCCGCGGTAAAGCCACACTAGGGCTATTTTGGGACGGAACTCGTAATTTTGAATCGCAGTCAAATGATGAGAACGAAACCTGAGCTCTCACCCCTCTCTCGTACTCTACACTAGTAGGAGGACGATTGGCCTGATGCATTTAACGTGCAACACGTTCCCTCACAAGATGGTTCTTCTGTGGAGTCGTGGTTTCGAACTTGAAACCCTACGGCTCACACATCGAGATCTTACCACCAAACGACCGCCAAATTCAGAATAGGATGTGAATTAAAAGTTTATCCATTGAAACTATAAAAAGATATCAGATTTTGGTGAATGCAGTTTAAAATAGTTTTCTTTATCTTTGGTCTTTTCATGCTATTCTGAACCCTATATTTGGAACACAACAAGTGCAAGAAAAAAAATCATGTAATATGCTTCATAAGGATTCGACAGCTATGCCAAATTTTATTACAAATATATCATGATGTATATTGTCTGTCTCAAAATCTTTACGTGTAAATATGAGTTCGATAATTCGAAAGCGAAAGGACCTAAATGAAGGAAATATAGCATTTATTCTTTACAATTTAATTGCAAAAGTTTGAAATTTTGGACTGAACATTCGAAAATAGGGTTTTCCAAAATGAATATTCGATTTCGCTCTCTATAGTACGAAACTAAAAACGAAACGTTTAGTTCTTTTCTGTGGAAGATATAAGCGTCTCGATTTTTCTTGTTTATACTTTTTTATTTTAGTAATTACAGTTATTACAAAATACCTTTGAATATATTTGGAAATGCTTGCTTTTATATGTATTTGATTTTCATTTTTTTAAAGAAAATTGTCTTTAATTGTTCCTTTGTTATTTTTTGTTCTATTATTCAGTTTACCAAAAGGACAGATGTTTTTTTTTTTTGCTTAAAAAATAAAACTCTTACCTTATTCAGTCAATCAATAATAAGCAAACAAAAATGTCTCTCTTTTTTTCTACAATTTTTTAACACAAATAAGTATTTTTAATATATTTCTTCAAAACGCTATATTTGCTATTTAGTTGATTAGTCTATAAATTATATACTTAGTGTATTATGATTACTTAGGCATTACATGTTGCAATTGTTATACTTAGTTTTATAATTCGTAAAATAGCTAGATTATTAAATAATAATAACAGAAGAATATGGGATTGCACTTATATATGCGCTTATTGAATGTTATTGGCAGTGTTTTTTCCATAGTTGGTATATTGTATAATTTTCTTTAAGAAGCTAACTTTTATCCGTATTGATTATAAACTATTATCCTCCTCTCTTACAGCAGATTTTTACTACGTTAGTATTTTATATTTTTCTTTGAATAATTTATTTCTAACAAATCTTATATTAGAAAAGCATCGCCAAATTACCACGCAGAAAAGAGAACAGAAGACATCAGTATTGCCATTTCTCCCTGACTTGTCATCATCCCCGAATCGTTATAAGTGGAGTCGAATTTATTGATTTGATTACTAAAATTGAAAGGACTCGACGGCGCCGGAACTAGAGGGGTGGGAACAGGGGGTGTTAAAAAACACGGGAAAATGCTCGAGCTTCCCGAGATCGAGCGGCTCTCCGCCTTTTATGTCTGGTTGTTGGCCGGCTTTTTATTGCGGGGGATCGGTCATAAATAAGATAGTTATTAAGAAAGTTGTGCGAATCGGATCCGGGGACTCTTTGGAAGAGCTCGTGGAACGAAGTTTTTCGTTATTAAATTTTCGAAAACGTGCGCTTAGCGGATAATTTCTTATAGCTTTGAAAATTACTTTTTTAATGAGAGGGTAATTATTACACGAAAATCGTAAATTACAGATTTTAATTGCTACGAATTTATATGCTTCTTCTAGGTTTTTTTAGAAAGTATTAAAAGAAAGTTGTGAAAAGTTTTGGATTCTTTTTGCCCAATTATTAATGGGTGACACGGAACGGTTTATATGCATTTATTGTAATTACTTCATGGTGAGATATTTTTAAATGCTTTAGATGCAATTAGGCTTCATCTGGCTATGTTTAATTATTTCGAAATTTGTTAATTACATATTTTTACTTTTTTTTTAAAAGCAACATTGATTAAGTCAGTTAAATTCGTAAAATTAATTTGAATTTTGGGTGCTAATAAATCTCATTTGTGTATGTTTTAACAAAAATAAATATGCAGAATTTTATTAATGTACATATATATTTTATTCACAAACAATGGAGTTTTATTCTCGTGTTCCATTTTACAACGGAAGGAGTCACATTTCTGAGTCATACATATCACAAACTTTTTTATGGAGCTGACTTCATTCATTCTTTTCATTCATTTGTGGTGAAAGATATATAAGCCAGATAACATCTCTCGAGCTGAAGTGTCACTTTTGCTCTATCGGCATGTTATTCGGCTACTATCCATAAGATTGAGAGTTCGGGCCTAGTGCTATTAGCTACTACCGCAATGGTGACCCCGGCGACCTTTGATAAAGCAACCTTCATATTCAGCTTCTTTCAACTGTCGTGATGTCCTCTATTGGCAACTACAAAACCTAGAACTACATGAAATCCGACAGTTAATATCACCAACAATTCACAAACGTTTTCGCATTAATATTGTTCGTCTAACCACCGACTCACTGGTGAAAGAGTATATGGTGAAAGCTATAAAGCCAGGTAACGTCTCTCGAGCTGAAGCGTCACTTTTGCTCGATCGGCATGTTACTCGGCTACGAACCATAAGATTGGGAGTTCAGGTCTAGCGTTATCAGCTACCACCGCACATTCATTCACAGATCGTAATTTAGTTCTGGAGCGGAGAACGATCACCTCTGATCCAGTACCCCCAGAAGCATTAGTCTTGATATGAAAGACTTTGCGACCATGACAGATTCAACATGCACTAGCCACAATATACAAGGAGAGTCTTCGGCTGGTGGGTCCAAACTCACATTCATTTATATATATAAATGCATATTGATAGCATTTTGCTTAGCTATGAGCAAGTATATTCAACATAAGGAAGAAGTTATCAGCAATTGTTTAACATACACTCATTATCATATAAACCGATATTTACACCTCAGAGATAATTGAATAAGTCCAATTCTGCTGAATTCGTAAATAATATATTTCCTACCCTACAAACACGGCAGTATGTGGCAGATACATTTAATAAAAATTTCCAATGATACCCAAGATACCAAATTTCACATGGTTATCATAAAAGATGTCCAATAAACAAATTTATCATTATCTAAGACAGCTCAATTTGACAGTATGAAATAGATCGCATCTACAAAGAACACCTTAAACCATATTTTTTATAGATCTTAGTGTTAGATTTGGCCGATAATCATCAGTATGGGATTCTTTTTCACGTTTTCCCATACGTATAATAATACAATGATCGTCAAGGAATTCAAATTTGATAACTTGACCTCCACGTTTCATAGTCCACAATTTTTAATTATTTCTTCCTGTCTGTCTATCTGCACACGATGATTCAAAAATTAATGAACTAGACGAATTAAATGTGTTATGCAAGTCTAACAACATTATTGTTTTCCCATCAAGTTTTACATGAACTCCAAACTGGGGAAATCTTACTGTCCGAGTACACTTTAACACGGTACCTAAAAATAGAACTAATAAAATGGATAAAATCTCGAAGAATAGTATGAATCCTATTTGTAAATTTGCAAGGAATTCGAAATCCGTCAGAAATCCGTTAGAGGGTTGACCATCTGCAGATCTATATTTTTGAATAAATATAAACGTGATAATTCAAAAAAAAAAACAATAACTTTAATAATTCTGGCTTTCTGGTACAGAAGTACCGCGTCTTCCTAATGTTCTGAGAGTCCCGGCTGTGGCATGCTTGTTCTTCTGTGTGCTATCTGTGAGATGTATGAATGGGCCCCCTGTAAAAAGGGGCTTTGCGAGCAAATGTGGTGCGTGTGTCGCTAAAGTCGTACTCTTGGCCCTAGTAGGCGCTACTTCAAAAAACAAGAGCCACTCCTTTCGGCTTAAATCTGCTGATGTATCAGCGGGGGGCTTGTCAATAGGCAAGTGCCATAAGTAACAACAACAACTTAGATAGTTAAAAATTTGGTATGCGATCATTTGATTAAAATTCTACTTCTTGGTCAAATTTTGATCAAATCAAACGGATAAAATCATCCAGAATATAAGTTCGGGTTTAAGTAATTGTATAAAATTAATTGTCAAAATGTCACCAATATTTGCACATTTGCTGGCTTTTCCACTATTTTTTCCTTAAACGGTATGCGTTTAAAAATACTTTTCCTCGTTTATGACAATCAATTTTACAGAAAATAAAAACTAGATATCCATAGCGTTCAGGATCTTCCTCATGGCTCACAATGTTATGTAGAGTTGAGAGAGTCGATGTCCTGGTACAGGGGTAGCACGTCTTCCCTGTGATCTGGTTGTCCTGGGTTCGAGTCCGGTTCAATCATGGTTGTTCTTCATCTGTTCTGTTTGTGAGCTATGTGAACGTGCCCCCCTGTAAACAGGGACTGCAACGAAATGATGTGCAAACGAAAATAATGCTTGATTGGCTAAGACGTACTCTTGTTCCTAGTTTGCGCTATTAAAAAAAAAACCAGGAGACGCATCTTCGGCTAAAAATAACTCACTGCTTCCGCGAGTTTGTCCAAGGCAAGTGCCATTAGAAACAGCAACAATGACAGAGTTGAGAAAGGAAAAACGTCGTCAATAAAGTATATACAAGAAAACATCGACGCGATTATTTCCAATAGTTTAACAGTTGTTATGCCGATTAAAATCTGAATTTCAAAAGAGGGAAACAGGATGGTATATGCCTTTATTTTCTTCACATAACATTTAATTTAATATCGTTTCGTTGCCAATTAAAACAAGGAAGCTTCAATAATACCCACTTAACAGAAAAGAAATACAACTTTTCAAAAAGTGTATAATTATGGAACTCTTGTGAAAAGAATTAACTGCATCGGCAGTTATCATTGCCGTATATTTAATTTGATGTGTGTGTGTGTGTGTGTGTGTGTGTGTGTGTGTGTGTGTGTGTGT
>JAOUZG010036556.1:668158-692026 GCA_026289955.1 Argiope argentata | reverse complement strand
GTGTGTGTGTGTGTGTGTGTGTGTGTGTGTGTGTGTGTGTGTGTGTGGTCCAATACAAAAGACCAATCGAAGATAACCATAAAAAATATTCACTGTGGTATCGCTTTTTCTAAGATAATGAACAGCAGCTTCAGAATTATGTAGCAATCTTTCAAAAGTCATCGAAATAGCCTAAAAATCATTAAAAAAACGACATTAAAACATTCATAACTCGATCAGTTTTAATTGCAGACTGTGGAGCAATTTTAATTAAATATTTAAATAAATTTTAAAAAATTTATGAAACATGACTAATAGGACTAGAGAATAATATATACGCTCCGACTTTGTAATTTTTAATGAATGCCTTGTTGATTAAAACAATATAAAATTCATTATTCATATAATTTAGATCATTTTTCCTCTGAGAGTTTTATACTTTCGTTCAACGGTTTTGGAATGAGCTTTTAGGCAACTACCAAAATAGATTTTACACGATTTCTACGTTTTAACTCTTTGTTTCAAACCAAATCCTTTTCTTAATTATTTTTACAGCGTCACAAGTTACTTCTTTGACGCTGAAACGGGAAATAAACTTCTTACACAAAGGAACGCTGCCATTCCGGTAGTCTAAATACAAACAAAAACCATTAACAACTGAATAGGTGGGAACATTTATCAACCACTGCTATTGTCGCCGGAGATAAGCTCTTTCGCGGTCTTTTGTGAGCGTCACATGTAAAAGGGGCTTCCATAAACATTTGGGATATCTCTGACTTCATCTGCAAATAAAAGCAGTTTGAGTTCTTTCCAGTTTATAAATAAACCCTTGTCGATGCCACTCATAAAAGTTTATGTTCCTGGCTAGATAAGGTTGCACACTCCGCTATCTGGTTAATTCTTTCAATGAAACAGAGATAAAATCCTGTGATTTTTCGGTATCTTTAAATATAAATACCTGCAAGTTATTGTTAGATTCTTTTTATCTCTTTATGTTGTCAAAATATTCTTTTAATGTCATATTTTTCAATAAAGAAAGGAACATTTATATGCGCATTTTAATTAATAATAGCATTATGTTCCCTTTTTTTTGTTTCCCATACATGAAATATAATGGTAATATTGACAGTAAAATATAATGACAGTAAAGGTTGAAGCGAGAATTTCAAAAATATCATTGTAGAAACACCTACTTTTACTGTAATGTCTATTTGTCTATACATACCTATACTATGTCTGCTTATACATGTCATACAGATATCTATACTATATCTGTTTATATATGTCATACAGATGTCTATACTATGTCTGCTTTTACATGCCATATAGATGCCTATACTATGTCTGTTCATACATGCCATATAGATGTCTGTACTATGTCTGTTCATACATGTCATACAGATATCTATACTATGTCTGTTTATGTATGTTATGCAGATGTCTATACTATGTCTGCTTATACATGTCAGACAGAGTCGATACTATGTCAGACTTATACATGTCATACAGATGTTCTCAATGTAATTTATCATTTTCCCCCTTTTCAGTTTGTAATTTCATTTCATGTAAGTTTAACCCATAGTCGTCATTTGTTTAAGCATTCTTCTCTCCCCCATTTATTTATTACTTCATCAAAAAGTTTAACACAATCGTGAAAATTTGACACCGATGGGATTTTCTCTGGAAATCCTTGGAGGATTTGACATCTCTTGCTTTCTTTTAACAATTTTTTCTGTCTTTTTTAAAATCTTTATATATATATATATATATATATATATGCTCATTTAACTTTTTTGATAACTTAATGTAATAGTCACAAGGGCGCAGGATGGTGATATATTATGTCTATCCATCTGCATAACTATGAAAAAGAGATAAAAAAAGGTTTTTGCTAAATAGATTAAATTTGGTATACGATTTTTGTAGGAATTTTCTAGATTTATATCAAATTTTGAGCGAGATCAATTCGAATTAAATCTGCTCGGTTGTCTGCATATAAGTTAAGATTTTAATCATGCAATGCAAAGAAATAGCTAATATAGATAGTAAACAGATTTAACATTGTAATTTTTAGCATATAAACATATTTAACATGCAAATTGTGCATTTTTGAGCCACATCTCAAAAAGGCTAATCATTTGTCGGTCTACACTTTCAGACTACAATTGTAGTTCTGTCTCAATTTTTAGTTTCAATTGGTTTGATTGTTTGTTTGTTTGTATGGCGTTTATTGGCGCAAGAGCCATATTTGGCTATACTGCGCCAAGCAAATGGTCAAATTATAAAAGATAAAAAAATATTCATTTGTTGAATTAACATATAAGCAATTGGCTGGAAAAAGAGTGTGAAAAAACAGCAGCTTAAGAATACTATTAATAACATACCAGAAATAAATCGCCAAGGATCACCCGATAAATGAATTTAAAATACTAATTTCACGCCAGATATTCGTAACTATTCTACACCAGTGTTATTCAAGACTTTGCCTTTCTGAAGACACACAAGTTCTTTAGATATGTGGGGAACTGATCTTTTATTAGATAATATGCGGGAAAAATTTGAAGAGACCCCTCTCTCACTTGTTTAACTCCCATATTTTCCCATTAGAATGATTTTACTTTTCGGTTCATACGCTTAAGAATGTGGTAAAAAAACTCTAATATGTTCGTGGTTATTTATCTATGTATGTGCGATCGTATGCATAAAGTACATATTCAAACACATGAGGTTCACAAACGATTATAGAGAGTGTCTAGTTTTCATAAAATCATATAAAAGACAAAATATTAAACAACATTATATTTTTCTGCGTTTAAGAGGCAAGTTATACTAAGGAAAAAAATACTATCTTAGAGTGTGTTGTTGTTATTACTAATGGTTCTTGTCATGGACAAGCCAGCGGATGCATCAACGGATTTAAACCGAAATAAGCATCTCTTGTTTGAAGTAGCGCTAATTAAGGCCAAGAGTACGACTTCAGATATACAATCATCACATTCGCTTGCAAAGCCCTTTTTTCACAGGAGGTGACATTCACAGTAATAACGCAACAGTAAGAACAAAAAGAGTTAATTTTAAATTATATAAAAGTAAGGAAGCATTAGTGATGTCTACTCTACTTTAACAGAAAGCATTTAAGCAATACTATTATGCATCTAATTGGTATTTAATTTATTTTTGTCATAGTATAAATTTTGTTTTTAAAATTTTCTATTTAACTTGCCCTGATTTATTGTTTGTAACATTAACATTTTCCCCTCTACTTTCCCCTTAGTTTCTAGTGTGCTGATGTTTTGCTCATTAATGTGTTCATGGTGACAATATGCCACTTTAAGATTTTTAATTTCAGAACTTGTTGTTGCTACTAATGGCACTTAGCCATGGACAAGCGCGCTGACGATCGTCGGCGATTTTAAGCCGAATAAGCATCTCTTGTTTTTGAATTAGCGCCAACTAGTTTCAAGAGAATGACTACATATTTATCACATTTGCTTGGACAGCCCCTTTTTACCGGGGGGAGCATTCACATACTTCATAAGTAGAACACGAAAGAACAAACATGCCCTAATTTGGATTCTAACCCGGGACACCCAGATCACGAGGAAGGCATTCATTGGTATCTTAAAGAGTTGAGTAGGAATATATTAAACATACGAATAAGTCTTAGAAAGGATGAAATTTACAAGTTTTTAAAAGAATGTGTCATAGCCAAATCACACATTCCAAGAAGTGTTCCAGACTAGCCAATCCCGGAATAGCAAATGTCGGATTAGAGAGAGTCAGTTGTATAAGCGAGCATGATGCATGTTCTATACATTGACTAAGTTGTTAAAATATCCCTTTCAATACTCGGTTTTGGAGTTTTCCCATCCATTGAGATATCACGTCGTCTTACATAAACGAAGCTATTTCATGAAAACCTTTTAAAATATAAAAGGTGTCCACAAATTAGTGCAGGTGTCCACAAATTAGGTCAAAACAGTATTTCGTACAATAATAGGCCCAAAAATACTGAGCTAATATTGATACAATTATTCAATATGTATATCTTCATTTGCGAGCATATACGCACACAATTATACATGTATGAGGTTGAGCATATATGTGTGTGTTTGTATAATAATATGTGTTATACATTTTCAGTATCGATTGAGATATATTGATTATATGGTGTGAGAACATTGTTTTCGTTAACGGTTTTTGAATAATTGAAGGTAGCGAATTATTGAAGCTCGAAATTGCGTTGCCAATGATCAAAGCATAAATGGCAATATTCATCAACATCTTCTGATCGCATATATTTTTTACCTGCTTTTACCAGTATCGAAATAATGTTATGTATTCTTCTATGAAAGAAAATGCGTTTTAAAAAGGTTAACCATTTTTTTAACAGTATTGCTTTTTCAATAGGATTTAAACTGGTTAATTACAAATTAATTAAGACAAATAATGATTTAAAAATAATAATATTCTCACATGATAATGTGAAATTTGCGATCAAAGATTTCCTGTTTTTTGCTTAGTTATTTTATTTTCATTGAAATAAATATTAATGAATAGTTAAAGAAATATTATTTATTAAAATTAATTAATTTTTTGTTATATTACAATTTGTTTCAATAATTTTTCTATTTTACAGAATTGAATTTGAATATTTTAAAGAATTTTTGGGTTAATTAATTATTTATTTTTACAGAGAGCAAATGTTATTGCACTTAAATGGTTTTTATTAGTTTCAGGCAATCCAAAACTTATTTTCAATAAAATTACGTTTTTTAATTTAAATTTTATTATTGATGGTTATTTTTTTAAATATAAAAGGTTTTAATCATGTTCTTTTTTACCCTATTGTTTTTAAATCTTAAGTTCTTAAAGGTGCAGAAAAATAATCGATAAATTAATAATTAAACGTTCAAGCAAATAAAGAATTTTTAAAAAAATCTTTTGAAATTATTTTGTTTATGTACATTTTTTTCTACTTCCTCGTCTCTTTTAATTATATATCATTTTTTACATGTTAAATTTTTCTTGTAACTATTCAAAATACGTTCATTATTAATTCTTTTGTAAAACCGTCGGACTTTAAATACGTTCAATTAAAAAAATATTCAAATATTACTCAGAATTTATTAATTTTTTTTTTCCTATTTTGAAACAATTTTCCCCCTTTCTTATAAGAAATGTATAAAAACATTTTATTGGAATTGATCGAAACAAAGTAAATATTTAACTTCTTAAGTTTTATTTTATCTTTTAACCTTTCTTCCCAGCCAAAGTTATAAATAAAAAAAAATATTTCAATGCTTTCTTGGCGAATTGAAAGGTTAAGTAAGGATTTTTATTTTGTCAAAAACAGATGTTGAAGGGAAAGAGAGAAAAAAAGCTTTTTTTTTCAAGCAATATTGTAATTTTGGTTAATTTATTCTCAAGAAAAACTTGAGGCTAAATAATTTAAGACGTTTTTCAATTATTTTTACTGTAAGTAAAAAATATTTAAAAAATCTGTTTTAGTTAATATTACGTTAAAAGTCTTTTGTAAGATCATGTTTTCGTAACAGTATAAATTTGCATAAGATAAATTCCTCTCTATCGTTTTTTAAGACATAGTTCAAAATATTAAAATATTTTATTTTAATTTTTTTCAACCTTAAATTTATAATTTCTTGTTAAAATAACTATGAAAACTACAATTATTATTTTAAAAAATAGTTAGTAAATTCTGCAAAGGATATAAAATTTGATTTAATCAATTAATTGTGAAATTTTCAGCGTCCTAACTCAGAGGTAACACGTCTTCCTTGGGATTTGGACGTCCCGGGTTTGAGTCCCGATTAGGGCCTGGTTGTTTTTCTGTGTTCTATCTGTGAGGTGTGTGAATGTGTCCCTCCGTAAAAAGGGGCTGTGCAAGCAAATGTGATGAGTGTGTAGTTAAGTCGTACTTTTGACCCTAGTTGGTGCTAATTCTAAAACAAGAGACGTTCATTCGGTTTAAAATCGCTGACGATCGTCAGCGCGCTTGCCCATGGCGGGTGCCATAAGTAACAACAACAACTTCTGAAATTTAAAGTCTTTAAGTGGCATATTGTCATCATGAACAAATTAATGAGCAAAACTTTAAAATACCAGCATACTAGAAACTGGGCCAAAAGTAGGGGGCAAAGTTTTAATGTTACAAACAATAAATCAGGGCAAGTTAAATAGAAAATTATAAAAGCAAAATTTATTCTATGACAAAAACACCAATTAGATGCATAATAGTATTACTTAAATGCTTTCTGTTTAATTTGAGTAGACATCGCTAAGGCTTCCTTACATTTATATAATTTAAAATTAACTCTCTTTGTCCTTACTGTATTTTTTAAAAAGTAATTAATCTTTATAATTTTTTTGGGAACTTCTTTTCTCTTTTGACATCATTATACTTATTTTCAGTTGTAATCTCGGCACAAAAAAGAATTGTTCGTTGTAAATTTTTTTATAGAATTCTTTTTTCTGTGAATGTTGGATATTATGCATTTAAACCTGTAAATATTTGTAAACAATCATTGCCGTAGCAGAAATTTTATGTATATATTTAAATTCCGAATGCGTTTTATTTAAAACTATTTCATTAATACATAAATTGCAGTGAATTATTCACTGGTATCCGCATAATATTTATCGGGAGGCTAAATTAGTCAGTGACTAATTTGATACGCTTTAACACTTTCAAACTTACAGTCAGATAATAAGTTCTTAAAAGTATCAACATTGAAATAAAACGGAATTCTGAAATACCTTTTAACGATAAAATAGACAAACCAACTAGTAGGTTCAATCAACTTATTTCTCTAGTACACTTAACCCTTACATTTCGCCATCCCCTTTTAATCTTGATGTAATAATGTTCTAGTTATTAGTCATACAGCTATTCTGTCGTATTAGTTTTACAGATTCATTTAATTCATTCATTTTATGGACAAGTATCATATATAGTTACAAGGAAAAAGGAGGTGTGCCCGTCTAGACTAGTTGTTATGTTGTTAACAATATCTCAGATTTGATTTTCACAAATTAACTTACTAAAGTAACAGCAGTAAATGTTATAAAGTAACAGCAGTAAATAAGTAACAGCAGTAAATGTTATATATACATTCGCAGAGAGCTTAAGGATCAGAGATATTATTTGTAGCGCATGGTAGTAGTAAATATATAATAGCATCAGAAAATCCATTTCAATGCAGTTGAGTCTTATTTATCCATGATGTTCACATACATTTAAATTAGAATTAATCGGAATAAAACAAATAGTGATTCATCGACACAAAAGGGAAATGTGATGCCGAATCGAACATTTTTTTTAAAAATTGATAATTGTAAATAATAGAAATAAAACTCGATGTGGTCTGTGAAGATATATAACGGATTAGTATAAATACTAAATAATAAAAATTACTGACCTCAGCTCATTTATCTTTGCTAACTATTCAGGTTTAAATCTAATTTTACATTTCTAAATCAGATGATTTAGACTTAAAAAATTTTATCCATTACTGGCCGCCAAAATAGTAATTGGGATATATCATCCGATAATAACGTTGAGCATAAAAATGGGGATATTTTTATCACTGCTTGGCGTTTTAGACGATAGCGGAAAATTGTATATATTGATTCGGCAATGTTCCTGAAGAAATATTATCAATAAGATTCAGCATTATTGTGATAGATATAATTATAAAGATAAATGTTGTGTGTACAAAGATCTCCTTAGTAATTGGGCAAATGGGTTATCAAAAATACAACATATTATATATGTCAACATATTATATATGTGAGAATATTTCGATTATTCATTAAATAGTCTTTAGTCCACTTTCTCTCTGGAAACAAATTATTTTGAATAAGGTATTGATTCTATATTCTGAAACAACGTTGGCTTGGATTGGTTTCACAGAATATGAACTTCAATATTAATGTGAAGCTGTCATTTGCTTAACTGTTTGCATCGTGAATATAAAATAAATAATTTAAAATTTCATATTATGTTTGTAATAGGGCTAACTTATTGGAAAAAATTACCTCGTTGTTAAAATCACATAAGAAAATCCTCTGATATCTTAAGTTAAATGACGCGCGGCGTTTCATTTTCAAACACATTTATTTCAATTAACTTATTTTATGTTTGCAAAGATAGAATTTTGGGATGGAATATTTCCTCGCATTCTAATATGTTGGAATTTATTTGAATATTTTCTGAATTTAATATCAGTTTGTCAATATAATAACATCAAGCAGGGAATTAATAAATAAATAAAATAAAGATTATGTGTATTGTAAAGTAAAAATCTGAACAGTAAAAAAAATTATTAGAGTAAAAAAAATGACTGTAATAACTCTCTTACCCACTCACTAAAAATTGTGACAATAATGTTAACAATTGTTTTAATGATTTTTTTTTACTTAGTTGAGAATTATTTCAATTAAGAATAAATATTTCATTGAGTATTCCTTCATCTTTATGAATTTTTTAATTTACACATGTTGTGTCAAGTCCTTATCCTACGTATCACACAACTTCTCCTTACATATATATAACAATGAAATGATATAAAAGAAGCTAGCGTAAAATGGTATTTGAATAAACAACAGCGCACAAGCTGTAGATCAGTAATAAACTATTGCAACAAGAAAAAGCATTTAGAGAGAATTCACTAATCTACTAATTTGTGTGCAACTTTACTAACTAATGATTATTATCTCTCTCCTTATTTTTGTTCTTAAAAACGTCATAATAAGATTTCGAATGCTCTAAAAGGATATCATATTTTAGCTCCTAATCAATATATGGCTGAAAACCTGAATGTTTGCACATTTTCGGTTTTTTCACCAAAGCTCAAAGTCATGGAATCACATCCGTTTGAATTGGCTGAAAAACTCCCTTCAATACAAAGGAAGTGATAATGCAAAGAAGCAACGTAACAAATTTACAATAATACTACTATCAAGATAAAAGTGATTATACAATTGTATAAAAGCGTGATTAATACTTAAAATAAAAAATTTTGTTTTGAAGGCGTATTTAAACCTAAGTTGTAAACACATATTCTTGCGAGTTTTTAAAATTTATCAGTAAATTTTTCCAGCATAATAAAGTAAATTTTATGTTCATGTAAAACCTCAATTAAGAATTTCAAAAATATTAATTGAATACCATAAAAAGTTTATCGTCAGCAATTTTTTTATCTTAAAACTATCAAAATCCTCTAAATGTCTTTTAAGCTTAATATTCAGAATGTAATTTACAATTGAAAGAAAACTCATGGTTGCCAGAAAAAGAACTTCAGACGAATTCTTGTGGATCACATGACTAGAAAGCTAAAAGAAGATAATGACTCAGCTTTTTTATACACATCCTACTTTAAAATAAATTCCACTTAAGACTTCATTTTTAATTTAAAAAAAACAATTCGCTATTAATGAAAGAAAGCAGATAACTGGCTCATTTCTTTTTAAGACAATTAAAATTTTAGATTTCGAACTTAAAAGGATTGGGAAAAATCCTTTGCTTTTGATATAAAAACTAGGGTCGCACATAAAAACCTATTTAAAAGTTGTTATTCTTTTTTTCAGTCTTGAAAGAAATAAAATTTTCTAGTGATTAAAAGAATGCTCGTAACTTGAAATTTTTATCTAAAAAATTAAAAGCGGCATTTAAATTATTTAACGAACCGAAAAAATAGTGAAGATATTTCAGTTCTTTTATACAGCAACATTAGATATCTTTAATCCAGTTAGTCCGCTATGGAAAGTTGATTAAATATGTTTAAAAATTCAAATGATCAAAAAATGGAAATGTCATGCTAAATATTATATACGGTTAGTCAAATATCAAGACATAATTTTTTATAATAAAGTTATATTCTGATCGTAATAGTTATTTGATTATATATTTCTCAAATAAAATATTTTAATTTTCTGATAGGAATTTTGTGAAAAACCGTTTTGTCAAGCAAAACTTAAGAAAATTATTTAACCTAATTTTTAAAAAATAGTTATCATTATTTTGTTATTACTGGACTTAATTTTGTGCAACTGATTTTTGCTAAAATATTATTGTTATTAAACTTTATCATATATTATTATTACTGCTGTTGTTGTTAATTTGAAAAAAATGATAAATTAATTATTTTTTTATCTTTTTAATTCTATATATTAAAATGCATGCCTTTTAAATTTACTATATAATTTTTGCTTGATGAAACATGAAAAAAATTAATACTTTCCAAAATAAATAACAAATACTTGTGTCAGCACTTAAAATAAAAAAAACACGAAAAATGTAGTTTTAGTATGATAAAGACTCACAAAAGTTGGACCTGGATGTTTTCTAGATTTCTAACTTTCATTACAAGACTGTAAGGTTAAAGCTTACTTATTCTACGAAAAGTTACAGATTCAGTAAGCAATTTATATTACTAATTGAATTTGAAAAATTAAATTAGTAATATAAATTGTTCCGAAGTCGGAACAATTTGTTGTCTTCCAGCCTTGAAATATTTAGACCTGATTCAAAAAATACTTAATGTTTTAATTTCTAAGAAATGACTTTGAAAATTATTTTCCTGATCTAAAATGCAAATTTCTTATATTTCAAAAATCTATGAATAGACAATTTTTACTGCATTGTCTACTTTCTTAAAATGCAATATGTATAACAATAATACTTTTATTATATTAATTTTTCTAAAAATAAACATTCGAAGAGTCTTTGTGAAAAATAAATTTTCTTGCTCATGGGGCTAATATTGGTCTGTTTTTTACATAGATATTTATCAAGATACTTAAAAGAAAACATTGTAATATTTATAATAACATCAAGCAAGTTTTTACGATACACATTTTAAATTTTATCAATCATAATTTACGAAATAATTTATAATTTACTAAAAATACAATTTTGAAATCTTTCAAATGGATTTTAATTAATAATTATTTGCCATTTTTAAGTCATAATACGAAATTTTTATTTTTTTAAATGTTGTTTTCATAACCAAATTATGTGTCAACAAAATTTCACCCTTGTTTATTAAAATTTCAGTAATTTCTTCTATTATTTCGAATATCAAAAAAATTTAAATACTTTAATAATAATTAAAATAATTAATAATAATAAATTAAATACTTTAATACCAATAATTTAAATACTTTTTAATACTTATGGCTTAAAATAATTCTCATTTAATTTGTTTCCTTAAATTACTTACAGTCAAGTTCAAAAATGAATAAACAATTAATTTAATTAAACAAATTTTTTTGAGTCACGTGTTTTCCAAAATATTATTAACATTTTTAATCTTCTATTAAAACAGAAAATTATTTGCTTTCACAAAATGTATCTGATATGGAAGCGACTGTCTACACCATAAGAGCTACATCTATAAATACCTTAATAAATTACCGTTTTTAAAAGTGTACTTGTATTAATTTATGAAAAAGGAAAAACATTATTATTACTCTAACTTTAGTCCTTAAGTCATTATAAGAAATATTAATGATTTTCGAAAAAAAAAATTCGATTTTACTTTAAAATTGTGCCATTTGTTTTCAAGTCAAATTAAGGTAAATTCTTTAATTATCTTCTAAATAATGATTGGAAATATGAAATATTTATATTATATTCTGGAATTTACCAATGTATTAAATTCTAAAATTTTAGCAGTTTAGATTTGAAGAAAAAAGTCAATACTAGTTTGCAAAAAGAATATAAAAAAATGCATTAGGTATCATTTTCTAAAATTTAGGACGATTAAAAAAGAAAAATTTACACAACATTACAAGAATTTGTTACATTTTTCCACTAAAAGAGACATCATGTTAATAACCAATACAGAGAAGGAAAAAAATCTTTAAAAATAAAAAAAATGAAGCGAATATAGTAGATAGATGAAAATTTAATTTTTCGAAGTGCTTTCTCTCTTTAATAGAGAGTGAAAGAAGTGTTGCTCTGCATTATGGCCAAGTATAGTGCATCGAGTACATGTGACTTAGTGAGAAGCAGAACAAAAGTACAAAAGCAAAACCGATACACTCCTGGCTTCTGTGTGACTTTGGTTGACCTTCCCAACTGAGCCAATGAGGTTGTTTCACCTGTCCCAATCACTTCGTTTCTAATCATGGAAAAAGCTCCACCTTTTCGAATAGAAAAAAAGCGGGAAACTAAGAAGCATGAATCAAGTTGACGAATTAAATATGGATAGAATAAGAGGTGGAGTTAATTTGATGACGTATGAAAATGCGTTGGATTCTAGTGGACAAATTTTCTGAAACGAATGACTATTTGTTTTGTAATTTTTTTAATATATCCTCAATTTTTTAGAGTAATTCGATGTTTTTTATGCATATTTGCAGGGCTGATATTTACGTTGTGATAAATTACTCTCTCTCTCTTCGAATCTGGGTAATGAATTCCAGTGAATGTAATTTCATTCAGAGATTGACATAGACTATCACTGAAGGAAATAGAAGCTCATAAACATTCCTTTATGAGACTGCTCATTCGAGACAAAAATATCTTTTCTAAAAATTTAATCGAAACTTTTTGTAATCTTTGGGTTAAAATTTGAAATCAATATCCATTATTATATTTGCTCCACTTTCGATTTTTCGAAACTTTTCCAAGTGTGTTTAAAAAATCTTATGTTTCTTAATATTTACTGATGCTAATTGACTCACACCTTGTTAAGCATTCTAATTTATTCAAAAATATATTTTGCGTTAATTGGGAAAATAAGTATCATCTATTAATATTTTAGTTCGTAATTTATCAGCATATTTATAAAAAATAGTACTATTATCTCAAAATGAGTAGATATTTCTTTAAAATATCTATAATTAATAATAAAAACTACAACCCTAATGCTAGATAAAAAGATATCTGGTGAAAGACCTCGGTTTAGTATTAAATAATAATTTGGGATTCTAATTGATTTTATATTAAATTTTCACATTAAATGAGGATACTGTTTTGAGTCTCATGTCTATTAGTATCACTCGTGGATCATTATGCAAACTTTGGGCAAATTTGAATCACAGTTTAGTCTTGTTTTATTTCGGCGTCTTGGCATAAGGGTAGCGCCTCCTTCCAGTGATCTGGAAATCTCGGGTTTGAGGCCCAGTTCGGGTAAAGTTGTTCATCTTTGTTCTCTCTGGTAGATATGTGAATGTACCCCCCCCCTGTGAAAAAATATTTGTGCCAGCGAATATAACGCATGAACTAGCTAGGCCGTACTCTTTGTCCTAGTTGAAGCTAGCGTCCTAGCTGAGTGAGCATCTCTAAGCAAGAGGCGCTCACTCGGCTTAATTCGCTGACTGGTCTGTCAGCGGACATGGAAAATTACGATAAGCAACAACAATAATAATCTTGTTTTAACCGTAACTAAGTTTCCTACATATTATAAACGGCTTTTGCTGAAGAAAACTAAAATTTAACAGGAATTTTATGGTTTTATTATGGATTAGTGCCCTTGTGCGTTAATTGGATTCAAAGCATGATTGATGAAAAATAAGAGTACAAACGTGTTTATCAAGTTTGCTTAAATAACATTAAAATTTAAAAACATTAATAATAGATATAAAAGTTTATTTCTAATAAGAAATTTGTCCATATATAATAATTATCATTATTTTACAATTTATAGATTTTACCGATAAAAGTAAGTTGGAAACAAAAAATGGAACATAAAATTCATATTTCTTTAGGAATTGATACCTATGTCAAACTTGATTCTCGTTTCAAGATTTGAGGCTAAACTGAGGCTTTAAATCTTTAAAGTTGTTACGAAATTTTCTCCACTAAGTCTTAAAGTCAAGGGTTTGCCTGTATTAGGCATATGGTGTAAAACAATAAATATACCCAATAAAAAAATGACGACTTTATTAACAAGAAGACACGGTTACACAGATGACAAATACACTTCCAACACAAGAAGCACATTTACAACAAACAGCAATCCACAAGTAGTAATCATCAGTAGTAAACCAAAGTGGCATCACCTAAGTGGCTAAACAGAACTCAGCAGGAGGAAGGAATCTACACACTATTCCGTATGATTTCTCCTAACTCCTGTTATTATCTACCGTCTCCTCGCTTTATCTTTTTCCCTACTACATGGCGGATTTCTCTATACATAAGTCGAAGCTGCCTCTATAATTAACTCCAAATTTCAATTCAAAGGTTACATTGCTAATCACTTTAACTCTGCTCAACGCCTGTGCTTCGCTGAACTGATCCAACTATTAATCCGTTGACCTCCTTGTATGGACAATACTACTACTACTACTCGTCTATATTTGACTTGAATTGCAGCATTTTATAGTTTCCGGAGCACGGCAGAGAAGGGTTATTAATCAAGTATATCTTAGTTCTTATTGGTTTTATTAACAAAATTCTTGAATTTTCTAGTATCATTAATTTTAATGCCAAAGTCATCAAATTTGTCACCAAGACCATTTATCCAAGACAGCTGATTGTAAAATGGTCTTTCCAATGATGGAACTATCTTTGCTGGAGAGTAACATTATGGATTTATAACAATATTAGGAAATTATCTTGAATCAGATAATCAGTCTTAAAATTTTCAAAACAGTCAGTGAATTCATTAAAACGGATGGATTTTTAATAAATGCTATGTCAAGATTAAGAGGAAATTGACCGAAATCTTACATTAATAGACACCGCAATTGGGCTATAAAAGGTGTCTAAAAATAAATCTTTAAAAATTGTTTTTTTTACATTGCATATTGCATATTGAAAGGCATATATGTAAAATGGTAAATATGTTATTCAATAACATATTTTCGTGCTTCATCTGTTTTTCTGTGTGCAATAAATCAGTTTATATCTATTTGCTTTTACCGTATTAATGATTTTAGAAAACTTATATATAATTTACATTTCTAGTTAATAATAGAGTTAATAATTTGATAATAATAATAATAATTATTATTATTATTATCTAATAATTAATTATTATTATATAATAGAATAATAATTATAATCTCGTAATATAATAAATGCAATCTAATATTTAATTATTAATCATTTCGCAATATAATATATAATTATAATACTTAATAAATCATCACTCTCATAATAGTTAAATAATAGTAAGAAAAAATCTCATCAAACCATTATTAAATTAAAAATCATCATTAAAGTTAACTTGTTTGACAAATGAATATTCAATGTTATTTCATTACTAATGGTTCAAAAAATACAAAGTAAAGCAAGTCAACGTTCACCAAAATAAATGTTTAACAAAATTATAGGCACTTCATAACATAATTCATTTACAAACAAGCATCAGTTGAATTAGAACTCATTCATTTACTTGAAAAATTTCCGGCACTAGAATTGCAAATTCCTTACATGAGTTAAAAAAATAATCTAAGATTTTGAGGTAATTCAAAAACCATGAGGCCAGTTTCTGTCACAGCTACAAGCATGGGTTATCAATTAGTTTATCGGAGAAACCATTTTTTACACCAATCTGCCAGTCAAAATTTCTCAACCCTAAAATTTTTTCTTTCAAAAAGAAAGAGGAAACCAAACAACTCGGAGCTAAAATTTGACATGAAAAATACGTGTTTCTTTCTCAGGAACCTTCTGGAAATGTTTTCAAACTATGTTTAACTTTTTTTTCCCTTCTTTTCTCGGCTCAAATTTCTGCGGAAAGCTTACGAAACAAAAACTCGTTCGTTTTTGTTTTGAGAAGTTGAAACTCCAACAACTGAGATTTATACCTCTGTATTTTCTCTCTCAGCAATTATTCTCGAGTTCTTTCTTCACGCAGAATTGCGAGTTTAGAATTGGGAATTTAAATAGAATCCAGCGTAGTACATTCGCGTACAAAAAATAAATGTTATGTACAAGAAAAGTGCATCAACTTTTGAGTAGTTCTTTTACTAGTATTCTTTTTCTAATAAATGAGAGTTACCATTGAAAATGGAATGGTTTCGTAAGAGCCGTTGGATTTTTTTTATAAGAAACAATTTCACGGTGGAAATTTTAAACATATATTTATTAGACGATCTTAAATTCTTAATAAAGCTTTAAATGTAGTATGAATATTTTAATCATTTTTTCTGGCTATGTTAAATTCCTTTCTTAACGTAATAAATACTTTTACTATTATTTAAAATTTAATGTAAAAAAGTTTGAACAAAAAATATTAAAATTAAATAGAATTTTTGCATTTCGATTACTCTGTATATTTCCGCAATAAAGTTTATACTTAATTTTGCAGTTTAGAAAAGAGATACAATATGGGTATATATGTTAAATTTTGATATAGGAAAAGAGAAATAAATCTTTGACCGATTTTGTTTCTCATTTGACCTTATTTTTCTGTAGTTTTGCTATAATAATCTCATGCTGAAAATTCATAAGCCATTACAGTAATGAATCTGTAAGATTGCTTCTTTATACAAATAGTCGTAAAGTAAAAAAAAGAAAGCCTTACAGATGACTCTAACTTATAATAAATGCATGATGGATCAAAGATGTCAGTATTGGGGATAAACTTGGAGATTTTTCGACTTAGAGAGATTCGCGAAAATTAATTAAGGTTCTGGGAAGTTCACGCATTTTTGTGATATATCTATTGCAGACTCTGTGATGTTCTGAAGAATTTGATGAATTTCGTTACAAAAATGTTTTTTTTTTCGAAGATATACGTATCGGGTTGTATCCCTATTAGAAACCAAATTCTGAGCCCGATATATAAGATTAAGATTTCCAACTGAGTTTGTATCTATCTTTTTAAATATTTTTGAACCCATTTTTTTAAATTCCAGACCATGATCTCAATTTGCATATGGTTGGTGCATGCTTTATATATTTTTGTTGGCAACACTGGAGGTGTGTCAAAGATAAATAAAAACTGTATTTATTTTTGCGTTGAGGTTGAAGCTGACTTTCACGAGAAGCGAGTGATCTTTTAAGACATGCACCAACCGGATATCTTTTCATGTAGAATTATGCTCTTATGTTTATTACTCGAAGAATCTAGTTGTGTTCTTACATAACTGATTAATAAATCTATATTTTAAGAAACCCGGCTCCTCATTTTAAAGCATAGCCGACAACATATCTGGTGACAATAAATCTGAAATTCATCAAACTTGATAAATTAATTTTAACATATATTTACACATTATTGTAAATGAATATCTACAGTTAGAAAAAATGCATTAAAATGCTGACCTTCTTCGCCAAAATTCGACTTTGTGGTATAAAAGGTAAATGCCAGTAACTTCAACACTAGTTATTTAAATATTTTCAGAAGCATGCCACAACTGGCGGCAAAGTTTATAAGTTTCGGGTACAGTCATAAGGATAATCTATAGTTATCTTTCCAATAATGACAATAAATTCTAATGACAATAAATGTGAAAATCATCAAATTTGATAAGTTAATTTAACATATATTTACATAATATTGTAAATGAATATCTACAGTTAGAAAAAATGCATTAAAATGCTGACCTTCTTCGCCAAAATTCGACTTTGTGGTATAAAAGGTAAATGCCAGTAACTTCAACACTAGTTATTTAAATATTTTCAGAAGCGTGCCACAACTGGCGGTAAAGTTTATAAGTTTCGGGTACAGTCATAAGGATAATCTATAGTTATCTTTAATGACAATAAATCTGAAATTCATCAAATTTGATGTTAATTTTAACACATATTTACACAATATTGTAAATCAATATCTACATTTAGAAAAAATGCATTAAAATGCTGACCTCCTTCGCCAAAATTCGAGCTTTGTGGTATAAAAGGTAAATGCCAGTAACTCCCACAATATTTATTTAAATATTTTCAGAAGCATGCCACAAATGGCGGCAAAGTTTATAAGTTTCGGGTACAGTAATAAGGATAATCTATAGTTATCTTTCCCATAAAATATCAGTTCTAAGTTTTAAAGGGCGGAAATTTGTATGCATATATATACATAACTTTGATTAAAAAGCAAACTAATTGTTTTATCCTCGTTGAAATGTGGTGGCATCTAACTCGTTATCTACCACAAACAAAATTTATCTTCCAATAAAGGGATATCTGAGAGGGGAACGGTAAGCCTTCGATACGAAACCACTTGCCATGAAATCAATTACCCTACTTTTTCCCGTTCTTTTACCCTAGAAAGAGTGAATACAGAACATTACATCGCCGGAAAGGTTAAGAACTTTTTTTTTCCACCGTAAAGGCGCGAAAATGATTCCGGAAATTTCGGCAACTCTCTGGAAAAGCTCCCAAACAGCTGATAAAAACAAGTGCATCTCAGGAACGCTGTGAATGAAAATGCTCAACAAAAAAAAGTTAAATAACTTGCGCAATAAAAAAAGTCCTCAAAGAATGATGTTCTGTAACTTTCCGCTTCGTTTTATCGACCGCATCACACACTATTCAATAGTTTCTCTAACAAGAATGCCGAACGGCTGGCGCAACAAAAGAATTCCTTACATTAGGCTATCCCTTTCTTGTGAAGTTCATTTCCTTTTGTGTACGCCGAATGTTCTAAAAAGATGTGGAAGTATAACACTCGATAAAGTGGATCTTGGAGGTTTAAAAACTATTGTAATAAAACGTTTCAAAAACATTACCTGGTAAACATTTTGAAAATGCTTTTACTTTCTGGCATATGTAGTACGGAGAGTATACTAATCATCAAAAATTCGTAAAAGAGATTTTGATGAATCTTCTCGTTTTAAAAATGGATCACCTGAATTCGAAAAACTCAGTTTTGGAAAATGTCCATCCGTCTGTCTATATTTAAGTTAGGTCAAAAATATGTTGGGGTACACGGTTGAAATTTGGCATTCGATCTTTATGTGGATCTAGCTTCATAAGCCAATAACAACCGCTTAATCATGTGGGATCACTTTTGTCTAGTGTATCTGTTATACGACTACAGACCATAGCTTCGAGGGTTCCTTGACCTTCAATTATCCTATTGGTGACCTTGATCAAAGAGCTTAATATAGCTGTAGTGGCGACATCAGCACGTAGCGAAAGTCGTCAACTCACTTCACACAACAACTCTCATAAAATCTCCATAACACTATAAAATCGATTGTATATACGCCGACTCACTGGTAGGGAATTATTGTGGTGCTATATTCATAATCCAGTAATAACCAATGGATTTGGAGGATCACATTTGCCTAGGGTTTATATTACGTCGTTATGAGCCATAACGTCGCGAGGTCTGTCCTCGACTTTCAATTGCCCTACTTATACCAAATTTGTACATTTTTATCAACTTTTGAGCACAATTCTCCTAGTAAGTCTATCTTTCCGGCAGTTCAAATATAATTTAATACGATAATTATAAAAGAAAACCAGCTGACCATATAAAATTCGGTAAACATATTTAGCGTCTATAGGCACTTATTAAAGTTCAGCCAGATCCGGCAAGAGGTTGAATTTCTACTTATCTTAAAAACGTGAAGATCTATTATGCAATTTGATACATAATTTTGTGTCGCCAAGGGCATTTTTGTGGCAAATTATTATTAAAACCTTAATTAATTATTTTTGAAACCTTAGTCTAAAAACAAATATGTTTTTGGAAACTATTAACTGCATGTCAGGTGTTAATCGCCAAAACACTTGAATAGCATGCCGATTTCAGTAAAAATGCCCAAATTTACGCCAAAAGCTGATATTTCCAAGCAATTGTTCGACAAGATGCCAATATCATAATTAAAAATATTTGCATAATGCATGATTAAAAATATATGAAAATACAAGAATTACTTAAAAATAAAAATGAAATCTATGATTGTCAATTACAAACTATCACGAGAGCACATTATTATTTTTAAATCATTATTTATCTTAATTAATTTAAGTGATTAACAAATTGAAACTAAACTAATTGAAACAATCACAGGACTTCTCTATCGGTCTCTATCCCTCTGTTATATATATATATATATATATATATATATATATATATATATAAAATTTGTTTTTAGTTTCCTTTTCAATTTTTCTAGTTATCAAACAAAGGGGAACTCGATTGATTTTGAGATGTCGAGTTCCCAAACTCATCGCATCTGCTGTCAAATAATCCTACGTAATAATAATGCAATACTGGTAAAAGCAGGTGAAAATAGATTTTTCCAATGAATTTCAGAGAGATCAAAACCTTCTCACCAAATCAACATCATGTTTTTACGTGATAATAAAGAAGCTGTCATAAATTGAAAAAGTGAAGAAGGTCGAAAAGGTTCGAGCAGAAGAGTTTACGTAATATCCACAGCAAGAGTATCGTTTAAACAAAACTAATGAGAATTTAATTAGACGTTTCTCTGAATTACTTTAAAATCAAAATAATGCAATACATTCCCAAGGGCGTAAGCAGCTTCAACAATAAAATTATAAATGACTCACATTTCTGTTTTTATTATTAGCAAATTAAAGGAAATAAAAATAAAAATCCGCATTTAACTTTGGAAGCATAGTACTGCAAGAAAGTAAATCTTCTTTGTATGTCAAGAAAACAGATTATTGTCTCAAATAGGTCGTTTCAGTATACGGCTTTACACCCCATTTAGCAAATATTTTCCCCTAAAGTGAATTAAGCGCGTGAATTGCTAATTACTGCAGAGGAAAGTCTAGACGATGTCACATTAAGCGAGTTGACCTGTTAAAAAGTTTTCATTCGCATTCATGTGCACAGAAATTATTTCCTGATATGCTTCATTTAAACGCTTCAGAGATTAAAATATATTCTGTAAAGTACATATTTCTGTCTCAGTCTGTTAGCATATTTCAAGATCATTGTATTGAATTATTCAGAAATATTTTAATTTTTGAACAAACAAAACGATTTAATTCTGTATGGAGCAAAATCAGACGATGTTACAAATATTTGTTAATTAATTTTAAAAATATTTTATTCGTTAAATTTTTCATCTCACAAAAAGACACTAATCATTAATGTTTTAATGCACTGTTAGAAATACTTTTTTTCTGCAAACTGTAATTGAGGTTTTTTATATGTTATCTATTTTGAATTCAACTTTTTAAAATATTTGTTATTATTTGATAAAATGATATTTTTATTAGAAGATTGATAACTTGTACAGTCCAACTTAATTCAAAGAAATATCTAGTAATTTACGAAGTACTAAACTTGTTATATTAAGTGACTACTCAAAGGGAAAAAAAGTATTCTCGCTTATGAGCAGTTATGAGCTTCGTAATGTTGTTTCCTGCATACTTATATTTTCTCTACTGCATGTTTAGGTGAGGGTCAGGGTGGTCTCGGGGAAAAGGTTCGATTCATAAAGCTTCATGTTCGAGCCCCTCTTCCCCCAAAGAGCCATCATGTAAATGGGTCTGGTACATTTTAAACCCTTTGGGTTCAAACGTCCTCATACTAGTATGCTGTGGAAGATTGAAGAGAGGGAAAGCGACAGTTCAGGTGTCGTCCTCGACACCTGGCTGTGGTTCAAAATTACAATATCCATCCCAAAATGGCTGAAAAATGGCAAAAGGGACATTAATATAACTAAAAAAAGCTGGCTGCTTAAAATTAAGCATAGGAGGAAAGAAACTATTGACAAGAAAGTCGAGAGGAGAATTGTCCCACTAATATAAACATTAACAATCATGCAAGATATTTCTTATCACAAAGCAGCTTGTTTAAACTTGTTCAGTTCCTATATATTCAATCATTAATAAAATAATTTTTATTCATCCACTCAAGTTCAAGTTATTTTTTTTAAATTTGTAGTAGATGGCATTTGATGTTAATACAGTTTTTTTTTCAAATATTAATTCATTAATTTTTTATTAATTAATTAAAAACTAACCTTTTTGCAAAAAATCTTCATTTCCCCACAGCCAAATAAGTAACGAATTCAGTTAGTTTCCCCCCACGCCAATGAGGTTAAGCTTAATAAGTTTTCGGCCGATTATTTCAAAAGAAATAGTTTATTTTCTTAATGTCTGATGCATTTAAAAGTAAACATTGTTAATTAAGCGATTTTTTTTGTATTCATTTTGAAATTCTTTCGAATGAAAATAAAACAGAATAAAAAAACTAAATATTTCTAATTTGTATTTCGTTATCCCAACTGGCTTAGAAAATTCATGCATTTTGCGTTGCTTCAATTGGAGTTCCAAATTCAACGATAATCTAATTTTTTGATCAATTATTTATAGTAATTTTAATTACTAGCCTGGGATTGCCTGGTTGATAGGGCGTTAGATTCGTATGTCTTTGGCTGAAAGTTCAACTCACCAGCCGTGTTTGTGGCGGAAGTTAAATATGCCGTGGTCACAAAGTTCTCCATGTCGAGATTAAGTTCTTCTCTGTTCTAGATCTAAAGTATGATCTGCGGATGAATGAATGAAATGCATGAATGAAATCCGCCCCATAAAAAGTGTTTGTGACAGCTATGAGCTTGAAATCAGATTTCTGCCCTCGGTTGCTGAGGGGTCCTCAAAAGCTACTACACCCCTTCTTCAGTTGTAAAGTGGAACAAAACAACAACAACTGTAATTATTTAATAAAAAAAACTAAAATAAAATTTTCCAGTGTTGACCTTAGTAGGAATGGACTTAATTTTTTTATATTATTTGTTTACATGTTATAACATTCTTTCAATATTTGTATGGTTTTCTCGTTAAAATTCTATTGATGTCCGATAATCTAACGAAATCGTTAATCCGGCCCTGCCACGGGGGATTATAGAGGGGCTACTTTATCATCTAATATCGCCACATCTTATAGCGAATATACACGCATACAGTAACGGTTTATCACAACTAAAAACAACAACTTACCAAAGGTTCTACGTAAATTACGGAATCGGCTATGATTTATGTGACTTTCGCGTAAGGCTCGATGCCAGTAGAGTTAGCACCAAAGCGAAACTCAATTTTGGGACTTCTGTAAATGAAGTGGGCCTTCAATCGAAATAATCGATGTTTCAGCACGCAAGCAGCCGAAGCAAATGGGGCCTTCTGTTTACATTTAAATCAGCAGTTTCCAGGAAGTTCCAGTGCAACTCAATTACCGAGTCTGAGTCAACACTATTGGCTAAATGTCCACTTAATCTTGAAGTGGGCCAAGATCACCGCCCGCTGGACTGGTGAGCTTGAAATCAATTATTAAGAAGTGTGCTTCGTCCATTGAAATAAATGACTGGCGATGCAGTCTTGGAATTGTATTGTTCGCGATAAATCAGGCTGAATTAATGGAGACAAATATTTACATCAAAAGGGATATCTGAAATATTAGATCTCTTTAACGAAAGCGATAAGATCTGGTTGGATATAATATCCGGAGAAATCTACTTTGATCCATTGTATGAATTTTGACGTCAAATATGATTTCTAGTGAGTTCCTGTTTGAAACTTTTATGTTTTTTATTTTATCATGATTTTGTTTAAAGACTGTCATTCTTTCTACAAAATAAATAATGCTTGTGGTAAATATTATACAAAACATTCTGTTAAATAAGCCGTTGAACCAGTTCTCTAGACTTTCGGTCTAGTTATTTTGTTGGTAATTATTGCTCAATAAAAGAATATTTTTAAATATACATTTGATCTATGAGTACTTGATTAGATTATTAATTAGTTAATTTGTGTTCTCAATACCTCGGGAAAATAACACTGAAAAAAACCTTAACATTTTTAAAAATCATTTTTATCAGTTTAATTTAATAATAATATAATGTACACTTATTTATAATTTTTATAATTTTATAGTGCGTTGCCAATTTTATACTCGGGTTTATTAATAATTTTATAAAGTAGAGTATTAAAATTCATGCATCCATAAATAATTTCATAGAGTAGTAGATACACTTACTCATATTTTTTTC
>JAOUZG010036556.1:652934-663158 GCA_026289955.1 Argiope argentata | reverse complement strand
AAAGCTGAAAAAGTGTGCATATTGTATGTATTATTTTCTACACGCAGTTGCTTCACAAAGAGTAAGGCAATAGAAATGATATCTTTAGAGACGGGTAATTGAATAATGACAAATTTATTTGTTTCATTTCGAATACGAAGATATTCTTTTAATTGTTAGGAAAATTTGTTTTTGATTAATTCATTATTACTTATTATTTCGTTTATCGGAATTAATGAAAAGCTGAAAAAGTGTGCATATTGTATGTATTATTTTTTACACGCAGTTGCTTAACAAATAGTAAGGCAATAGAAATGATATCTTTAGAGAGGCGTAATTTAATATAGGCATTAAATTTATTTGTTTCATTTTGAATACGAAGATATTTTTTTAATTGTTAGGTAAATTTGTTTTTGATTATTTCATTATTACTTATTATTTCATTTATTGGAATTAATGAAAAGCTAAAAAAGTATGCATATTGTATGTATTATTTTCTACACGCACCTGCTTAACAAATAGCAAGGCAAAAGAAATGATATCTTTAGAGAAGGGTAATTGAATAATGACATTAAATTTATTTGTTTCATTTTGATTACGAAGATATTCTTTTGATTGTTAGGAAAATTTGTTTTTGATTATTTCATTATTACTTATTATTTCGTTTATCGGAATTAATGAAAAGCTAAAATAAAGTATGCATATTGTATGTATTATTTTCTAGACGCAGCTGCTTAACAAAGAGTAAGGCAATAGGAATGATATCTTTAGAGAAGGGTAATTGAATAATGACATCAAATTTATTTGTTTCATTTTGAATACGAAGATATTTTTTAAATTGCTAGGAAAAATTGCTTTTCATTATTACTTATTCATTTGTTGAGCTCATTATGAATATTAAGATATGCTTTTAATTGTTAGGTAAATTTATTTTCCTATACTTCGTTAATTTTCATTATTTTGCTTATTGAAATTACCGAAAAAATAATAAAAATATGTAAATTGTATGTATTTTTTTCTACATGCAGCTGCTTAACAAAAAGTAAGGCCATAGAAATGATTTGATTTGAGAAGAATAATTGAATAATAGAAATAAATTTATTTGTTAAGTTCATTTTGAATACGAAGATATTCATTTGACTGTTAGGAAAATTTGCTTTTAATTATTATTTATTATTTCACACATCGAAAATAATGAAAAGTTTTAAAAAAAGTATGCAAATTGTATTTATTTTTTCTAAACGTAGCTGCTTAAAAAAAGCACGACAATGGAAATTATATGACTTGAGAGGAATAAGTGAATAACGGAAATAAAATTATTTGTTAAGTTCATTTTTAATACATAGATATACTTTTAGCTGTTAGGAAAATCTGCTTTTCATTATTTTATTCAAAAATTCTTATAAAATTATGTAAATAAATTAATGAAAAATTAATTAAATGAAAAACAAATTAAGGAAATTGATGAAAACTTATAAAATGTATGTAAATAATTAAAAAACTAATAAAAAATAATAAAAATTACCTTTCATTAATGAAATGGAAAACTAATAAAAAGTATTAAATAAAGTAATTTATGAAATTATAAATGAAATGAGCTTAATGAAAAACTAATAAAATGTATTTTAAAAAGTAATTTATAAAATTATAAATAAAATGAGAATAATGAAAAACTAAAAAAAGTATTAAATAAGTAATTTATGAAATTATAAATGAAAGGAGATTAAAGAAAAACTAATAAAAAGTATTAAATAAAGTAATTTATAAAATTAAAAATGAAATGAGAATAATGAAAAACTAATAAAAAGTATAAAGTAAAGTAATGTATAAAATTATATATGAAATGTGATGAATGAAAAACTAATAAAAGTATTAAATAAAGTAATTTATAAAATTATAAATGAAATAAGATTAATGAAAAAATAATAAAAAGTATTAAATAAAGTAATTTATAAAATTATAAATGAAATGAGATTAATGAAAAACTAATAAAAAGTATTTGAATAAAAAAGGAGAGTCATACAGGTTTCATTTGAATTTTTATCGTTTTGGTTGTTGTGACAAATATTTCGCGATTTTAAGTTCATTATGTATTTTTATATTTTTGTTTAGTTTTATTATTGATATTCCAAAAATACTATATCTAAAATTTGAAATCTGAAATGTCTGAAAATGCGATTTAATATCCATGCACATTAGACATTAGCCTATTCAATTTCTTCAGATTAAACAATTAGTGTTATAGACATTTGCGATTCGTTAATTATTTTCAGTCTATGGAAGAGCTAAAGTGGACGAGTTAGTTTCCTTTTTTTCATGGAATATGTAGATTCCTATTCTGGACTCCTTATTATGAAGTTATCAATTTTCTGGATGATATTACTTCTACTTATTTATTTGCAAGTTCTGAAATCCTAGTAATCTTCTTAAACTATTTTTAGAATAATGCGCCCATGTCAAATATTGCCTTACCAACCTAAACCTGGCACAAAAAATTATCCGAAATTATGTGAAATTAAACAAGATTGAAAATTTTTCAATTAAATTCTTTTGGTTAACAAAACTGCAAAGTTTTAAACAGGTGCAAACATTTTTTAAAAATATCTCATTTATTAACAGAAGCATTTGAAAATTTTTATGCATTTTTCAGCTCATATAAACTACAGAAATCTTAGCCACAATTCATTTTTCACAACTAATTCAGCTTATATGATTAACGTTTTTTGAAAAATCTACATATTTTTGAAAAGAAGTAATTTAAACTTCCTTCCTACGCTATCTAATTGAAAATTCTACCATTAGTCCTAACTAGACGGAAAAAGTAATTTATTAAAAAAAGAACGCTACATTTAATTCAAGGCTCATAATTATGTTAAATTTTGCAGACATTCGGAAATCAAATACGGTCTCATAATTCAAATTAGTATTTAAAAATAGCTAATTGCTAATTATGATTCTCATGAATTTTAAAAAGTTCCAAATCTTTGAAAATATGAATAATCTTTGAATTAATCCAGGAAATGAAAGAAGTTTGTCAAAGACATGGAATCGTGGAAAACTTTTTAAACATTCAAAAATTGTTAAACATGATTTCTGAGATAGTTTATGGGCCTTTTCTTAAAAGATCTAAACATTAAATAACCTTAAATTCATAGGGATTTACTGTGTCAATTTTAAAAATATCCACAAACAAATAGTCTTTTCTAATTCTTAAAGTTATTTTCTAAAAAGAAATTTTTATAATTTGAGTAGAGAAGTATTTCTAATGTCCTTTTAAAATATTTTAATCTATTTTATTTAGATAACACTCTTCGATTCCACATTTAAAACAATAAATCTAAAGTTTGTTAAAAATTATTTAATGAATATGGAGCTAGTAAAATTAATTAAACCCTTAAATGTTAAATCCTTTTGATCAAATAGTTTAAAGTTCTAGAAAATTAGATTTTAATATACATAATCCAATTCTTTAAAATCTAAACAAAACTCTTATATTTTGATTTTTTGAATTTTATATTTTTTTAATAAAAAAATATATGTATGAGCATAAATGATACGATTTTGCGCTGATCAAACAGCTGACATTTTATTGTAATTTTGGAAATATCAACGAAATATATATTGTGGTAATTTTGAAAATAGAATTAAATGTCTATAGGATTTTAGATTTAAACATTTGACTACGTAATTTTAATTATAACTATATCGGTATTTAAATATTCCATTAAAAAATTAAAATATTTCTTTCAATAAATAGATCAGCAGCGTTGTATTTCCGTTTTTTCGCCTTCTCATGAAAGCCCAAGACACCATAGAACCAATTTCTAAAACCTCTGATTTAAGAAAGCAAAATAGAGACAATGACACCTGGTGACACCCTTGATAATTATATCTATGGAAAAACTGCAAAACTCAAAATGTCACATTATAATAAACTCTTTATATACTCTGAATTCCACGAATTTATTTCAATAAATAGAACAGCAGCATGGAGTTTCCCTTTTTTCCCCTTCTCACGAAAGACCAGAACACCAAAGGACCAATTACTTAAACCATTGATTTGAAAAAGAAAAATCGAGATAGCGGCTCCTGATAATAAACCTGGTAGTTATATCCGTTGAAGAAACTACAAAACACAAACTATTACATTGTAGTAAACTCTTTGTATAATCCGAATTCCAAGAGTTCATTTCAATAAATAGAATAACAGCCTGGGATTTTTTATAAGATAAACTGTTCTTAAGTTTTGGATAAAATAATTGTTCTTAATTTTCACTTAGTCATAACTGCAAAAGAATGCTTAATAAAAGGCTGTTTATACAAACCATAAGCCATTTATCATCCGAGAATTTTTCATTCTAAAATTCACTTCTGCTGTTAAGCCGCAATTAAGCCTAAATTAAAATCGCAAACACAACCCCGAGGCAATCTTTGTTGAACTTTACCATTAAACTAATTCCGGTTGTTAAGCAGGCATAAAATCGGGTCTATGACTTCTCCAAGTTGTGCACGTCTTCCAACCGGTACCTTCTTGCTGTGTTCAAAAAGGAAGGGGTGTGTGTAATTTGCCGACTATCGCCCCAGTCGTAACGAGAATTCCCATTAAAAGCAAACGAGCACACATAAAATTCTTCTAGTGGCACTTCTTTTTTTTCTGCAGAAACATAAAACTACAGAGGTCCTGCTCACATAAAACATTAAGGCTTATCAGAGGTCTGTACGTCTGTGCAGACTCATCGAGGAAGATAATTTTCCAGTAGTTAGTACAGGTTGTGCAGATGGTAATGTTCTACGTGATGGTCGATAAGTTCGAAAACAAAAAAAAATAAAACACTTTTTGATGTGAATTGAAAAAAATTGTAGTTTGCAGGAAGAAAAAAAAGGTTTTCTCTTTTTTAATAAATAGCATTTTTTATTAAATTTTGAGGAATTTGTGCTCCTAAATGTTATTCTCTCTTGGAAATTTGATTCTTTTTTTGTGTTAGTTTTTATTTTCCTTCTATTACTTTGCTAAAAAAGAGAATTAAGACATATAAGTTACAAGAATAAATAATAAAGTAATAACAGTATGAGAAAAAAATGCTGTAATTTATGTTCGACGGAAACCCATAAATTTTGATACCGCAGAAAATATAGCTTCATTTACTCGCATATATATTAAATACTAGATGATTTCATCATTTTTGTTGTTTCTAATGGCACTTGTCATGGATTAGATCGCAGACAAATGCAGTGATTTTAACCCGATGGTGTGTCTCTTGTTTTCAAGTAGAGGCAATCGGGCCAAAAGTACGTCTTATCTACTCACGCATCACATTCGCTTGCACAGCCCCTTTTTACAGGTCTGTACATTCACACAACTCAAAGTTAGAATAAATAAAGAACAACCAAACCACAGACTGGAACCTAGGACAATGAGATCACAGGGAAGACGCGCTACCACTTGTGCTAGGCACGCTACCCTTATGCCAAATACGCTATCCCTGTGTCAATTTTGGTACAGCAGGTAATATATCTGTATTTACTAGCATATATATTCAATACTAAAATTATTTTATAATTTTTAATTAATTTACCACTTTTATTATGTATTTGACATTTCGTGTTTGACATTACTGATAAACATTAACAAGAAGTAATTATTTTCATCTCTCGTTGACGTATCCATGGTGTTTGCATGACCATCGTCATGATACCTTTTAGATGAAATCTGAATCCTAATAGTGATCACTGACTACAGTTTAGCTTCTATCGTAGCAGGTATGTCTCCCCATTGGAGTAGGGGAAGTCATACCACATTCTCCTACCCACCCGAAGACACTCGGAATAAACCCCAAAACTGAATGACTGGGCTGCAGCAACAGTAATATTTTCGGCAACTGTGTTTGAATCTTAATGACCATCACCGGCCACGGTACATCACTTTCCTTAGGAAGTATGTCCCCTCATCGATGGGAGGATCCAAGCCCCCACATATATGTACACCTTCCAATCACAATGCCAGAAGTATCTCATCCTTATTACTAGTTGTCCCCCTGGGACAATTTGGAGTAGGGGAATGGCATAGGTATACTCCGTCCCAGCCGAAGCCATTCGGATATAACGATGAACTGCCGTAAAGCAACCCCCACCGAGCACGGAAATGCAGTTTAATCAGCTTAATTTTCATAAAACAATTCAAAGAACCAGATCGGAAAGAGATACGAATTTAAATTCTAAAAAATTGTCATCTTGTCTCCAAGTATAGTAATTATCACACATTTCAACAGTTATTAGAGAAACATAAAAATGTAAACAACGTTAACTAAGAAAATGCTATTAAAAAGGTATAAACATTTTAACGGTTATTAGAGAAACATAAAAATTTAACAACGTTAACTAAGAAAATACTTCTAAAAAGAAAAAGTATAAAGCAATTATATACAAAGGAAGCTCTTGGTATCCCAAAAGCAAATAACATATACACAAAATAAAGTTTCCATGCACAATATAGACGTAAGATAACAAAAGTCAAAGCAAAGAGAAATTTCATCAAGAGTTTTAAAGCAAAGAGTAAGAGTTGGGGAAACTCGACCCAACATTATTACTACGTACAGCACAGAAATGAGATCCAGCAGAAGAGTCGGAAGCTTATCTTCCTCTTACCTAACGTGCAATTACTGATGAAATGGCTGATACATGTTTACAAGCTACAATTTTGAAAACATGCGATTCATTTTCTAATAAAAGATACGAAAGTAGTTGTCTTTAACAGTAGAACTTGTAGTCCCAAATACTGATAACTACTGGAGAAATTAATGAATTAAGTACAAGTAATAGATATCCTTGATAAAATAGACACTACAAGTTAAATTTATGCAAACTAATCAATGAAACAATATCAAAATTAACAACATGCGACTGGGCAGTTTGGATTGGTAAGTTAATGAAAACTTGATTTTAAAAAGTCAAAAGATTATCATTTATACTGCATCCTGCTTTCCATTCGTACCTGTCATTACAGTTTGTTTATTATATAGTATCAACCTGATACTTTGTGCCAGGCACGCAAAAGCATTAGGCAAGCAAAATGGACATATGCCTAGAGTATCGGATACACTGTATTGTTTTTGGGACTCCATTGATTCCAATTGATAAGCTATTCTACCTCATTCATTAACAATCAGATGATACTATACCAATCTGAACAACGGATCTAGTGATTCGTTAGCAATATTAACAGGTCTATACTTCTTATTCACGATCTTGCCACTATGACGCTATGATTATATGTGATTTTTTAGTAGTTTGTAATAAATATTGAAATCAATAGACAGTAGCTCAATCGGTAAAATGCAAGTATTTCTATTTTTTTCCTCTAAGGATGAATAGTACAAGTTCGATTATTTTAAAAAATCAATAATTTTTTGATAAATTATTTTGATTGATTGAAATTATTTAATAAAAAGGAAATAAAATAAAAAATTTCTTTGTTGAGATAAGAAGGAATTGACTTTAAAGTTTTATTTATATATTACTTGCTTCTAATTAAATTTGATAATACTGTAAACAATAAAATGTATTCACGTTATTTTTTAATTATATTTGGGCTTCCAAAGTAAAAATATGTTTCCATATTTATTGTTTTCTCTTATAATAGAATTATTGTACAAAGTTAACAAAAATGATAACTAAACCAATAAGCTCTTAAAAAATAACCTTAATAGAGCTCTTCAAGAATAATTATTTATTATTTCTGAAGAGCTATATAACGTGAATTTTTAATTTTTGATTCTACTATCAAGTAAAATTTTAGCTTGAACGTTACTGTTACTTTTAAAAAACGTGTGTTAAAATTTTATGAAATACTTCTATTATCTTTTGTTTACGCAGAGTTATAAAAATTTCTTTTTATAATTTTAAAAAACGTCATGCAATTGTTTACAGAAAAAATGTTATTTATTTACAGATTCGTAGGGTTTTAACAAATGGGATACAGCTCAAATTTGTAATTTTTTTTTATTCAAAAATTATTCTCCAAACATTTTCGCATTGAAATTCACGATAACTAATATTTCTTTTTGATGAATATCTATTCATAACAACTAAATGGCTTCTTTTAAAGTTATTATTACATTCTAAATAAATAAAGCACAAAATAAATAAAAGCACAAAATAAAACAAAAAAGGTGGAACCATTTTATTTTATTAATAAAACATTACAAATAAAATCTTAATCCGAAAGCTTCTAAAGTATGATTAAGTTGGAACTAAAAGTTCTTTTTAAAAAATATAAAAATGCACCTATATAAATAACAGCCTAAAATTATTGCAGTAAAATGGATTTTTTTTCTCATACTGACAAAATTTAAAGCAATATTTTTAACAAGAAACATTCTGTTTTCCTTTCTTTTTCCAATCAATTTCTGAATTATAAAACTCTAAAAATACAAAAGCAAACTTACATTTCCAAAACAAACATAACGTGCTTCCAAACTTTTTTTTTATAAAACAAAAAATATTTCTCATGAAACGCATTGTATTTGCATAAGGGAAAATGAATATTAAACAATAGTTTCATTTTCTGACATATAAAATTTTACAAAAATAAAATTGAATTAAATTTAACTTGCAGGATACGAGGCACAATATATGTGCAACCAGAGACGAAGCTGATAAAAATTCCGCAAATAAAACTTATAAAATTTGCAACCATTTGCTAAAAGAATTGCATTTGTTTTATGCTTTTAATCTTCTGCGAAGAAAGCACTTCAATTTTATGGTGTCTTAAAAGACTCCTTCGAGTTTAAAAATATCTATTTTTATTTTAAAAGATAAACGGATAGCAAATTAGATAAGAGGCTTAAAGTAAAGACCTTATTTCTTTTATAAACTTACTTCCCCCAAGGCATGAAAATACCTCTTAGCATTTACCGAACACTATAATGTATTTATGTCCCTTCAAAAGGCATTTTATTTCCTACGGTGAATATTTATGAAGAATTATTTCATCTGCTCCATATAAACGTTTTATTTATGAGCATTAACAGTTAAATGTATGTTACACTTTTCAACAAAATATGATAGGTGCGAATTATAGTCACAAAAAGCAATTTAAAAAATGAAGCATAATTTTAGATTTTGTGTTAACATTCTTATAAGTTAACATACTTTTTATAAATTTCGAAATGTGAGATTAATAATTATATAAAACCTTCTATAAGGTTTTGGATACAGAATGATCTGATTACGTGGGATCTACTTTTTCTCAGTAGATTCTCAAAAGCCTTTATTTTTATCATGTCAGAACATTATGTTGTTTTTGGGATGATATTTTTGGCGTCAACAAAAATCCGTAGAAGAAAAATAAAAAATTTATTTTCAACAAGAGCATCTCAAAAAAAATCAGCTTTTAATGAAGTGTTGCTATTACATTTACAAAAGCTCTGATTAAAACAAATCAGTTAATGACTACGACAAATAAAACCTAGAAAAATGCAATTTTCAGCACGTGATTATATGAAATGAAATAAATAGGAATGTGATATTTTTTTTTAAACAATAAATGCGGACAAAGTTTTTTGGATCATTTTCAATACTAAAGTGACTCATTCGATGAAACCATTAAAATGAATAAAAATATAATTTAACTTGTACAAGCACGTGGTGCTTGCCGTTCAAGAAATTAAGGTCAGACATGATACATTGAAATATGCATAGTAGATTTTATTTTAATTTTTTTATAACTCTCATAATATTTTCGATTCAATATTATTCTATATGTTGATACCTTCTTCAGAAAATTTGTCGCAAGTTATAGAACAGATACAGTTTAAATCTCCCGTTAAAATTGCCTTTTTAGTGTTATTCATTTTAATTCTTTGTAACTGTTTTAGTCATTGTCAAAATATTTAGTAACTGTCAAAAAGTTTTAGGTATATATTACAACAACACCTTTTACTATTTTAGTATTACTTTTTTACGCTTCAGTTATTAAATGGAAATTGTCATTGAAATTAATTATACTAAAAAACATATTTTTTAATAAATATCTTTAGAAACGATTTGGCCTAAATGAATAATTTCATTAATCGATAAATAATATCCTTATCGGAAAAAATTGTACTATTATTTGAGAAATGCATGATTATATTGTAAAAATTAAACATAATTTTTGCAATTTGGTTTTCAATAACACGGGGATTCCTCGTGGAATGATTGTGTGTGTGTGTGTGTGTGTGTGTGTGTGTGTGTGTGTGTGTGTGT
>JAOUZG010036556.1:619548-646380 GCA_026289955.1 Argiope argentata | reverse complement strand
ATATATATATATATATATATATATATATATATATATATATATATTAAGAATCTATCTTGTTATCAAAATCATTGTTTTTATTTAAACATTCACATTCATTGGCTTTTTTTGTCTAAATATTAATAAATGCTTCCTTTTCACCATTTTATTTTCTGGCTATTTTGTTCATTTCTAATGCAAAAATAACTTTTCGAGAATATAAGAGATATTTTTTTAAGGATGATAAATAATCTTTTTGCGTGACAGGCATTTTCTTTTTTGGATTTTAAAGGAATCTTAAACATATTTTTCAGCATAGAGATATTTCCAAAAAGATTTTCAAGTAATAGATAATTTTATCAAATTTTTACAAACAACGTTACATAAATTTTGAAACACATCGATTAAGAACAAAAAACAGTTGAAATACTCATAATACATCTCCTCTGAATTTTAACGTAGAATTTCTTTGCTCGCTTACAGTCAGTACATTAATTATCCTTTTTCTAGATCAAAAGATGGCACTATATGGTTGATTACCTTTGGAAATATGCAGTAGGCAATCAAATATACAGCAGAAAATTAAGAGAAAGAATTCATGATAACACAGGAACAACTGAACTAAAATAAAAAAAATACTAATAATCTTATCGAACATAGAAAATCTGAAATGAACAATCTGATCCTAAGCATATATTAATAATAAATATTGCAGTAATCTTGACGTAGCTCCAGACATAATATAAAATATATCTTCATTTAAATTTTATCTTATAATTCTAGAAGCACACATATATTGTACAATATTTTATGATATAAGACAATATTTGCAATATTGTATAGTATTGTTTATCTATGAATACTATTATTTAATATTGTACAATATTTTGCTATTTGAGAATTCCGTAAAATAAATAAATAACAACTCCAGAATTGAATTATTGAATTAATTCAACGTTGAATTGAAATCATTTCTTACTTGAACAGTTGATTATCACAAAGAGAAATTATTAGAGTTTATAAAAGTAAATATAAAATTAATTTAATTCATTGTTTATTTGTTAGGTTGCAGAATTAATTCTGTTAAAAAAGAAATAAAATGCAAAATAAAAATATTATTATTTAAAGCTAATATAATGACTTCATTATCAACAGACCTCTTTTACACGAAGAAATGTTTATAGAATAAAAGACAATAGACAGAACTCAAATATAAATAGCCAAAGGCTATTGAAGGGAATATAAGATATGGAACGTTATTCTAAGTCGTTCAAAGTATCAGTTACAGTCAAAACAAATGGCCGATAAAATGTATAAATACTGACTATTGGTATGACGAAATTTAGTCAGAAATATGATAATTGATTTAAGGCGACCAGGCAGTTTTAAAATGATTTTTTGAAATTTTCACCTTAGCTATTTGAAATTTTACGGGCATTAAGAGTAACACAATAAGGGATGACACACAAAATTTTAAAGCATTATATTAATTTATATATGAGTTAGAGGGTTAATATAGTATAATATTTGCGATAAATAACGTAAAGTAAAAATGTTCCAGGCACTCCGAATTTGTTCGAAAGCGCTCCAACTTTTATTATTACTTTCTACAACCCTTTTGAAACAAAATTTGAAATTAATCTTGAAGTTTGAGTGCGAAATATCAAAATTATCCAATGTAATAACTCAAAACTATTTAATCTTTTATTTAAAAAATCAGTAGTTTTGAGTTATTATAATGATATTTTAATTTTGATATTTCATACTCAAATTTCAAGATTAATCCTAACTTTTGTTTGAAATACGTTAGAGAAAGTAATTATAAAAATTGGTACGCTTTCGAACAAATTCGGAGAGCCTGGAACATTTTTCATTGACTTTATTTATCACTATTAAATATCATATTAACCCTCCTAACTCCTAAATAAATTTATATAGTGCTATAAAAAATTTTGTGTCATCTGCTATAGTTGTTCCTCTTAATGCCTTTAAAATTTCAAATTGCTAAGGTAAAAATTACAAAAAGTCATTTTAAAGGTCCCTGGTCGCCTTAAAAAATTTGATCGATTTTTATAACGGATTTTATGTTTTTAAAAGTATAACTCAAATCTATAACTCAAAACAGATATGCATATTCATTAGAATTATAAATATGCACTAAAACTTATTTATAATTTTATGGGATATCCATTTATATTGCTACTTTTAAATAAAAAGTTCCCACACTCATAAATAAATAAAAATCGCCTTTCGAAATGATACTTTGAAATATATCTTAAATTCTGCAAATATCATTCAAACCGTCACCTCCCCGAAATGAAATTTTACGGGTATTTTGAGTCATTTCTTCCTGCGTAAATTCCACAGTCGAAAGCGGCATTTAGATCTCATCATTCAATGTCAAAACGCTCGATCGGGGTAAGGGCATAACGACTGTAGCAGTTATTGCACTCTAACTTTCGGAAACTGGGGCTTAGCAACAGACCAGAAGTTGCATTATTTCCCTTATTTGCATATTAAGCATCAATACGAATATAGATGACTAGGGTATCGATCGAATATTTGATAGTCAGACAGACAGGATAAGTTTCCCTGGTAACATTTGCCTTTTTAAATAGCTTTCCCTAGCAATTTTATAACTTTGGCCAAACTATTTGATAAAGATATCTTCATTTTTAATGCAAAACTACTAATCTTAATCTTATTTTCTGGAAAAAGTTTTACTCTATTTTGTTTATCTTTTCGTTACGATTGATATTTAGTGTGCGGTATCTCAATAATATCCAGTTGTAGTATTTATTTTTAATTATTTTACCATGTTATATCGTAACAATTTTTCTAATACTTAATTTTCCAATGCTTTTTTAACAAAAATTTGATGAAAATGACGTAAAAAAATATTGTTGTTGCTACTTATGGCACTTGTCACGGACAAGCCCCGCTGATACCTTAGCAGATTTTAAGCCTAAGGTATGCGTCTCTTGTTTCAAGTAGCGTCAAGTAGGGCCAAGAGTACGACTTTAGCTACACACTCAACACATTTGCTTACACAGGCCCTTTTTATAGCGGGGTCACAGACACACATCTTACAGATAGCACACAGAAGAACCATGCCGGGACTCCCAAAACACGAAGATTTTCTACCTCTGAGTCAGAAAGCCGGTGTAAAAAACATTAACTATGGAGAATGCCTTGAGACAAGTTCTGTCATTTTTCTTGGTAACACAAGCTTATTGTAATATAAGGATAAATTATTGATGACTATTTCCATATGTATTTTGAAATACGGATTTAGATCTAAACTCATTTCTGGGAATTTCCATTGGAGACAAACTTACAAATGTCAGTCATCAACTCCCACGCAACTGATCTTTCTCTCTCTCTCTCTTCACTTCATCTCCTTGGACATGGTGCCCTGGTAGTAAGGTCTCAGATCGTGAGCCTTGGGGTTTCAAGTTCAGGATCCGATTCCTATAAAGTAACATCGTGTAAGGGGGTTTGTTTAACGTTAAATCTATCGGGGCCAAACGTCCTCCCTCTGATGTTGTGTGGTGTGAAGAGAGGGTTGCTATCTCAGGTGTTCTCGTTATTGTAACAAGGCTCAAAATTATGAGTTCCGTCCCCAAATAGCCCTAGTGTTGCTTTACAATTGGACGTTGATATAATTAAACTAAACTAAACTCACTTTATCACTTATCAATGGTGAGACTTGAACAGTTAGAGGAATACCAACCTGATTTGGTTTGGTTTTACGTGATCCGTCGCCAAATAGCCCTAGTGCTGCTTTACAATTGGACGTTAATATAACTAAACACACTTTATCACCTGTCAGTCGTGAGACTGGAACAGTTAGAGGAATACCAACCTGTTTTGGTTTAGAAACCTTTTTACTCATAACTCTCCTTGAAAGACGGTTGTTTTGCTATTTCTGAGATTTCGATGTTGAAAGTCAAAAAATATTAATGGCACATATCATAATGTAGTTATGAAATACACAACAACCTCATTTTTCATATCAGATATGTCCAGCCTGTGTTTTATCAAGCGGCCTATTTAAATCTTCTCCTTCTTCTCTTCGCAGGTTCTACTGGGATCTTCTGATGCTCCTGGTGCTAGTGACCAACCTGATCGTGCTTCCGGTGGCCATCTCCTTCTTCAATGATGATCTCTCCGCTCGGTGGATTGCCTTCAACTGTCTTTCGGACACACTCTTCCTACTAGACATTGTCGTTAATTTTAGAACGGGTGAGTTTCGCTTCTCCCCCTTTTGTACACTTATGCCTTTCCCCCATCTACTCCTCAGCCGGTTTCTTCTTTAGCTTATAGTCAAACGCTCAAACTTCCTAAGCCATCAGACAGTTTAAACGACTTACCTATAGACATTCTGACAGGTGCTGACTTTTATTGGACTGTGTTGTATGCCGAATCTCTTATTAGACTTTCTGCGACTCATGTTCTAATAAAACCTAGGGTATTTGGATGAATTCTTTCCGGCAGCCATTCGCTCACTACTACAGCATATTCTTCCGTTTCTTCAGTTTACGACATTAGTGCAGAAATTTTGCTACATGGTTCGGACAATTACGTGGGACAATTTTTGGATTTGGAAACAATTGGCATTAAAATTAAGTAAGATAAAGAGATGACTAGTCGTGATCAGAAATTTTAAATGATTTTGCACAAACCATTTTGAAAAAGTGCATGGCAGTCGGGTTGTAGAGTTGCCATGGAAATTAGAGGTGATTCTCTCATCGAATAATTACGAAATAGGACTCGAACGATCTTAAATGCTCTGTAATAAACTCTTTACTCATTCAGACTTAAAAAAGATATTTATACAGAACAAATGCAAAATTATATCGATGGTCGGGTCTGAAGAATTCGTACCTGCATTCTTCAGGTTAAAGGAAAGGAGATTTCCCGCCCATTCCAACTGGTCATAGCTCTGGAGGTTGGCCAGGGTGGGGAGGATGTTAAAGCAAGAGAGAAAAAATTTAGTACAATTACCTTTTGCTTCAGAGGCATCACCCGCTTGTTTTTATTCTTCAAAACTACAATATGCTTGTAAAGTCTACTTATCGCGAAGAATAAATATATGTTAATGTCATCACCCAATACCCTCACGCACCCTAAAACAGATTTCACGATTTGTAAATCGCGTGAATTCTATTGCAAGCCAGAATACACAGATAGAATTTTAGATTTTATTGTATCTTAGGACATTAATGGTATTTTATCAAGCCATTATTTTTCATTATAATCCATTATGATTCATTAGTCTTATACAGGCATGATATTGTTATGAATGGGTCATGCTAAAGGCAGCAGTAGGCCACAAACAGTCTTATCGATACTGCTACATACATTGGTCAGCAGTACAAAAGAAGAATATATATATATACGAGGCATATTCGGAAAGTAAGTACCGTTTCATTATACTGCCGCTGCAGCACTGCGATCGGCGTTCTGCGCATGCGCACTAGTCTTCCTTGTTCACTGACTCTCAACTGACGCCATTTTGGACGCTGTAGGTTGTGTTTCCAGTTCGCTGTGCTTGTTTAAAATGTTTAAGACAATTACTGATCCCGCCGACTGTGAGATTCGCTCTGTTATCCGTTTTTTAAACGCAAAAAATGTGAAACCGGCTGAAATTTACCGTGAAATTAAAGAAGTGTATGGTGAAAACGCGATGAGTGATGGAATGGTGCGGAAGTGGGTTAGAATGTTTAATGAAGGTCGAAAAAATGTTCACGATGAGGCTCGGAGTGGTCGGCGTTCTCTTGTCAATGACGATCTGATACGGAAAGTTGATGAAAAAATCAAAGAGAACAGACGATTCACAATAACGATACTTTCAGACGAATTTCCACAAATTTCACGTACTGTGTTGTACGAAATTGTTGGTGACAAATTAGTCGTGTTTATCATCGTTGGCGGCAAGTTTCTACGAGGAAGGCATAGGAAAACTCGTCACTCGCTACGACAAGTGTTTGAACATTGGTGGAAACTACGTAGAAAAATAGTTTAAGGTTTGGTCTTTCATGTAATAATAAAATTTGTTTGAAAAAAAAATGTTTTGTTCTATTTATTAAAAAACGGTACTTACTTTCCGAATATGCCTCATATATATATATATATATATAACATGATTGGTATATCTTTATTATCAAAAACACATATTTCTTGCTTGCAACATTGTGTTTTCTACATTCAAACATATGTCCATAATGCTTAGCTTTTTACTTATCTATTTGATTTGCATATCTTATGAGAAACTTTTCACTCTTAGCGTGTTACTGCACAAAAATTTTCCTTATATGTATCAGAGGATTATATTAATATTAAACACTCATTTGTCTATTGAAATGCAATGAATTATAAAAATTTACTTTGCAATTCGTAAGTATTAGGTATATTTTCATTTAAAAAAAATATCAAAACTCAATAGGTCATTGTAACCAGGTGGTAAGGTTTCGACTTGTGAATCGTAGGATTTCAGGTTCTAGACCCTATTCCACCGTAGAACTATCGTGTAAGGGGGTATATTGCACGTTAAATTCGTCAGGAGTAAAATTCTCCCACTGGTTTATTGTGAAGAAGGTGGTGCCAGATCAACTACCATCCTCGTCATCTGACCACATTTCAAAATTACGAGATTCGACCCAAAATATCCCTGCTGTTGCTTAAAAACGAGACGTTTACATAATTAAACTAACTAACCAAAAAATAGTTATAAATAAATTTTTGTTTAAGTGCATTGGTACTTTTTGATATTGAAGTAGATAAGAGGTAATTAACATAATCAATTATAGAAATTATTAATACTATGATTCAGTAATATCTGTGTTGTTGTTGTTTAATTTAAGCAATCTAAGCTTTCCCGTTAGCATGGAATTAATCCCTTGAATTTATTCAATTCCCCAATTAACAGTACTTTGAACTTACAATATTTCTCTCAACATTTTTTTTTGTTATTTCAATACTTATAAGAACACATATGGCACTGAAGAGTATTCTACTGATTTTATCTTTTTTTATTTATTTCTTCTTTTTTTTACCTTTATCACAGATTTAAATATAAAAAATGCAACACTTCATTACAAGAGTCGGACGCCTCATTAGAGGCGAAAAGATTAAACGAAATGATAATATCAGATAAAAATTTAAATAAGTAACAAATTAAAGCAAAAATAGAAACAATTTATAGCAACTATCCTGATAAAACTGAAGGGTTTCATCTACTTATTTTAAAAATACCGAAATGAAACCCTCTGCAACAGATCAAAGATCTTTTACCGATAATAAAGAATGATCATCTCCTCATCCAACCCGCTTTACTTTAACGACATTCCGAAATTCCGATCCGATGAAGATATACGCGTACTTCCGAATCGATACGATCACTTCTAGAGATAGCGTGAATGATATCTTCATAATTAGAGAACAAGAGTTGACTAGAATCAACCGGTGTACATGTACACAGTCGCGAGTAAGTGATCCTTGATGAGCTTTTTAATTAGCTCATTTGCATGCATAGAGAATCAACACTGAAAACAGGGTTCCAAGAATTTCCACCTCGCTTTCTCAACTATTTTAATTGTCGCGCCTATATTATTCTATTTTGGTACGTTTTTGGATTGCTTGCTTATTTTTGGAACATTGTTAAGGGTGCAGCCACTCGGGCAGAAGGATTATTGCCCATAGGACTAACTGGTTCTCGAAACAGTAAAAATTTTCTTTTTCGCTCGCTTTGGGAAGTTTCTTCCTTCTCACATAGTTCTTAATTATGTGATTAATTCTCCGTGCGGTTTGGCGGTTCTAACCACCATCTGCGAATTAATTAATGAAGAATGGGTGGGAAATAATGAAGCAATTAATTTCCCGAATTCCAACGGTAATTAAGGCAATAATTAGGAATTTTGAGTTGAGTATATTTGTTTTTATTTGATTTCAAGAGTTTTCGGCCGAGATGTCATTTGTTTTCGAAATAATTTCGTCTGCAAATTATATGAGTATTTTGTGTGATTTAATTATTTTCTTGCTACATTTTTCTGGAATTTTAGTTGGAATGGATAGTTGCAAAAAATAAATTCGAGGACATAGCAAAATTTTAATGCAACGTAAAATAAAAAATATTCAAATTAAAAATTAAATAACTCTTACTTGGTTATTATTTTTGAAATTATCTGAAAAAATCAGAGGAAAAATTAAAAAAAAACATTTATATATATTTTAAACAAATATTTAGGGTTATTTAAGTCTTCAAAGAAATTCTATGTGATTTAATTATTTAATTGTTGTATTCTGATTTTTATTTTTCTGGAATTTAAGTTAGAATAGATAGTTGTAAAATAAATTTCTGAAGACAAAACCAAATTTTAATCCAACGTGAAATAAAAACTATTCGAATTTAAAATTAAATAACTTTTAATTGATCATAATTTTTGAAACTATCTGAAAAAATAAAAGGAAAAAGTGAAAAAAACTCACACATTAAGAGATATTTTAAATAACTATATAGGGTTATTCAAATTTCCAAAGATATTTGAGGAAAATATACACTAATCTGTAAATGAGTGCTAGAAAAATATAATTCAGAAAATGAAAAAAAATTTTCCCCATTTGAAGCCAAAATCTTTTAATATCTTAGTTTACTTTTAAGCCTCTGGATAGCTAGGCAGTTTTCGAGCTTACGACAAATGTTTTGTCGTATTATTGATTTCAAACTGTTCTATATATAATCCTCTAATAAGGAGTTTAATTTCCAATGAAGATCGAGCTTTGATGTGACAGAAAATTGTACTTTTCCGTTAGCCGGGCCTAAGCATAAAATCGCCAAAGAAATTTGGTGCAATTCTACATTTTTGGGGGATTTTTCTATTTAAAATCATTGTAAGAAATTTGGCCGAATTCTACACTATTCAGCGATGTTTCGCTTGCGGACGGTTAATAGAAATGTACTCATAATATAAGTAAACGAAGAATTATGTCTGAAATTTATGTCTTTGAAAAGGTAGCAGCTATTGTAAATTTGTAAAATTTTCTTAAATTGTTGGTTTATTCTGTAAGATTCGTTACTGCTTATGAACATAGCTAACTAGGTCAAACTGTAAGTTGAGCCAGCAGTAAATATAGTTATGCTAAAAACAAATTTATTTGAATTTCATTATTTTCCTTCTTTGGTTTGAGATTAAGTCTTTTTTTAAATTTGCTTTGAATTTCTCAATCGTCTGTTTTAAATAATATTATAAATATTCTTTAAAAAAATTTAGCAATTATTTAAACTATAACATTGAAAATTGAAGTTTATATTTCCACATAGCAATAAGTTCTATGTTATTTGTGTTACAATAACTCGATTTCCTTCAAAAGTATAGCGCAATGTAGTATCTGGAAGTTCACTTTTTTTCCCGACTCAAAAGTTCCTTATTTACATTTTTAATTTCAAAAATTTCAGAAAAACACCTATGAAAATACAGATAATAATATCTTCTAAGTAAAAAAAGGTTGTGCTTGTAATTAGTAAAACAAGAAAGTTTTATCTGGTAATTTCCGGAGTAATAACTTTTATTGTTATTACTTTTAATAAGAAAAATATTTTATGTTTAATATTGTAATTAATAAAATCATCTCCTTTTTTCAATGCTTTTCTTTGGTAAATTAGTGAATCGATCGATTGAATAATTTCATTCAATTGATATATATGTTCATGAATAAGTCAAATGAATTAATAACTTCTTTAAAATAATAAAAAATATTGCTAAAATTTGTAAATAAATGTGTGTGTTTTTCATTATTCATAATCCTATATACCATAATCGCATCTATACCTTATACTTCACCTAGAAATAAGTGACGTATAAGGTATAGATGCGATACAATACTTAAGATAATTCTCAATTTTTTCTACCTATACAACAAAAATAATTTTCTCTTAAAAGTTTGTAGAAAGCCAGGTTCTGTATTTGGAACATGGATTTAATTTAGGAATTGGTAGGTGATCGAATAAAAATCCTGCACTTATTCCAGCAAATCAATATACAATTTTATAATTTGAGACGATAGGTGATCGAATATAAAGTATGCACTTATCCCAGCAAATCAATATAAAAAAGCTGCTCTTAAAGACCTCTCTTTTAATAAAATGAAAATGGCAGTTTCTAATTCAAAGTGTGCTGACTGCTTTATACTAACATTTACCGATATTAAACAATCTTAGATAAGAAAATAATTAATATTGACTTTCTTAAACAAATTTTCTTTATTCAAAATAAAACTCAGAAAGCATAAATAATCTCAGAGATAAAAAGTATATGAAAAAAAGAGAAACAGGCCTCTAAAAATTTTCAATTATTCTGTAGGAACAAATTCTCAAAATAAAATAGTACAAATATTATGAAAAATATTATTCTACAAAGCAATTCATGTATATTCAATTACAGACAGTCAGAATTCAAACTAAAGTTTTTCAATTGTTCGAAGCATCATCTTTATTTCTCCAGTCGGACCAGCAAATGTTTGATTTACCAACAATAATAAAAATATAACTACCAATGGTAAGAAACAAATGTTTCTTAACTGAAGTATGACAAGGAAAGTGCCTTAGCTAAAGAATGATAAATAATACTTCTTAGTTGAGGAATGACAAAGAATGCTTCTTATCTAAGATGTGACAAAAGTGTAAGTGTTTTAAGAATGAGAAATAATGCTTCTTAGCTGAAGAATGACAAAGAAAAGGTTTTAGATACAGAATGATAAATAATGCTTGTTAGATAAGGAATTACAAAGCATGAATTCTAATTTTGAAGAAATCTTTTATTTTTTAGCTTCAAAAAAGTCTTTCATTTTTTTTAAACTTTCAAATATCCTTTCACTTTTTTTAGTTTTAAAAAATAACAAGCAATGCTTTTTAGTTGAGTAATGACAAAGAAGGCATCTTAGTTAAAGAATGATAAAGAATATGTATCAAGAATGCTTCTTAGACAAAGAAGGCATCTTGATTCAAGAATGATAAATAAACCTTCCCAAATAAGGAATAACAAAGAATCCATTTAAAAAAGATAAATAATGCTTCTTAGCTAAGGCATGACAAAGAATGTATTTCCAGAATCATAAATAATGCCTCTTAGCTGAAGAATGACAAAGATGACGTCTCGGTTCAAGAATGATAAATGCTGCCGCTTTGCAGAAGAATGCCAAAGTTAATGCCTTGGTTCAAGAAGGATGAAAAATGTTTCTGAGATAAGGAATGGTAAAGAATGCATTTTAGCTGATGATTGAGAAAGAATGCGATTTAGTAGAGGAATTACATGGAATGCTTCTTAAATAAAGAATTACCAATAATTCGTCTAGGCAAGGAATAACAAAGAATGATTCACATGTGGAAACTATTCTTTCCTTAGATTTAAATGATTGAGCGATTCGTGACTTTTATCAACTGGCCGAATAAGTAACTACTCATATTATTAGTATTTCAAATGTTTTAGTTGTTATGTGTATCGAAAAGTTGAAATATTCAGAAAAGAATGAAAAGATGTTTCTTTAATAATGGACTTTTATAAAAAATAATTATTCTTGCCTATTTATTAGTTTTTTAAAAAAAAATTGTATTAATTTCATGACAAATGAAATTTAGCATCAAATATGTAGATTTTTAGATTATGAAAATATTCAAACACAAATCTATCTATGTGTATATAATGAATTCAATGACCCAAAACTGCGTGAAGCCAGATGACTGCTAAATGTCTTGAGGTTTTATAACCAGAAATATCATTTTTATAAAATTTTGAATTAAATTGGTTATTTTATCCCATTTAAACGTAATAATTCAAACACCATAAATGTACTTACGTATTAGACCGTCGATCTTTATTGTCAAATTTGAAGGCCTCGCCAATGAGTAGCTAAACCGCCAATAATGGAGGGAAACCGCCTATTTAAAAAATTGCTCAAACCTTAACTGTCGACAGCCATTTTGTTGGTTTCGTTGGCATCGACGGTTTATAGCCAAATTTGAATCCGTCGCCAATGAGTTACTAAGCCTTTGGCGACCTTTGACATCAACGTCCACATGACACTCTAAATGAAGGAATTTTAACAGGCAATATAAAAATGCAGATCTGTGTTAATTTTTCGATTAATTTAGTTAGCGAGTAAACGGTCTTCATGCTTACATGTTCACGTATATTCGAGGAAGAGAATTCAAAACCAGATTAAGCTAGATAAATGGTTTGTTTTCTGATTTTAATCTAATAACTGTAGACTTGTTTTAAATTTTTGACTCAAAATTGTCAATAGAAAAGAACTCACGCTTTCATTCTGGATTATTTCATATTGCATAGTTCAATAATTTAGTAATAATTCAATTCAATAATTCAACAATAATAGAATAATAATTCAATGATTCAATAATAATAGAATAATAATTCAATTCAGTAAATCAATAATAGTTCAATGATAATTCAACAAATCACTTTCAATTCAATAATTCAGTAATAATTGTAATGCATGGTTCAAACGTGTTATATATTATATAACCGTACAAGGAAGCCGAAAGGTGAAACGCACATTGTTTTTTCAATTGATAGCATAACGGAAATTATTTTCTGTTAATTCGAAAATTATTTAACAGTTTAAAAAATATTAACAGAGCCAAGAAAACTCGTTGGTATATATGTAATTTCTATCGTAAATAACGAAAAAAAAGTTCCTGGAGAATTGTATTGCAGCAATCGCTAATTTGAGAATTGAGAATTTAGATCAGATAATGTCTGTCACTACTAAAATTAAATCACTCCTATAGGAAATATTACCGCAGCTTAGTTAGATATGACACAAAGTTTAGCTTTAATTTTAGTTTAGTTATATTAACGTCCCATTGTAAAGCAACACTAGGGCTATTTTGAAACGGACTGCGTACCTTTGAACCATGGTCAGATGAAAAGGACGACTTCTGAGGTGGCACTCCCCTCTCAACACCACACCACATCAGATGCAGGACGTTTGGCCATGACAGATTTAACGTGCAACTGACCCCCTTAGAGGACGGTTTTTCAGTGAAATCGGGTCTCGAAATTGTGACCCTACGGCTCAAGAAGCGAAACCTTACCTTTGGCCATCGCGGTCCTAGATATGACACTTATGCCATTAAAAATTAAAAACTCAATTCATTTCCTATAGGAAGTAAATTCCAAGTTGTAATCGACATTATTCGATTGCTAACAATTACCATATCCCTCCTTGCGAAGTCCTGATTTATCCGAAGACTTCTCATCCTTATACTCGAGGTGCTCCGAAGGGATATCTTTTTATTGAAAGGAATTCTTTGAAACAGGTGTAATTGATATTAAACATTAAATTTAATTGTCATATTTTATTTAGTCATTTTTGATGCCTTCCGATCATAGTACCGGGTGTCCAAAAAGTTCCAGGACTCCAAATTTAAAAAATCATTGTCCATGATTGTTTTCAGGTATATTAAATTTTATCGTCTGCTAACCGTTGCATAAAGAAATGCTCCGAGATTTTTTTATACATTAGAAGCATAAAAAAATCCTTGGCCACCTTGATCCCCTGATCTGACCATCCCGGACTTTTTTCTGTGGGGATATTTAAAGGACAAAGTTTATGAAGGTGATCCTCAAACAATAGATGATTTAAAACTCGCAATTACCCAAAGGATACAAGAAATCACTCCTAGCATGTTAAAACGTGTTTCTAAAAACATGCGCAAACGAGTTCAGCTTTGTCTCCAAAAAAGGGACGGACATTTTGAACATTTATTATAAATGTAAGTTCAGTATTTTTTCCTTAGTTATATTAAAAGAGCTTTTTATCATTGACATAAAAATAATTCTTTTTAAACCTATTGTTTTTGAAAAATAAATTCACAAATCATCAGTACGAGAACTTTTTGGACACCCGGTACAATATAGTCTACGAGTGCTTTTAGTAATGATAATTGGACATTTTCTTTTAATCGTTCTTTTCATGTCCCCGCAGGTATAATGCAACAAGACAATTCAGAACAAGTGATCCTCGACCCCAAAGAGATCGCTCGCACCTACATCCGCACTTGGTTCTTCCTGGACTTGCTGAGCTCCATCCCCTTCGACTACATTTTCCTCATCTTCAACCAGGGTTACGGAGACAACTATCAACTCTTGCATGCAGGCAGGGCGCTCAGGATACTGCGCTTTGCGAAAATGCTCTCCCTCCTGAGGTTGCTCAGGTTATCAAGGCTGGTGAGATATGTCAGTCAGTGGGAAGAAGTCTATGTGAGTATGTCCTCCGTTCGATCCACCCCTCTCTCTCTCTCTCTCTCTTTCTCTCACTTTCACGCACCACTCCACACACGATAGCTCACATCCGATCAGTACTCTATGGTTAGGTGCTGATGTTCTGTAACTCCGTAAGATACATGGAGGCATAACCCTCTTTTCCTTATGACCAAATGCGATTCCGTACCGAAAACAGAGCTTACAGAGCATCACAAAATTTCGATAAGAGATTTTGCTATGAAAGCCAAATACTTAAAATATATACTTCAGGGATTTTTTAATTCTTTATAAAGATTTCTGAATCAGTTCTTCATTAATACCCTCTCTCAGTATAAGACGTGAATGGAAATTTTAATTCTTAATGCCCTTCGAAAATACCCAGATAACCCATTGATACCCCAGGGCACTAAATCCCCCCCCAATCGCCGTTTCTTTCCAGGGTGTTCAAGCAAAGTTAATCGAAATCGGACTGGAAGCGCTCTTTCCACATCATTAACGGGAAGCGAGACCCCTTTTATCATTTGGCTTTTAACTTCGAATTCTTGAAACGCTTTTGTGACTGATGGAAATTAACATCGTTCCGTATTAATGACTTGCGTTCTGACCCCTCCCCTACCGTCCCGATGTTATTCCACAAGATCTTCCTCTTCGAAACTGTCGGCGCTCATTGAAAATCTAATTTGATGAAGGACAAAATCGTATTTGTTGTTTTCTGTGTGTTTCTTTTCGATAATTGACTAAATTTTTGTATCTGGATAAGAAAAACTGTTTAGCTGTCGATTTCATTTAGGGAATTTCCTTTGTAAACAATTTATTATTATATCAGAACAGAACGCCGTCTCATGCCCCCGTATCTGTGGCCATTCTGGTCACTTCAAGGTTTGGTGGGCATGTTACGGGAATTTTATTTTAAGTAGTAAAATATTTGCAGTAGGAAAAAAATAATAACAAAACTATTTACAGAATTTACAAGCATATGAGATATGATAATGAGAAAAGCCGTTTACAGAGATTTTCTTCTTTGAAAAATGATTTGACACTATTTTGGGCTGAAATATAACACGAGTAATGGTATACAAACATTCTGTGCTCATTTAATTTTTTTATGACACACTAGGTGACATTGCAGGTATTAAAATGAGATAGAAAATAATTTGGCTAGTTGGAACGAAGGAAAACTCTGCTTGATTAAAGTGTGTAATAGGAAACTGCTTGTTTTTATCCTCAGTCTTTGTGAGTATGAGACTTGACGTTGAGGACTAGGAAGATGAGAATAAATTTTTATTTCCACTTATAATTTAAATTATGCTATGGATTTTTTGTCTAGATAAAGGAGTGATGAACCATTTGGTATAAAAATGCCTTAAATATTTCATATGAAAATAAGCTCTACAAGACCAATTGTCTCATTTTTGATAAGAATTTGTTAAATATCTCGTATAATAAGCTTATTATACACCAGAAATGGTTGTACCCCACAAAATATAACTTGTTTTTAACCTATACGAGATAGTATATATTTATAAGTTATTAGGTTCAATAGTTATTGTCGTTTCCAACCAATGCTAATTGCGCTCCTTATTTAAATATAATTACTTTCAAATCAGTACTCATAAACGATGTTAGCCAATGGCTAATTTGAAACACTAATTATTAAAAATTAAAATGCTTTGACTCCCAGTTACAATAAAATGTTGAGCAATATTGAATAATATTGTCAAATAGGTAATTTAGCTAATTGAAACACTAATTATTAAAAATTAAAATGCTTTGACTCCCGATTACATTAAAATGTTGAGAAATATTGAACAATATTGTCAGATATTATATTATTCAGCATTCAACAATATTATACAATATTATTAATATTGAACAATACACGTACTCTACTGTAGTTATTTAATATATAATTCTTGAAACAATGCGTATAGGATGGTAGATATTTTATGAATATTACTTTATAAACAATTTTAAAATCTTTATTGAGATGTGTCAATTAAAATCTCCCTAAATAAAAATCTAATTTCTTGTTTAAATGTCAGTGAATTTGACTAATTTTTTACTAGAATAGAGAAGATAGGTCGATTTGCATTAGTACGTGTGAGATCACTAAAAAAATTTTAATGACATTTTAGAAAAGTTCTTTTTCTGCAAATCAGTAACGTTAATAACAAGAGAAAGAGTAAAACGTTGTTTTCGTTTGCTGATTTTTACAGGTGATTTCTGTTCAATAAGTGATTAATATCAGGAAATATATAAACTTGAAGAGATTAATTTCTCTTAATATGATATGATTAAAATATTATTTATTTCACATTGTAGTAAGGGTAAGGTAGTGAGATAATATTTAATCATAAATAGTAATAATTATTATTCGTTAAAGATATCTTACCGATGATTATGTTCTGTAATAAATAAGAAACATGTGTCAATTCATAAGAAAACTATATGTCGCATGTCTACTTTCATAGACATTCATGCTGAATTTTATGCTGTGGTGATCTGATTCTTATTTGTATGTGTAATAATTCATATAGCTGATCTATTATTGATATTAATGCTGAGTATGTTGTAGTATGTTTCAGCAGTTAAATAAGAAAAGTGTATGTAAATTCCAATTTTTGGACTGTTATGTTGGTTATTTATAACAATTATCTCATGCAATAGGATAATTATTATTTTCTTAGTCTAATAATTGTTATAATACAATTCTTTCTGAATATCTTTGATGATATTTAATTTTTTAATCATTTCTACACGAATATGTACATTATCTTCTGCTGGATAGTAATTTTTAACAAAATAAGTTACTATTTTAATTATTAAATGATTTGTTACAATTTTATTTCATGGTTGCTGAATTTTTAATAAAATAAGAGCGGCATTTTCTATTTTAAGAGTTTATTCTGGGAATTCAATTATTAAAAGCATTAATTTTAAATATTGAAAAAAATTTGGACTTCCATTACTTAATTACTCCAGCGTCGGATAATTTCATTTTTTTTCTAATTATAGTTTCTACAATTAGAGTTAATTAGGATATTAATAATTAATATCTAATTAGATAATTAATTTTATCAAATATTTAACAAGAATATATTCTCGTCTTTGGATGAAAACTCTTTTACTCTTCTCAGTTTCAATAAATTGAATTTTTTTTATTATTAATATTTTGTTAATTATTTTAAAAGAAATTTTCGAAAAAAATTAACATTTTTATTGCTAAAAGTGTTAAAGGCGTAGAATTTAATTCGGATTAGTAAATAACTTGTTTTGAAATAGTGATATCAAAAACGTTATTTGAAATATATAAATGATATCATTACATTGATAACTGCGGCTGCTTTCAATGATCGGTAGCCGATAGTAAAATATTTTCTTTTAATATTACTTATTTATTCTCTTTTTATTTATCAAAATCTTTTAAAATAGGAACTTTAATGTACAAGTTTTGAGATTTATAAATAAATACTCCGAATAATTGTCGTTTAAACCTTAAGTATAAATTTCTTTATAGTAAGCTGGGCTCCTTACCATAACGCTAATCCAGCTGAGGGATTTCTTCGGATTCGATAAATTAAGTAATTGATGCTTCATGCATTTCTCTAATTTTTTTTATAAACAATAGCTCCTATGAGATAATTTCTTCTTATCTTTAAAGAATCCCCCCAGGGGCACCTCATAATTGAGTATGAGATGCTTTCGGTATGGCAACTCTATCTCGCCATGCTTGGAGGGTACAATAATAGATGGGTATTGGACTCAACCCATCGATTACGGGACGTACTTCCTACGGGGAGGATTACACTGTGGCCGGTGATAGCCTTTAGAACTAACCCCAGTTCCCACCAGTGCTAGTGTTCAGTTTTATGATTAATTCGTGTACCATCGTGATGGATAGAAGAGTCTATTTAGGACTTATCTGTAAAGAAATAATTATATTTGATTAAACTTTTTTTCATTAGTATGATCACTGGGAAAAGTCTCAAGAATGGTCACCATAAAACATTCTCATACGTTCTCTAAAAAAGATTTTAAACCAGATAATACCTTGCATATTCAAAAATTGTAAAATATTAACTTTTGGCTCAAGTTTAGCATTTTCGCTGAATCTTTCGTGTCATCCTTGGCGAATTATTTGGCGATTATTCCCTGGAATGCTGTTAATAGTATCCGATATTCGGATTAGGATTTTAGACAATTTTTTCTCAACCAAATGAATTAAAAATTTGATAAGCAATTATATTTTAGTCACAAATTCACACACCAAATTTGAAAAGTTTTGGGATATTTTGAATTTATAGTTTTGTTTTTATTTATATAAATAAATGTTTTTGAAAGTACAAATCAAGGGGCCATCAACTCCTCGTTCACTTTGTTTCAAAATTTGATAGATATTTACGTTATAGATATTAATTGTATGTATCAAAATTTTATCTATCACCCTTCGTTTTGTAGATATCGTGTTAAATTATGTTCGAGATCCGGACAAAAACAAATTTCCTCTGAACGGATTTTGTTAAAACTTTGACAGACATCTCCTAATTTAGTATAAAGGTCGTATATTAAATTCCCTCCATCTACATCAAAACATTTTTTATTTATCTTTATCACAGCCAGACGGATAGACGTTTTATAAAAATGCCCTTTTCAAACTCTGGTGATCAATTCTGAAGCGTGTAGGATCATGAAAATATCGCTTTTGAATTGTTGTACGATTACAAAAAAAAATTTCTGTACTAATTATATGAAAAAATAAAAACTATTTTACTTTAAAATACTTTAATAATTATTTGGATAATAATTATGCAGCGTTAGTTTAACTCTTAATTCATAAAGATTTATTGTTTCGTTGTACAGATGAAAAAATTATCGCAGAAAGTTTCAAGTAAGAAAAATTGATTGTATTGAAGATCAGATATTAATTGACAAATACTGGTTTTTATGAATTAATTCATACTATACACTCGGTACCCGAGATAGCCTGGTTGATAGGGCGTTAGATTTGCATACCTTCGAGTCAGACTCCAACCCACCTGCAGTCAACACTCTCTCTGTTTGTGGTGGCTGGCGCACGTTAAATCTGTTGTGATCTCAACTCCTTCATATCGAGAGTAATGGCTCTGGGGGTACTGATTCAGAGGTGGCCCTTCTCTGTCCCAGATCTAAATTACGATTTGTGGATGAATGAATGAAATGCATGAATGAAATCCGCACCGTAAAATGGGTTGTGACAAGTGTGTAGCGAAGTCGTACTCTCGACCTTAGATGGCACGACTAAAAAACAATGGACGTTCATTCGACTTAAATCGCTTACAGGCTTGTCAGTGGAAGTCCTGTCAATACTGCTACTTTCAGTAGTGATGGGGTGGTCAGCTGTTCACAAGAAGAAGAAGGCCTGTCAGTTTGCTTGAAAATTACCATAGGTAGCAACAAGAACATATCATACAATCTTTTTATAAATAATTTGTCATCGTATGTTCTTTAGTCTTTTTATTGCTTTATTAAAATCCTCTTGATGGTGAAGAAGTGTCCACTTATTACTGAAGAAAGGCTGAAGTAGCTTCTAAGGGTATGTACCCTTGAGCACCCGTGGACAAAAGTCTGACTTCTAACTCAAATGAAGATGACACACACTTATCACACTCGCTAGCACAGACCCTTTATACAGGGGGGGGGGGCCTTCATACAACTTACAGCAAGAAAACATAACAGAAGAACAACCATGCCTTGAACCCGGGACGCCCGGAACGACGAGGAAGATGCGCTACCTCTGTTCCAAGATTCCTCTTGAATAGGATTAATATGATAAAAATATAATCATTACCAAATTTTCACAATAATAGCATACTAATAAACTTTATATTAATTGAATTCCGTATTCTCAACCATAAATATTCAGACACTCATGAGGTGATTTACTTTGTAAATATTTAACATCAAATACCGATAAACTCTTTAGCAAGGATTGTGCTGTTGGATTTTGTGAAATACTTAAGACTTTAGCGATAATTTGACTCAAATATTGGTTTGAGTTTCAAAAGGGAGTTTGTTAAAACTTCATGTGTTTACTTTAAGAGAAATTCAGCTATAGAAATCGTTTAAAATAATGTTCAAGTTTGAACTGGAAGAGTTAGACTGATTTGGATACTTTAGTTGGAGGCGTTAAATAAAAGATTCCAGTTCAGAATTATAGAAATTAGGTCAGTTGAAATTGAAGAAATCAGTTAGTAATGATGATATATGAATATCCATATCAGACTTCAATGGTGAACGTAGAAGGTTTGTTAAGAAGATGAATAAGAAAGTTTGCTAAATAGTAAAGAAAGTGAAGTCGATAATTGAATAAAAAGGTCTTAATTTTGTTGAATATGTTCATTGAAAAGTTCTATTTTAATTCCTGGATTTCAAGTTAATCGTTATGGCATTATTTTATATCTTTTATTATGCGTTAATTGTTCTTCTTAGTTATAATGCGTTAGTTATTAGTTAATTCTTTCATAATATGAAGAAATTTATTTTGTGTAATTTGAATTTTCTTTATGTGCCTTCTTGATGTAAGTATTCAGATTTGGGAAAGGTAATTCAAAATAGAATAATTATCTACTTGCAAATCAGGATTTTATTTCAAAATAAGAACAGGGATTGGGTATCGATGGAACGAAAAATTAGATACATTTTGTTGCAAAATTAATAAGAACCATAATTTTTTATGATTAGGACGATAGCATATTGCTCTTAAAAAATTTATCATTTCAATACCTTAAGCTTATTTAACTGATATCACTTGTTTCCAAATATATTTTAAAATTTAAGTATTCTATTTATTGTATTTATGACTTATTATTGATGTATGTATATATATTTACATGCATTACTTCTTATATACATTATTTCTTGATTAGCGTAGCAGAAATTAAGTTCTAATAAATCAACAGAAAAATTTTCGTTTCGATCTTTGGAATACATACATAATTGAAAGTTTTTTTTTTCTTTTTTTGCTAAATTTTGTTATATATTTAATAAAGTGAATGAGCATTTGAGAGTTCAAACTCTTTGGTCAATTGTATCCGAAATCGTTTAATGCTAATTTACATTTACAGTTACTATTTCAAGAATCAAATACCGAAATTTCTTTTATCTAGTTTCTTACGAATTTTACAAACTCTTGCAAAATATGATCAAAAAATATAATTTGAAGACTCAAATATTTATCAGATTTGATTCAAAATTTGATACATATGTTATGCTGATGATAAAACTATTTGAAAAACGTTTCTTCAATCTAGTTCATCATATTTTATTATTTACACTCTCCAAACAGACAGACAGACTGACTTCACACCCCCAGATATATTGATTATCAAAGAAATCAGAGATTTACAAAGAAATGGACAATTTTCATATTAAAAATCTTTTTTTCTTAATTCCAATTTTTATTTTATCCCTTTTTATCTAACTTGTCACAATATTAAGACATTATTACACAAATCATATTCAAATACAGGAAGGGTCTAAGCTACAGATCCATCAAAATTTCTAGAAGGGATTTTTTGTCGATTACAATATTTAATTCATTTCATTTCTACATAAAACTATCTACAATTCTTCATACGAGAAGAAATAGTGATATCAAATATGAATGATATACTCGATAGTTTTAAAAAAATCTGTGTTGGTATCTTAAATAATAAATTTATCCAAAACACCAACTGAATATTTTTCTATCACCAATCATCTCCGCACTTAAAATTGAATATTTTTATTCAGATGAAAAATGTTCGGTATTAAACCCTACCCTTTCTGCATCCCCCTAATGAAACGAATCTCCCGCAGAACACACATTCTGATGCACCTTGGTTGAAGGAGGGGCTTCAGGAATCCATCTTTAGAAAAATGAGTCACGTGATAAATTTTCCAGCCTTAAACAAAACGCAGGGAGTCCATCAGGGCCCTCCGCATGGCCGATCATCAATTATCTCCCCCATGAAACATGTCCCGTGAAATTGATTGGCCCTTCAAGGCTGAAATTTTCGGCAAGGTATAAAACTTTATTCTGCCAAGACCGCCGTAGAGAGCATGACGCCCGCGATGTAATGACAAAGCTCGTTAATCAAAAATGTATTAAACTACGTTAAAAGAGCAGATTCCGAGTTAAATGTTGGATCTGCGATGGAAATCTTTTTGCTAAATTTTAAAGCGTTTAAAATGTTTATCGACTGGAAAGTTGCTGATTGATGTTTGTATTTTGATTTCGAAAACAAGTTTTATGTGTATTTTTTGTTGTTGTTTTTGTTACTTATGGCACTTTATAATCCCACTGACAGACTTGTCAGCTATTTAAGACGAATGAGTGCCTCTTTTTTTTTTCAAAAGCGCCATCTTGGGTCAAGAGTACGATTTAGCTATACACAATCGTCACAACCCTTTTTATCAGGTGGATTTCATTCATGCATTTTATTCATTCATCCACAAATCGTAATTTAGATCTGTAACAGAGAAAAATAACCCTTGAACCATTATCCCTAGTGGTATTATTATCGACACGGAAGACATTGTGAACACGACAAATTCAACTAGCACCAGCCACCACACACACGGAGAGTCTTCGACTGATGTCTCCGAACTCATTTTTTCTTTGTTATATCTCCAATCAAAGCTGAATATAACAGGGGTTTTTTTTTTCGTCTTTTTTGTATAAAACTGAGGGTAATTTTTAATTATTATTCATATGAAAAACGTAAAATAGTTTGTAAACATATATGTGATTATGTTTACAAACTATTATCATGAATATTTTTCTTCATCTTTGCCCGTACTCGCTTTCGCTTGCCGATTCCAATGTTATTCGATACTGTATGAAACTTCGCCAGTTGCAGTTAACAAGTTTTTAAACTCCAATGGGCTTTCGTTCAATGCTGGAAACTTAATATTTGCATGATGACAACATACATTTTCTGGCACAAATCTCAAAGCCTCACAATAAGAACATTTTTTTTCCTTATATGGTCAATATCTATCCATTTTTCACATTTTGACAACAGCTCAAAAGATTCACGATCAGTTTTTCCTTTCAATTTGTCATTTTTTTCTTCGCATTTTTTCTTCATCTGATATTTCTGGAGTCTCCATTACTATTTAAAAAAGAAATGCACGATTAACCCCTTAACGGGTTTATTTTCCTTACTATATAATAAGATGTCACCTTCTATTTTGGGAATATTTTCTTATTTTGATTCAAATGGAAATCCATGGAATACTTGGTTTATCTACGTATTCGAAGTCATTTTACTATTGAATTATAATTGTTACGAATGATTTATTTTTTGTTTACAACTATCAAAATTCGAAAAATCGATGCACGTACGGTGTACGGGCAAGCCGGTTAAGGGGTTAACACGTGTACTGCTTAGATGTGCAGACGATTGCCAGTCTAGAGGCGAAAAGATTCTGTTAATCGAGAAAAGTAAACAGACCTAAAGGTTATTCATCAGTGTTGCTATATACAGTATGTCTAAAAATAGAAGAAACAAATAATAATGTTTTAAATTAAATTTCTGTTAATTAAAACTTTATTCTTATTTTTTTTTCTTATCACCAATTTTTTATCACCAGTATCTTCAAGTAAATATATATACGCACTACTACGTAATAATAATTTACATTAAATATTTCAAACAATACTGGTAAAACAAACATCATAGGTCATAGATCAGGTGAGTCGTTCTCTACCAGTCACAAAACCAATAAAACGCAATTTTTATATTAAAATAAATATGTAACTATAAGATATAACAGAAAATGTAGTCTTTGTCATTATAGTATAATTATTTTGAGAATTTACCTTTGAAATTACATTTAACCAAATGATTTAAATAAATTGTCCTTAGTAATAATTCATATTCCATATTTTATCTAAAATTAGTAATATTATTCAAGATATTGCCAATAGCAGATTATTAATATGAATTAAATATTATTAGATAATCTAAGTAAAACATTCTTTGTGACCATTCGGTTTGTCGGTAATTAAAGAAATATATCTCAGGTGGCCCATTTGAGATAAATGCCAACTTTAAGCTCACGAGCTTAATACACAAGGCAGATTCTTGGTGAATAGAATTTTAAACGTTTCATCTTCCCTTTCTGAAGTCGAAATTAATCAAAAATCAATCTCGAATTCAAGTGTGCAATTAAACTCCATCAAAAATGTCACGGCCTACATCGACCCATTCCTTCACGATATCGGAATTTAAATTAAGATCATCGCATTTAATATGACAATTTTGGGCAGGTGTTCCTTATCAATTCCTATCATTCAAATTCTTTTCTTTTTTTGATCTTTTTCCCGATAAGTTTAAACCTTAATATCTGAAGGTTCAAAACACTTAAACTTAGAGCATCATTCAAGCCACCTTAAAAAGCTTACGCCGGAATAATCCCAAGCGAGAAACATTCCTGGGCAAGCATTTTTCCAAAGACTTTAAGATCCGTTCCTCACACCCTCTTTCTTCTTGCCGACTCGGAGGGGGGCTTAGCAATGACGACGTCGAGACAACACACGTACAGTCGTCGAGTTGCCATTGGAATATCGATGAACAGAAGGATTTGACCCCCACCCCTAAACCCCACCCTCTGTCCGGCTCTAAGACGTGGAAAATCCCCTTCTCCAAAAAGGAACTGCGGCAACTTCGGCGGAGAGAGTTTCGGGCTAAGTATTGGGGACCTTCTGCATAATGAGTCGTCGTCTGTTTACGGCCCATGCATTTCGAACATAAAGAGAAGAGGGAAAGCTCTTGAAGCATCTTATCTATTAAAATATCAATTCGATTTAGTAAATTTCTCAGAATTACTTCAATGATTAGTTTTATCAATTTTAAATAGAATGAATTAAGAAGGAAAAAACTACTCAGATCTCTATAAGATTAAATTCTATTAATACAGGCAATAACAACATATTTGGATAAACATTAAATAAGATTATACTGTTAATCAATAACGGACTGTGATCACTCTAGATTCAAAGAAAGAGTCTAAAGTTTCCTACACATATTAAACAGAATGCAAAAACAAAGGAAAATGGCAGAAAAGTATAATAATAATATTTAGCTGGATATCTGCGCTACACAACTATGTAATTGTGCCAGCGTCCTGTCATAGAGGTAGTGCGTCTTCCCTGTGATCTGGGCGTACCGGGTTCGAGTCCCGGTTTAGGCCTAGTTGTTCTTCTGTATTCTATCTGTGCGGGAAAGTGCCCCCCAGTAAAAAGAGGCTGTGCAAGCGATGAGCGATTAGTAAAAATCGTATTCTTGGCCCTAGTTGGGGCTATTACAAGACTAGAGACGCTGATTAGGCTTAAATCGCTAGCTATCTCAGTGAGCTAGTCTATAGCAAGTGCCATAAGAAAAAACAACAAGAACTATATAATTGTAGTTGTAATTTTCTAATATAATAAAAAGTAAACAATCTATTATCATAAGGTGACCCTAGATACAATTAAAGAGCTGAAAGTTTCGTACATGTACTAAACATAGTTTCAAAAAGAATTTCAAAATAATAATAATATTATTTAGTTAGATATATGCACTCGGTAACTATGTAATTATAGTTGAATAACAATGTAATTGTAGCTGTATGATTCTAATAAAATAAAAAGTAAACAATCTATTATCATAAGATGGCCCTAGATACGACTAAAGAGCCGAAACTTTTCTACAAATATTAAACATAGCGAGAAAAAGAAAGAAAAATTTAAAAATTATAGCAATATAATAATATTTTGATGGATATCTAAGCTATAAAGCTGTATAATTATAGTTGTTTTATAATTATTTGTTTAATGAGCGTTAATTACAAAAATTTCTAATCTATTAAAAAGTAAACCAGAATCCTAAGGTACACCTAAGAGCTGAAAGTTTTGTATACGTAGTAAACATAATACAAATAAAAAACAGAAAAATTTACAATGAGTTTTAGTTGGATATCTAACATGCATAGTTAAGTAATTGTAGTCTTTATATAATTATTTGTCTACTATTTAATTACAAAAGTATCCTTCTTCGATCGTTATTGAATATGGTATGAAATAGTCATCACCAAGTCATGCGATCAATGTTTAAAAAAAATTCCTCTAGATAAACTGGAAAGTAAAAATATATTTATTTTCATTTAAATTATCATTTTCTAATTTCTTTTTTTCCTTAGACAAAAACCTAGGTAAATGGTCTTTCCAAAGCATTCTTCTGATTAATTTCTACTTCTTTTCGCGGAAAATTTTTTATTCCTTGTGCATTTAAACAATTTCACACCATAGAAATGAAAGAAAAGTTAAAGTTTTATTTCAGTTTTTTTTTAAATGACAACATAAGTTACTAATATTAGAAACAATCAAAATTAGGATTTGAAAATCACTTTTTAGCTCCTACTTTTAGGATATTGAAGTTATTAAAAAAAATTTAAAACAAAAGTTGTTCGCCTTAATGTGACTCTAGTTTGAATCGTTTTTCTATCTTCAATATTAAGGAAATTGTAACAAAATGAACACACACACACACACACACACACACACACA
>JAOUZG010036556.1:591304-609722 GCA_026289955.1 Argiope argentata | reverse complement strand
GTGTGTGTGTGTGTGTGTGTGTGTGGGTGGGTGGGTGGGTGGGTGGGTGGGTGTGTGCGTGCGTGCGTGCGTGGATGTATCGAATACAGAGGATAGACTTTCGAATTTTTAAAGTTCGTTTTATTGCATCTCGAGAGGCATGCACTATGTACAAAGAGCTTTGTCAAGGCACGTCGCTCACATCAAAGCACAAAAGCAAAAAAAAGGGGGAGGAACGAATTCATAAATTCCTAGTCTTGAGAGAGATTGATTCCAGTACCATGAGATTCTAATATAGCTGTCGCGTGGCGATTCTGACAGGAATTCTCACACGTGTTGACGTTGACAAGAGAAATACAATGGATCCTTTAGAATATTCTGTTTACATCAGCGATTGTCTGTCCTTTCCGGTCCTAGGCAATTGGAACCGATGAAGAAATATTTTTACAAAGCTTCATTTCATTTAATTAAATAAGAAAGTGGAACTGGATCAGGAAATAAGGGAATATTTTAGAATGACTTTGATATGGGTTGAATTAAGCTAAAAATTAAGAAATGAATTTGGATTCTATTAAATTTTAAAATACCGTTACATATTTATATAAAAACATAAAGTTGTAAATAACTTCCATTGATTTTTAGACTAACAAATAAACAGATTACATATTTGTTTGCTCGGTTGGTTGATTTTAATGGCATATAGACATGATTTTGAAAACGGTTCTTTCAGATTTCAGGAGATCTGAAACATCTAAATCTTTTATCGTACATATTTTTAATATTACCGTGCCATTCCCCTTTCTCTTTTTATACTTTGTGTAGATAAAAATACAAAGACTTAATAGATACATTTAAATGTTTCTTCAGTTTTATGCCTATGTTCTGGCAGAGGGGTAGCGCTTCTTTCCCGTTATTTGGGCGTCTCGGATTCGATTCCGGGTTAGGGCATGGTTGTTCTTCATCTTTTCTATATGTTAATATGGTTCCCTTATAAAAAAGAGGCTTTGCAAGCGAATGTGATGCGTGAGTAGCTAAGACGTGTTCTTGGCCGCACTTGGCTCTAGTTAAAAACAAGAGACGGGCTTTCGGCTTAAACAATCACTTACTGTGTCAGCGAGCTTGTCAATTAAAAAAGTGCAATTCAAAAGTACAACAACAATCAATTTTATACTAAACTCTCGACCCAAAATAAAACTATTTACTTACATTTCACTTATATAAAGCTACAAGATAACTAATTAATATATAGTGTTTAAAAAGATATGAGGGACATTTTATTAAGACCAACACCATTTAAAGTTTAGTAACTGAAAATTTAAACCACATAAAAATAAATTCGCTCTGCTCACATTTTCTGCTCCCAAATAAAATAAAATCACACTCAGAATAAAAATAAATGATACTAACTCCAAGAAACTAAGCTATTAAACAAGAAACATCTTCTAGATGGAGTTTTGTTTTCATCACAGCTTCAGAATCAAAGATAAAATTAATTCCTCCCTTTTTTCTGTTGAATTTATTCACCTACATATATTCAGTACCTGTACAAGATAGAGCGTAATCATCTTTACCTGCTTTTTATTTATTATTCATAGTGGTCCTCCTCCGATAATTATTCATGATGCATGAGGAAGAAATTAACTAACGTTGCTCTTTGTGAGGGTCCCGCAATTCATAACGCGAGAACTATCTTATCGCTAAGTGGAAATGTAATTAACGGAAAACAACTCAAAAAAGATCAAAATGTAATTTGGCTGAAAAGAAACAAGTTTTTATATCTCTTCGCATTGTTGTTGTTTTCTTTCTGATTGCGGTAGTTTCTTAACAAAGAATGCTTTTTATGGCGAGAACAATGAGTTGAAACCAGATTTATAAAATGACTCAAAGAAGTTGTCACATGACCATAAGTGCCAATTAACATCTGAAATGTTTCGATCAAGTGTTAGAAATCCATTTCCTATCATAATATGATTTAAATTCTATTTTTCATTTTTTTCTAAAGTGCTATTGTTCTGTAATTTTGTATAGTGTTCCCGTATTTGTGTTATTGAGATTTTTTAGAAAGTTTTTTTGAATTTAATTAATAACTAATCAATTATTTTAAGTAGTATTTGGTTATAATGTCGCTGTCTCCATACAGTGATGAATTTTTTACAGTGCATTATAAACTTCCTTAATAATTGTAAGAAATATGAAAATATGACTGCTAAAGATTTAAAATTAAAAATTAATAAAAATAAGAGTTTTGGAAAAACATTCGTGCTTCCTTATGTAATTCTGTATTCATGAAATTTTTTTATTTGTTTTCCGAACTTAATTAACAGTTAATCAATTACCTTAAGCCTCATTTAAATCCCATGTCATTAATTCCATCTGGTAAAAAAAATGTAAAGAAATATATATTATTAACCCATAATAATTATAAGAAATTGGAAATTATGTCTGCGAAAGACTAAAAATTAGACTGTGACAACAAAAAATTATACTTTATACTTATTTCTGTATTTTATACTTATACTTATTAAAGTATATACATACTTTACTTCGTATACGAAAAATAACAAAGCTGTTTAATATCAAAAATTTTAACACAAGGAAAAAAAACTACTTGTGAGGGTATTTTAGAGTGCCGTCTGATATATTCACTATTATGATTATATCAATCATTTAAGTGATTTATGATTATTTCTATCAGCTTATTTATATCGTTTAGAACAAATGGCGAATATTAAATAAAAGAAGTTAAAACCAATATGCATGGTGGTTAGCGGATGAGAAAACTTCAATACAAGTTTATTTTTAGACAATTGCTAAAATATACATTCGGCTTCTTACTGTAGAGCGAAATGGGAAGATATCTTTGGTTGGCCATTGAAGGGTTTGTATATTTGGTTGATAAACATATCATGCCAATATGGTTTATAATCTAATGTCCGTAACGTGTTCTATACATTTCATCATGATGAAAATTGTTTTTGTATTGTTTTTAAACTGAGCAATAATTTTTACTACTATTTTTACAACAAACAAAACTAAGCTTTACAATTATTATGACATTTCCAATATCAATCTATTCAATCTATGTTATCAAACAAAATTTTTACAATCATTTATTTACTTTGTCACCTATACAATGTCAGAATCCATTCTTATATTTTAAGGATTTATCCCAGCGAATCTTCTTTTACATGGTTATGTTCCGTTTTATTTACTAAATATGAATTTGTAACGGGATTAATTTCACTTCTTTCTTAATAGGTAATAATTTCTTTATTATTAGGCAATAACTTAATTCTAATAAAATTATTGTTACAGTTTTGTGGGTTTTACTTGGAATCAAAGTTTTCATATCGTGATAGGAATCAAGTTTTGCCGAAAGAATTGAAATTTTGGGTTTGAATCATTTGATTTATGTGAGAGAAATATCACGATACGAATAAAGTATTCTAAAAATCCAGTACTCAATAGGTATCTGTTTCCAGTAAAAAACTTCATCAACGTGAATGCCTTCATTCCAAATTTTTTATTCACAGCATAATTCCCGATGTTGTACTAAAGAATAATCACACAAAAAATTTAATCATCAGGGAAAATAGAGAACAGTAGCTTTTCCAACATCATAAATCTAGAGGTTTCTGTGCTAAAATATATCCAAAAAGTGTTTAATAATGAAGAAAAATAGTAAACAATAAATATTTCAGTATCATAAATCTAAATGCTTTTATGCTGAAGAATAATCGCGAAAGGGTTTGATAGGGATTTAACAATCGCGATTTAAACAACATAAATCCAGATGTTTCTGTGCTAAAGAATAATCCCCAAAAGGATTTAATTATTACAAAAGGGTTTAAGGAAAAATAGTAAGAAATAGCGATTTCAGTATCATAAATCCAGATGTTTCTATTCTAAAGAATAATCGTTGAAAGGTTTTAATTATATGATGAAAATTATTAAGCAATAGCGATTTCACTATCATAAATCCAGATGTTTTATGCTGAAGAATAATCACATAAAGGGTTTAATTAAGAGGAAAAACAATAAGAAATAGTAATTTCAGTATCATAAATCCAGACGCTTTTGTGCTAAAGAATAACCACAAAAGGGATTTAATTACGAGGAAAAATAGTAAGCAATAGCGGTTCCAGTATCATAAATCCAGATGTTTTTAAGCCAAAGATTAATCACAAAAGTGTTAAATAGCGGTTAAACAATCGTGATTTCAGTATCATGAACCCAGAAGTTTCTGTGATAAAGAATAATCATACAAAACACTTAATTATGAGTTGAAAAATAGTAATCAATAGCCATTTCAACATCCTAAATCCATTATGCATTTATGCTAAAGAATAACCTCAAAAAGAGTTTAATTATGAGGAAAAATAGTAAGCAATAGGAGTTTCAGTATCGTAAGTCCAAATCATTTTATGCTAAATATTAATCGCCAAAGGGTTTAATAGTGATTAAACAATCGTGATTTCAACATCATAAATCCAGATGTTTCTGAGCTAAAAAAAATAACCACAAAAAGGGTTTAATTATGAGGGAAAATAGTTATCACAAGCGGTTTCAGTATCATAAATCCAGATGTTTTTATGCCTAAGAATATTTTAAAAAGTGCTTAATACCTATAAAACAATCGAGAGATTTCGACATTTTAAATCTAATTTAATACTATATGGTTTCATTTATTTAATATTTGCAGCAACGATTCTTGACGTTGCGTTCGATTTCAACAGTAGTTTCTTGACTAATTAATAATCATTTTTATATACTTATAAATTCCAGCCAGGGATACAGCACAATGCCAGAAAGTACAAATTCAGGTAAGAATTTTCGTGTTGGTGTGTTTTCGTGCCTGTGCTGCCGTCTGTTTTTCCTTCTCTATTGTTCAACCCCTCTGCATAAAATGTCTTTTTTTTTCTCGCATGACTTCTGAGTGTTTTTATTGCATTTGAATTCATGTGATTGTCTCTGTTTGCATCGTTCGATTGTGTTTATGTATTGTGATTGTACTTTTGAGAGCTATAATTTGTGGACGATTATAGACATTTTTAAGCTGCTGGTAATAGTTGTACATTCCGATTAATACGTTGTTTTCTAATTTATAACAATATGTGTTAAATTTAGCATAGATGTTTTTTATACAAATTTATAACGTAGTGTTTTAGAAAAATATATTTTAATGAAATTTTGAAATTCTTTTCCCAATCATTCTCATTTCTGATTTTTTTTTCTGTTTTCCCGTTAATATACTCGAGTATTAAGTGATTTATTCTTCAAAGATATGTTTAATTTAGTTTTTAAAGCTTATTTTATGCCCATAATTACAATTTAAAATGTAAAGAATGCCTTTTAAACCATAATGATTCATCTGATATTTTTTTATTTTCAATTTTTAAGATATTTGTATTATTTTTTAGCTAGGAATAAGCTGCATTTAGTTTTAGAACCGAAAACCTGAACATTACATAAATTATCATAAATTATAATATATTCAAAGATTTAAAAAGTATAATTTTAAAGATTTGAAAATTAACGAATTCAGTATCACTTAAGGCGACCAGGGACCTATGAAATGACTTTTTGCAATTTTCACCCTAGCAATTCGGAATTTTCCCTGGATTAATAGTAACACTATAGGAGTTGACACTCAAAATTTTAAAGCATTATATTAATTTATTTATGATTTAAGGGGGGGGGGGGGGGTAATATAATAAAATAATCGATAAAAATATCGCCAATGAAAAATGTTCAAGGCTCTCCAAATTTAATCGAATGCACTCCAATTTTTATTATTAGGTGCTCTAACCCTTTGGAAATAAAAGTTGGAATTAATCTTGAAGTTTGAGTACGAAATATCAAAATTAACCTATGTAATAACAAAACTACTGATTTTTTTAAAAAGTTTAAGTAGTTGTGTGATATTACATTGGTTAATTTTGATATTTGGTACTCAAACTTCAGAATTAATCCCAACTTTTATTTCCAAAGGGTTAGAGCAAGTAATAATAAAAATTGGAGAGCATTCGAACACATTTGGAGTGCCTGAAACATTTTTCCTTAGCATTATTTATCGCTAATGCTGGGCCGGGATGGCCTGTTTGGTAGAGCGTTGAACTCGCACTCCTTAGGTTACGGGTTCGAAGCTCACCGACCAAAAGATTCCCCGAGTGCATGGCGATTGGCGCTCGTTAAATCTGTTCGTGACCTCAAAGTCCTCCATGTCGAGAGTCATATCACTGGGAGTACTGGGTCAGAAGTGATCATTCTCTGTTCCAGGTCTAAATTACGATCTGAGATGTATGATTGAATTTGCATGAATGCCGTCCGCCCCCTAAAAAGGGTTGTGACGTGTGTATAGCTAAGTAGCACTCTTGGCCCTAGGTGGTGCTACTTGTAAAACAAGAGACGTATATATCCGGCTTAAAATCTGCTGATGTATCAGCGGGGCTTGTCCATGGCAAGTGCCATAAGTAACAACATCGCTAATGCTATATTGTGTTAACCCCCCAAACTCATAAATAAACTAATATAATGTTTTAAAATTTCGAGTGTCATCTCCTATAGTGTTACTCTTAATGCCTGTAAAATTTCAAATTGCTAAGGTGAAAATTGCAAAAAGTCATTTTAAAGGTCCCTGTTCGTCTTAACAGTTCTTTCTTAACTTATAATTCGAAATAAATTTATTAGCACTAAAAATTTAGGTTATTTTTTCAAAATTTTATCCTATTACATTATACATTTCAAAGGGATTACTGCTTAAACTTTTAATGCATGTGAATGTTACTATGTAATGTTATTCTAAAATGTTCTATATCATGCACTATCTTTCGCTTTGCTTTTGCACAGCTCGTATCCGTTGAGATTTTTCGAAATAATCCACACAGCTTCGTTGTTTTCTTTCAGGAGAAAATCCTAAATTCTAAAAGAGCAAGCTTTTTGAAACTTGTTAAAGCTCTTTTCGATGTTTAACTATAATCTCTACTGGGGGAAGAAAAGCTTCATATAAAATACATCTTCTCAGAGGGTTTAAAGGATTCCCCGGTTTAACAAAATTGTTGGAAAACTGTATATACTCTAAGAGGGGAAATATTTGATATCGGGTTTATAAAATCAGGAAAAATATTTGGTCCTTGATCTAAGATAATAATACATAGAAATAAATTTAAATAAAAAAAGTCTTATCCAACCTGAAAGAAATTGAATAGCTTCTTTTACAATTTTCAAATCAAATTAAGATTATATGGTGAACATAGGCTCTTAATAATTTTTCGTTACGCTTTGAATTTCAGATGCTTTATAAAAGAAATGAAAAGCTTTAAAACCTGAGATATTAAATCTGAACTGATTTTATATGAATATGCAATTTAAATATAAAATGTTCACATTCCAAGATAGTCCTTTGACTAAATTTTTATCTAAAATTAAATCTAAATTCAAGCATGGGAGGTATTTTCATAATTTCTAAATATTTCAAATATATAGTATATTGTATTTAATACCAGTAAATTAAAAATGTTTTTAAATAATGGGTATAGTCAAAAGCTTAACCTAGATTTTAATAAAATGCTCTGATTTACAATTTTGAAAGTTTGAAAATTTGCATTAATTTTTGATTAATACTATCTTGTCTAAGAAACACAATTTCTGATACAAGAATACAATCTCAGCTTTTAATTAGACTTTCACGATCTATCCAATCAATGGAAGTATTCCAAATGTCTATATTGTCTATTCAATAATGTATCATTAACAACGATGCATCACATAAAATCACTCCAATTATTTCAGAAGATTCACCACAGAAGAAAATAATTTCGTATTTAAGCTATTATTTCTGCACTTCACATTCTATACTTAACGACAGAAAACAGCAGTGAACCTCCTTAAGCTGGATCTGGGAGATGAAAAATTTCCGGTCAAATTAATAAAAATAATGAGATTAACTCACATGTAAATTGTCCGGTGATCCTATTTGTGAAAATTGCAGTGATATTGATTTTCTATCTTCTTTTTCACTGTGTTGTATTTTTTTCTGTTAGAATCGAATGAACGAATCAATCATTGAGCATTTAAAAAAATATTTAATTATAATTAACATTACAGTTTAAAGTTATTCATAATTTTCTGAGAGGAATATTATAATTTATCAAATTAACAATCAAATGTATGCAAATCAAATTATGAGGTATTATTTTTTAAGTGCGATCTCTTTCAAAATAAAAAAAAAGTGACATAAAAATTTAAGCCAATTCCTAATTAGGTCAACAACAAAAAATTTATTTTATTTCCTTTTTGATTAAATCATTACAATTAATATAAATATGTTTATACATATGATAGAATGGCAATATTAAGTGGCAAAATATCCTTGCAATTTTCTATTCTCCTTTTCCTAAGTTTATCTTAATATTAGGTAGGAGAAATGGTTAACAATTGATGACAAAGATTTTGAAAAGAGAAATCAGAATTGAACTTAAAGCATCTTCACAGTAGTTCATTCGAAAAAATACCTTTTTTAAAATCTGACAGCGATACATTTAAATGACTATCTTAAATTTCCTTGCGAAATTTCGACCCAAAATTAATATTTGATGATTCTGAAATGTCCAGATAAAAGAATTGTAAATATTTCATTGAATAATTCTATCAATTTAGACAACTTGCTCTTAGTTTAATTAATAACTTTTTTTATCAAATACATCGAATATTCCACTATTCTCATTATCTTGAGCCATTCCATTGATATACTATTAATTCGATTAATTATCCTCATTCTCTTAATAGCAGTTTAAACATTCATTATCCTAAATATTTACTAATTAATTAAATGTGAACGATCATTTTTTCATCGGCAGATTATTTAGCTTTTATTTAAAAAACTATACATATCTTATGAAAAATAAATAAATTATTTCTTTCCAATGAACATTTAGCTCAAGAATTTCTGCATTTTTGATGATTCAATGACTGAAAAATATTTAACATTTTTTAAATGCTTTAAAAAAACACGAAGCACAAAGGCATGTTTATAAAAATCATTTTGAATTATTACAGATCAAATATGTTTTGGTTGGATATACAGGGTGGTCATAAAGTTTTTTCTTGATTATCATAAATTATTACGAAAAAAACCATTCCATACAATTCATTCAGTAAAATTCTGGAATAAGTAGGTTTCTAAATGTTTTTGAGTACATCAAAAATATATCGAAATAACAGTACGCCGAATTATATTTTTTAATCAGGGAACAACTTTAAAACCCCCCAATATTTTCAAAGACAAATAAACAGAGTATGAATAAATCTTGGCTTATTACAGTATTGGTGTTTTCAACGCCAATGGAAAATATTGATTCATTCGAAGTTAAGATCACAGATACTGTGTCAAAAGCAACAACCGAAAAATAAGACAATATTTGGCAAGGATATAAATTCATCGCCAAGGACGTTTACATTGGCATTTACTAATATAAGTGATTTATTAACCAAAACCTTATGAACATTATTATAATATATCGAACTAGACATACGGCAAATTATAATAATTTTTAACATATTTTTAATCAGGAAAGGACTTTAAAACCACCCAATATTTTCAAATACAAATAAACAGAGTATTAATTAGTCAAAAAGCATTCGTGTTTTCTACGCCAAATGAAGATATTCATTAATTCATTAAGATCTGAGATACAGTGTCTAATTTAACAACCGAAATATGAGATAATATTTGGCGATAATAGAAATACATCGCCAAGGACTGATTTACTGATATAAGTCTAAATACATTTACTGATATTATTCAGCACGAAGAAAACGCGTAAAAATCGAAGGCTTTCTAATCCAGCTTATGGGGTCTTCACTGTAGGTTAGAGGAGGGCGTAATGCTAGATGGTAGATTAGTAGAACCTAGAGTAGAGCAGAAGGCGATGCGTTTTTATTGATGACTTCACTCCCTCTTTGCAGATGCACAACTTGGCCTCGCTCACCCAAAGCACGGGACCACTCAGCTATTTGTTCGAATATTGCGGGGAATCTTTTGCTTTAAAGGTGCGTACACCACAGGGGTAACCCTCACTCACTAGCTAAGCCACGGCACACCAAAGAGATTGCACGTGCGCGCACAGCGAGCCCCCCACAATCCGAAATTTCCATCGAATGAAGGGATGTTATGAGACAAGGTATGGACATTGTACATTGTTCCGTCAAAGAAGAATCATCTTCTCTCTGCCTGTATACTTAATTATCGTTTTAAAAGTATTTAAGTGTAATTAAAAAATTTGTAAACAATTTCTGTCGTTAAAATTCTATTTAAATATAAATTAATTATGTAGCATTATATTAATGAATCTTCAAAAATTTAACAAAAATAAAAAATCAATTAGGTATAATATTTATTTTAATGTATAATATGAATTTTTAATTCGAATGAAAAAAATTTATAATATTTTAAAGTATATATTAGAAACCATCAAAAATAAAATAAAAAATTTCAAGTTATTTTTGTATATTCATTTGAAAATTTCACTTTACAATTTCAACTTACAAACGACAGGATCAAAACAAAAAAGATACCATTTTAAGCCTACAATTTCTGTATCAGAAAGTAAACATATAGATGCATAGTTTTAACATTCATTTCTTCGAGCTTCGGTAAAATTTACTTGTTCATATGATTCAGCATTGGTAATTTGTGATTTCTCAGCTACCTCACCGCATGGGTAATTTTTATTCTTTAAGTTATTCCAATATGTGTGAATGTCAAACGCTTTTGTAATCTTGTGATTGCCTCCCCAACCCTTTTCCCTTTAAAAACCGTTGATGTGATCTCTTTGGTGTTTTGCACTTAGATGAATAGTGCCTAGCTTTGCATGATTGTATTTCATAATTTCACCTGTCATTTCAATCATTTGCTTTATCCTGTTGTGATGTGCATTTATGTTGTATTTTACCTTTTTTATGTGCTGCAAATTAATGATTGTTTCTAGGCTTGGTGCTGATATCCTTTTATTTCTAGGATACTAGGTCGCAAAAAAATCCAGGAATATCATTCTAATTCTTTGATTTATGAAAAACTTATTATTTCATTTTAATCGGAGATACTTCTGTAAAACAAATATATTATGGAATCGAATATTTATTATATTTGTTGCAATAAATGTAATTAGTACGGTGATTATATATTTAATTAACGGTAATTACACATAATCGCCACTAAATTCGGGGGTGATTATGTATAGTTACTAGTGGTGATTATGCATACTTACCAGTTATTAGATGTAATCATTACTTTGTCACTTTTACCGGAACATATTCATATATATATACTGACGAGCCAAAAAAAACTGGTACACCTGTTTAATATCGTGAAGGGCCCCTGAGACCACATATAAATGCTTCAAAACAATGTGGCACAGACTCAACTAAAGTCTGAAGTAGTTCTTGAGTTAACTGGTACCATGAATCCTTCAGGGCTGCCCATAAATCCGTTTGATTACGAGGGAGTGGAGATCTTCTTTGGACATCACGTTGCAAGAAATCCCAGATATGGTCAATAATGTTCATGTCTGGAGATTTAAGTGGCAAGCGGAAGTGTTTAAAGTCCGAAAAGTGTTCCTGGAGACACACTGTAGCAATTCTGAAAGTGTAGAGTGTCGCATTGTCCTGCTGTAAATCCCCAAGTCCGTCCGAATGCACAATGGACATGAATGAGTGCATGTGATCAGACAGGAGGCTTACGTACGATCCACCTGTCAGACTCCTGTCTAGACGTATCCCAAATCACTCCCACTGCACACCAAGACCATCCCCTCGATGCAATTTGAAACGAGACTCGTCTGACCAGGCAACATGTTTCCAGTCATTAATAGTACAATATCGGTGTTGACGGGCTCAGGCGAGGCGTAATGCGTTGTGTTGTGCAGTCATCAAGGGTGCACATGTGGGCTTTCGGCTTCAAAATCCCATATCGATGATGTTTCGTTGAATAGTTCGCACGGTGACACTTGTTGATGGTCCACGATTTAAGTTTGCAGCAATTAGTGGAAAGTTTGTGCTTCTGTCACGTTTAAGGATTCTACCTAGTCGCCGTTGGCCCTGTTCTTGCACGATCTTTATCCGGACGCAGTTTTGCCAGATATTTCATGTTTTTCCTGATTCCTAATTTTCACGGTACTCCCGTGAAAGGATTGTACGGGGAAATCCCCATTTCATCGCTACCTAGAAGATGCTATGTCCCTTCTCTCGTGCGCCGAGAACCATACCACGTTCTAATTCACTGAAATCCTTATAATCTGTTATTATCGCAGTAGTAGCCAATCTAATATCTGGGCCAAACATTTGTTGTCTTATACAGGCGTTGGAGATCGCAGCGTCATATCCTGAATAGTTCCATATCTCCTTATTGCCTAAGCATGCCTCTATCAGTTTTTTGGCTCTTCAGTGCATTTAGAATAAGATTTTTGTGCAAAGTCATATCGTTAAAAGAATTATATTAATGTTAATAATCGCCTCAGAAACATCTCAAACAAAATTTTCTATGAAAATCTTGCGAATTGGTTTTATAATTATTTGTCTGAACTTTATATAATTACCCATATATTTTGTGAAAAATAAACAATCATTCTCATTTCGAAAGACGTTTTGAAAAAAAGGCATAAAATAACATAGAAATTGAAATCTTTGCTAATTTTAAAGGCATATTCAGTCATTAGATTTTTCAATACATAATTCATTAAGAAGGAAATACATATATTCACGTTTTTTTATTATATACGTTAATTTCCTTACTTGGCAAATACTACAATAAATATAGAAACTAACACCATTTTTTCTCTTAAAATATGCATAATAGTACCCAAATAATTTATTATTACTGTTTAGAACAATAATAAAATAATAATAATTCTATTAATAATAAAATTTTAATAATTATATTAATAGTAACATATTGATCAAAAGCATATTTGAAAATCGAGAATATTTTAGTTGGAATTTTTCCCATTTTCCTATCCCAAAATTGTAAATACTTATAGAAAATATATGATGGTTTTTTTCTGGGGTTAGTATCTAAAATAAATCTTTTTCTGTAATAAATCAGCATCATAATTTTATTTCTCTAACAACTGATTAATTATTTTCAAATGAAAATAATTTTTTTACTCAACAAACTAAATTTTAAAACTAGATCAAGTATGAAAAATATAATCATCAAACTATCTTATGACTATAAATTTCTATGGGAACTTTCAAAAGATGTTTAAAGAAATCAAATGCATTTAAAACGCTGTCTAGCAATAAAAAATATTTTAGTCGAACCTTAAATGAACTTACAAAAGAAATAAAATAAATCATGATTTCTATGAAGAAAAATGATCATTCACATGTAATAAAAATTTGAAATTTAAACTTCTTTAGCTTTCTCAAACTATAGAAAAGTCTGTTTTTTGAAGCACTTAGTTGGACAATACTCTAAAAGGTATAACATAATATTTTGTTGTCAGTAGAATTTTTTTCATTTCCAATCGGAAGTCGAAGAAAATCTATTTTTTATTAAGGGAATTGCTTATAAAATAAAATGTTTAGCAACATTGAAATTTTTTCTGAAAAGGAACCCGAAATTAATATTAAACATTTGATAATGCATTTCAAAAGGATGATGATACAAGGTATATGGATAAAGTGTGATGTTAGGTTTTTATATAACTGTAGAATTAACATAACTTCTTATAAAATTTTTTTAATATATAGACCTCCAACAATGAAAAAACTTTAGAAACTGGTACGGAAAATCATTCCAAAAACACAATTTTAAGAATGAAAATAAAACCCTAAAAAAATTGAAAAAAAATATCGATTGTAACAGCACATGCTCTAATTAAACTTATCATCTGCATATTCTAATTAACCCAAAGAGAACTTTGCATAAAAACAGTTTTGATAAAATCCCAACAAAAGAGAATAGTACTAAAAGTTTCGATTGGTAGATAACTTGAGAAAAATATTTCTTTGATCTCTTTTATAAGGGATAATAATATTTATCAAAACTGTTACTAGCTGCAAGTAACTTAATTAAATTTCAAAATTAATTATTAATACATTAAATGAATCGCCTATTAATTATCATCTTTAACTTTGATGTTTTAACATCCTGTTTTGATCCTACACAAAAGCTGTTCTAGAAAAAACTTTTTTTAACTACGAGCAGGTAATGAGGACGATAACTGAATAATAATTTTTTCTTTATCAATTGGAGAACATTTTATCTATTATTGTTAATATACAACAACAATACAACAAGCATATTCTTGGTCAAAGACATAATCTCGCATAAGTCCATACAGAAATAAGAATTCTCTTCAAAGAAGCAGAAGAAATTCAGGTCAATTCTGATTGTAATTTGTTCTGCGAAACATTGCTCGTTTTTAGGGTCATTTACTTTACATATTATTTTGCGCGTTATGAGAATCACTCGTCTTTATTACCCGAGGTATAAATTTTTATTCAAACCTGTTATGGTCAGGAATGAAAAAGGGTGCTTTGAAAAAAAATACTTTTGATCTTAAAGATTCATTAAAATTTATTCTGATAAAAATCTCATATCATTTTACTCGATGCAAATATAATTTTTTAAGATTTTCCTTAAATTGTTATCTTAGGATTTCTGTATCAGATTATCATTTCCTTCTATTTAAGCGTGTGAATTATTTTAGATATGAAATGTTACAACAAAAATATATTGTTATACTCATTAATAATGTTAAAATATAATAACTAAATTAATTATATAAAACTATTAAGACCTTTTTAATGAAATTAATTTTCATTGGCATCAACCTCAAACCGGATTTCACTCTGGCGTTATTCCATCTACATGTCCTACTGGTGTAGTGTGGAAGTTTGGAGATGCTGGGTACTATCTCACGTGTTGTTATCGTCATCTGACCACAGTACAAAATTACAAAATTTGCTCCAAAAAAATCTATGGCGTTGCTTTTAAACGAGACAATAATATAACTAGACTAATTTCCATCTGCATGCAAGGAAAAAAAGAATAGAAATTGAAGGAATTTCAAGGAATATTAATAATTGGTGTTGATGGCACGTTTTATTTCCATCCATCATAGCAACCAAGAAAAAAAAAGCTAAGCCTACAGTTTGACTAACACAGTCCAGATGAATATCTTTCAACACTTTATTTGTCTTTCCCTCTTATACAAACTTGCTCATTTCGTAAAAGTTTCAGCGAAGATGTCGAAAGAAAAGTTTCGCTTCAGCGGACAAAAATTCAATATTTCCTCCTGAACTGCCAGACATTACTCCGGGAACTTCTCCAAAAGTCCAACAATTCACATCAAATTTATGTCTCTTCTTGATACCTTGCTTAGATTCGCAGCGACTCGGGTTACGGATCAAAGTGAAGATATATGACTCCTTTTATGGTCAGAGGTCCTAACAAAATATCTATTACTTGATGGATTCTCCTCTTCCTCTATGACCCATTTCTTCTTTTTTTATGGCAACACTCAATTGATCACTGGCAGGAGCTGCTTCAGTAAGGGTCGGTTCATCCCGAATTCCTCCCTTTTTACCGTTATCTTTACTTTTCTGAAGCTGGTCATTCACTCCAGGCTCCGATCCATTAATCTTCTTCATATTACAAAGTGAGACGGAAATGTTCATATTTTTAGGTCGCTCTTTGTAACATTTGAGTGAAATGCTTAAAATAAGATGTTTCATCTTTTTTATATATAAGACAAGACAGAAGAGTGTTTTCTTCACATCATTTTTTCAAAATTTCTTAATGAAGGTCATATGAGTCTTATTTTTAATTATTATGCAGCCAAATTGGCGATAAATTCGTTCATTTTCATTGCTAATTAGTCCACTTTGGTAAGCAGCTTTTTCGCCAAGGATATCAGTTATATTTAATCATTTAAATATATTTTCATATCCATTATTCTTCAAAATTGTCAGCTATTAAATCCGTCTTATTTTAATTATTGTACATTTATTTGCTTGCTAACATAGAAGGGCTTTTCTAGTGGTCAACCTGGTGACGTCATGGCGGTATTAAAAACTTAATTTTGTAATTCACCTATTTTCTAAATTTCTTAGTATTGTGATGGCAAGTTTTATATGTTTATTAATAGATACACAGATATTAATAGCGCTCCCTTTTAAGTATTTAACAACTATAGAAAATTCTCCCAACTAAAAATATGTTAATAAGCAACAAAGTAATCAGCTGTTGAAAATTGGAAAAAAATTTAGGAATTAACAAAATTTAGGTAAAATTTCAAACATTGTTAAATTGATACTACTGAAAACAATTCCTTAAATTTTGAAAGGGTATAAAATTTATTTCCCTTCAATTATAATTTTGGATTCTGTCTCTGATAAATTAAGCAATTAAATTTAATTTTTTTAAAATTAAAAATGAATCACTGTTACTTCAAAGTGTAAATTACCACCTCCCAAAGCATGTATGCGCTAGTTTGGTAGGTGTAGGTCAAACAATCTAGCTTGTAGAACACCCATTTTCCCACTTGCATGTTCATATTTATAATTAATAAAAAAATTTATGCATAAATCATTTGTGTCAGAAACTGATGAATAACCAAAACACTCATTTTTCGATCGTTTACATGACTAATTTTTGAAACAGTTTCTTATGTTATCAATTGAGAGCATGGTGTTGTTTTGGATAAGCGGTTATGGTGTTTCCGAAATTTACAGTCAAAAAGTAAAGATTACAGCCAAAAGTAAAAAAAAAAAAACTCTTTGCCTAATTATAAATTCCATTGCTGACCTAAACAAAATACCTTTAAAAAGATCCCTGTGTTTCTCTTGCCTCTTATTCGTGAGTCATGGAAATTCCCATCAAAATCTGATTTCATAAGCTCTATAAAAAATATTTTCTCTATCAAAGTCTTGGTATTTAGGACCATTGATAATGATTTCCCGTCCCTTTTTTTACACTTGGCTTTTTCGTCAATTCCGTGTTGTGTCGTTCTGTGTTGTGCACATCGCTTTCTCTTGTAAATAATGCCTGCTCCCATGTTGGAATAAAAAGAACTTAAAAATTCAACCTGTCTTCTCCATGATTTCGGCCACGACTCTGCTATCTGCTCAACAAATCATTAAAATATTTCTCATTATATATATATATATATATATATAAATTAAAAACTACTTTGGAAATGATCAAATGAAATTAAAATACTAAAAATAACAAATATATTTAGAGAGCTGCTGCTACTAAAGCACAGATGAATATAACCAAATTAGTCAAAATACCAAGCTAATAAAAGTAAAAAAAATAAATAAAAAAAATAAGAATTTGAATAAAAAATAAGGATATATACAGTCAGAAGAAACCATTCATAAAAAGATATCTTCACATTAGTTTTTATTGCATTTATGACATCCATTTCCTTTTAGCCTTGAGCGCATAAATAGTTCTTTTCTTCGTACTTTTCTTCTGCTTGGTCATAGAGAAAAAGGTAAAAATCTAAAGATAATTCCGAATCGTTCTCCATCGATAAAGGAGCAAAATTAGGGAAAAAGAATGATCCTTTTTTTTTTAAACTCTCTCCTTATTCTTTTTCGTAAATTTCAGTATTCATTATCTGATACTATGACTCCAATATCTCGATTTGGATTCGTAAATTAGGTTTCAGAAATGAGTATTTATATCTGCAAGATATTTGGGTTTTTTATATGAATCCAAATAAACCTCCTCAGCAACTTAACAGCTTTTAGGAATGAGGCACTTGTAAATTCGATTTTTTTGATAGAGGTCACCTTATATATATTTTTTTCAACAAAATATTTTTGGCAGATTTTACCCGTATTGCTTCATATCTAAATTTTGCTCCAAAGGTTATACCTGAATTTTTTTGAAGGTCATCTCGTCTTATTAGCTTTTGTGTCTACTTATACTCAGACAAAACAGATAGACATGAGTATTTAAATTCTGTTCTCCAATTCAACTCTCTAATTGAAACGTAGGATGCATTTAAATTTAAAGATCGAAATTTCGACGTCTACAATATTTCTTATAATATTGAAATATTATATTTATTTCTTATAATATATTATAAAATATTATATTTTATTTCTTATAAAATTGGCATATAAGAAAATGAAAAAATAACAATAAAATTTATTGTCTTCTTATTTGAAAAAAAAAATGTTTTCTGCATGTAACTGCCTAAATGATTTGAAAAAGTTTTTGTTCCTTAATTTTGATCATTAAGGATCAGTAATATCCTTAGTAAATAGTAAAATAATTGTAAAATAATTAATAGTAAAATAATGCATTTGCTGAATTAAAATTATAAATTATAACTTTAAATTTTAAAGATAAAGTGGCGTTATTTAAATTAATAGTGTGTGTGTGTGTGTGTGTGTGTGTGTGTGTGTGTGTGTGTGTGTG
>JAOUZG010036556.1:573471-583521 GCA_026289955.1 Argiope argentata | reverse complement strand
GCGTTAGCTCTGACAACGTGCTTGTGTCAGTTCTGATCATGCATTATAAATTGTATCCCTCACTCTTGCTTTAAATCTAGCAATGTGCTCGTGATTGTTTCCCTTTTCCTTGCAATGTGCTTGTTTCAATTCTAATCATACACCATGAAGTGTTTTCTTTTCCTTGCCTTAAATTCAACAATGTGTTAAAATTTGTTGCCCTTATCCTTGCTATAAAGCTAACAATGTGGTAAAAAATTTTCCCTCATTCTTGCTTTCATTCTAAAAATGTGTTGAGATGCGTTTTTCTCTTTCTTTGTTTAGTTTTAACAATGAGAGAAGAAAGGTTTTCCTCGTCCTTTCTTTACTTCTAACATTTTGCAAAACTTAACAAGATATTGATACGTTTTTAGCGTAGCGAATTAGGATTGAATGGACTTTACTTGAGGACAGCGCAAACAAATTTATTTACTGCTATTTCCAGGATGACTTGGCAAAGGAAAACTTCAGATAAAAACAATCCAGCAGTCAACAGTCACTAACAGCGTAAATGCAAGCCTTACGCACAATAAAAACAGACTCCAAAACAGATATCGTATAGCACAGCAAACAGTAAATCACAGCGGGTTCAATTATATAACTTTAACAGCAAACGTAAACAAGGCTCAAGTGTGAAAAGTAATCCGCTGGCCCAACGAGTCGCTTTTCCTTTGAGAGAACTTCTGCCAAATAGCGGTAACCCGTCCCTTATATAGCCGAGCTAGCGAGCAAGCACCCATGGGCACTCGAAACTTCGGAAAACACCGCGAGTGATCCAGCGGCTACCAGACTATTCCTTTCGCCAAACCAACCGGCTGGTGGCAAGCTCTTCGTCAAACGTCGCCAATCGTTTTCTCCTTTCGTACCTTTCATGGCATTTGCCCGCTTGTAACAATATGTTTCCCTAGTCCTTCCTTTTATTCTAACAGTGTGCTAAGAATCGATTCCCTCGTCGTTACTTTAATTCTAACAATGTGCGAAGATAGGTTCTTGCATTAGCTCCAGCAATGTGCTAATAATTGTTTCCCTCTGTTTTACTGTTCTGCCACACGTTCGATGAATATATTTGCTGTTAAGGATGGAAGTCATGTACAGGTAACCCGATTGGGAAGGGATCATGTACATCAAATATAATCATAGCATCATCATAATACCATGATCATAATAAAAGAGTAGAGACAAGGTACTCGCAGATATAGGTAGTAGCAGGTAGATGTAAGGTAGGTAAAGATAGGGTAGGTAAAAGATTATATGTTTTAAAATAATGTGAACATTTCGTACATTTCAAATCGTAACATTCTTAGAAATTGCATCTTTATTTCTCTATATAGAATTCAATGTTTGGTTTAGCTATGGAGAAATGCCTAGTTTAAACTTACAACATTTATTAAAATGAATAGTATCCGTACTAAAAAAAGATATACTGCGAGTGACTTTCGTAAAAACAATTAAGTTGTTAGATACCCTACAATCGGCACGTCTACAATATTTACTAAAAAAATATAATCGATAAAACGGTTATTTTTTAAAAAAATTAAAGGATATAATTCCTCTAGTTTAATTATAGGAGCCTATTAATGGTTTTGTATTGATCCATCAATATTTTTAATTAATGTTAATATAATTAAAATTTTAATTATATGATATAACTGAATCGCGCGAGTGATAATTTCAATTATTAAAATAAAGTGGGATTTTGTTAAGTATACTCAATTAATTTATTAAATGGAAAGTTAATTAAAAGTAAGAAAAACGTTAAACGGAAATAAAACTAGCCCGTCAGATTCCTTATATTTCTTTAATTTTCAAATGGCGTAAAAAGTGATCTCTCACGATAAAATAAAACTACATTCTGAAAAAAATTTAAAAATCATTAATTTTTAATTAGAAAATTCATTAAATATTTGAAATGAAACCTTTATTTAGTTTAAATTTACTATACAAAGAAGTAGCTACCTGCAAAATTTAGACGTTGTAGGTCTTCTTTATACATCGTTTTGAGAGATCCTTTTGTAATAACCAATGAATGACCAATGCATAAAAAATTTAATGAAATAACTTATTAACATTATGATGTTTAAAAAATTTTACCCTTTCTAAAATAATTTTATAGTTAATCTTATATTAAAAAAATAATAAAATAGTAATTTGTATTTTATGAATGATTCTTAATTTCTTTTTACCAAACTGGTTTATCATTTTAAAATAGCCGCTAATATTTGAAGACAATGAATGTACCGAAATATAATATTATAAAATGAATAAAATAACATAATAAGAATAAAGCAAACGATAAAAATTGCCAAATGATTATACGACATTTAAATAGTAATATAAAAAATGAAAATGAAAATGAAATCTGCTATGCATATTTCATTGTATTATGGAAGATTCATTTATTTATTCATTTTAATGGTTTCATTGAATGACTCACTTTAGTATTGCAAACTATCCAAAAAACTTCGCATTGATTGTTTAGAAAATACATCACATTTCCTATTTATTTCAATTCATATAATCACGTGCTCAAAATGACGTTTTTCTCGGTTTTATTTGCTGGAGTCATGAACTTATTTTTTTAATCAGAGCTTTTTTTAATGGGGTGGCATCACGTTATTAAAAGCTGACTTGTTGAGATGCTCAAACAGATAATAAAATTTGAATTTTTCGCCAACGGGTTTTTGTTGACGCCACAATACCTCATTCCTAAAACAATATCATGTTCTGACATGATAATTACAGTTTCACTATTTTATATACTTATTTAATTTATAATACTATAGCTTGATTTTAACTTATCTCTGAAAAAGAAATCTTCAAATTGAAATTATTTGTTATGAATTTAATTCTTAATTTTTAATGAATCGTCTGTAAATGTTAACGGATAATTAATTACAAGATTACTAATATTTCTTAGCATGCGCAATATTTGAGTATGATTACTTGCAACAAATGTTGTCTTTATATTCATCCGTATTAAATAAAAGGGAAAAAAATAAATATTTTTTTAATAATAAAGTTTTTTAACTTCGAATCTGATTGTTTCAGTCGTATCTGTCGCTATAATTTTACAGTCCTGTTGACAAGACATTCTAGAATTTCATTTTAGTAAAATTATTTTAAATAATTCCTTTTTGTATTTTATTTCCTCTTCAGTAAAACTAAAAACATTAAAAAGTAAATAGCGCATAAATTAAATATCAGTTTTAACATTAACATGAAAACATAACATAGCTTAACAAATATTTATATTAGTTTAGAAATGTGTAATAAAATTATCAAATCAAATCGCGAAGCATCCGTACTCTACGAATTAGGTGGTAACATTTATTGAAAATAAAATAGTTATTGAATTTATTGAATATTTTATATAGTATTTAAAAGTTCTTTTAAATTTATTTGTTTATTGTTAAATTTAATATTGATAAATTTAATATTGATAAAACTAAAATGGATTACTTAAATGGACTAAACTTATTCGTCCAACCTTAATGGTGCATTTTTCTTTTTTTCTTTTTTCATTTTATTTGTAACCAAGCTCTTTTTATGGTAAAGGTTACTTATAGTGTGCCCCTTGCCGCGCCAAGGATGCCAAGTCGCCAATAAAGATGGCGGTCATTGTAAACAAACACTTTTAAGGGTTAGTGACGGTTACGACTTTTCGCAATATAATTATGATTTTTTTTAATCGATGAGCATTGTCTTTTTATTATTTTTTTCAGACCCGGTGCATTCAACATCTGTTGAAGGCATCGGGCAGAATATTTTAACTTAAAAAAACATCCTATGGCTTCGCTATGCCCGGGAGCGGGAAACTAGTAGCTTCGCTAGCACATTGAACATAATGAATGTGCGGATATTATGAACAGTAAATAATTGAGAAAGAGAAAGATGCAAAAAGAATGGATTTAATAGGAAATTTTAAAGACATAATGTACAAACTTGAAGTATTTAATTTGGTGTAAAAATATATTCCAATCATCCTTCATCCATTTCTCAGGTTCGAAATGTTATTTTCCATTCGTTTGACCTGTCATCCACTCTTGAAAAATTGCCGAAAAAATAACTAGCAAAGAAAACAAACAATAGAGCTTTGAAAGAATGACGAGAAATGTGAATAATTCTATTGCAGATGGTTTTTAAAGAAAGAAACCAGACGACTCCGTAAAGAAATAAAGCAGACGATTTTGTGAAATCGCATACTGACAATTAAAATGTGTAAAGGAATAAATATTTTATATTCGCATTAAAAATATAATTAAAACTTCTTATTAACTATACAAAAAATCTGAATTATAATACAGATCAAAAATAAAATATTTAATTGATATTATTTTATTATTTTTAATTTAAGTTTTCAGAAAAGAGTTGAAGCTCATGTACAACTCAACTATTGTAGAAAGAAGTAAACAAAACATCATTAGGGTTACTACAAAGAGCTTTGTATTGGGTTGCCATATTGGCGACAAACTCGGGGGCACACTAATGACCATTTTAACCCTTTTTATTAACATAAATCATTTCTTTATCTGATGTTTCACAAACTTTTATCTTTTGAAGCATTTGTTACTGGCATATCATAAATTTCAAACTCACCTTAATCCACTGCAAATGAATGTTCAAGATATGAATGACATGCCACATAATATTAAATTATATTTTTCAATTGTTCTTGGTTCAGAAAACTGATGCATATGAAGCCAGCAAAAGTAACTCTACATTGTCGAAAAAGATCATTATGGATAATATATATTATTTACAAATAAAAAAATATTCATTTTTCACTAAAATTACTATTAAATATAATAAAAACATTCTTTTCACACAATTAAAAACACATTTAAGTAGTAACAATGCATTTTACAATGTTCTAGCAATATATATAATCCCTTCCCAAACAATTCATTACATTGCTTTAAAATAAAACATTATCTAGCTAAACTAGATCATTTAATTTTATTGGCGATTTTTTTCAGTGGATTTTACTCTGCAACTGAAAAATAACATTCAATTTTGAAATAGAATTCCAAATAAAACCTTTTTTCTTTCTAAACGAAATCGAATTTGAGGTGCCTGTTTTATATCGAGTACTAAAGTTATGACCTAAAAGTGACTAACTTTGGGAACTTCATATAAAGTTTACAGACTTAATTTCTTTTGTATTTATTGAACCGCATTTTTATTTTATATCAGTTATCTCGTAGTTATCTTCCAAAGTATACGTTTAAAATGCAATCATAAACAGTTTAAAAGCTTAGATGTCAACTTTTGATTATGAGTCATTTTCCATAAAAAGAAGATTAATTTTTTAATATTGGTCAGCTTCTTTTTAAAATTTTATTGACTAAGCTTTTTAATCAACTATTACAATGTTACTCAATTATTTGTGAAAATTAGTTTAATAAATTTTTATTTGCACAAATATCTGAGTATCTAAAGATTTCTGTATATCACTTTATAATATTTCCCCGGTATTCATTCATAATCAAATTTTAAAAGATTATTCATTAGCTTTATACATCAAATATAGATCAGTTACATAAATTCATAAATGTGTTACATTTTGACGATCATGAATTTAATGACTTGATCTCATTGCCACTGTTATGTTAAACTCAATACACAAAACCGCAAGTATTCACCAACATGAAAAGATGCACACCAAAACCCATTAAAGCTACAATACGTACATCAAGTTAAATTCCGCTGGACGAAAGTTTTCACAATGGCTTTAATGCCCCTGTGTTGCCACTAAAAGCATTTATCTTTCGACGCACTGGACAAATATTTCTAAAGCTTCGAAATCTCCAACAATGGCCGCGTATCATAATGGCATTCCTAAATTTATGATTACTTCTCCCGAAAAGATTCATCTCTTTTGAGATCTACACGCTCATGATGCTAACATTTTCTGGTCTGATCATCTGAACCCTCATCATCATCATTTTGTGTGGCGCTTCAGTTGGTGAACAAAAGCACCCGTAATACAATGCTTCGACTTCCATTTAACCAGTAACAACATTACAGTCTGGATCCCATTTATGGCATTCTGGCTGGTTGGAATTGATAATTCCCGCGCCGTGGCATACCACATCGACGCCAAGGTGGCCTGCATACATTCCGGCCGTTTATTCATGGAGGAGGCTATTTGAAAGGCCACCGACTGTCATATGCATCTTCCTGATGGTCCCTCTCTGATATTAAAAGCTGCTGTTTGTCAAAGATCATTTCGAAGAGCTGGAATTGAAAGTGGTCTAAGTCCTGGCCTGTTGGTGGTCTAAGGATATTATGCAGGAAATCCGATACATAAAAGGTTTTAATAATCATATATTCAGTATACATTGATTAATCTGATATTATCTGTGGTTATTATTATTAATGGCACTTGCCATGGACAAGCGAGCTGGTGGCCGTCAGCAATTTTAAGCAGAATGAGTGTTCTTTGTTTTTGAAATAGCGCTAACTAGACCAAAAATAGGACTTAGCTATACTCTCACACATTTGCTTGAACATCCTCGTTTTACAGGGGGGGGGGGGCACATTCATACATCTCATAGATAGTACACAGAAGAACAACAATGCCCTGATCGTGACTCGAACCCGAACACCCAAATCACGAGGAAGACGTGCTACCTCTGCCAGGACGCTGGCAATATTGTCAGCAAAATCTATTAGCGTGCCAAGAGAAAATTATCTGACAGCTATAAAATATTGTTCCTCTTAGTTTTTAAGCTTTTCTTAATATGCAATGCACACAACACCTCTTCATGTCCCAGCACCTAGTAATTTAAACAGTGTAATGAACATGAAATGGAAGATATATTGAAATACGATCCTGTTCTATACACTCCTGTGACTGTTGTCCGATGTCTGGCATTTATTGGTTAGAATTTGGTAAGGGATTTTAATATTGAATAAAAGAAAACCGAAAACAGTGAGCTGTTTGAGATTTAAATGGTAAGCGGTTTTGTCTTATTAAGCTAACTATTGGAGGGAAACTGAGGACTTATGCTAATTCACATAAACTGACTTATAGTTTGTTTGTGATTACAAAATTCTGAAAAATTACTGTAAAAATGTTAAAGAAAAATTATGGACGAGGACAGAAGTAAAAAATAAAAAATAATATCACAAAAATGCAAATAAATGCTGTGTGCAAATACAAAAATAACAGAAAATAAAGATATGGGTTTGTAGTTCTACTCTTGTGAATAGTGTTCTTGTGGAATAAGCAATGAAGTTATTTTAATAGAATTTGTTGTTCGCCTTATAGAGACTTGTGTCAATAATATATTCTATTACTATTAAGATTTCCATATCCTTTTGGAACCGATCTCTCTATTATTTTATCACTAATCTAATTATGTAAAGGCCATATAATAAAAAAATGGAAATTAAATTAGATATAGCGCTTGACGTTTAATTCCATTTTAATGTTGGTCCTTGGTTATTTCAACAAATTATTTAAATTTGTTTTCATCTCATCAAATGATGAAAATAAAGATTAAAAATTTGACCAGTTCATTTCAATTGAGAATGCGCGAAATACAACGTGGAATTAGATATGAACAACTGTAGGCGAGCAGAATTAATCATGGGGATGAGGTCAAAATTTTAAATAAAAAGAAGGTGAAATCTGTTATCTCAAATTTCATGTTACCATGGGAGAACATTATTATTTTTTATTCATTATCTGTCTTATATTACTTATATTATGTCAATACTTCATTATATTAATTTAAGTCAATTAATCAGTTAAAACCAGTTTGAAACAATCATAAAGTTCTCTCTCTCTCTCTCTCTGTATATATATATATATACATAATAGGGTTCTTTTCTTTCAATTGTTATATTTTTAATAAATTGTATAGTAGGTAGGATAGGGTAGAGTATGGAATAACACTTGGAGCACCACCATGGCTTTGCTGGTGCATAAGCATGCTTTTGTTGAAATTTTAAAAGACCATTTTGTGTGAATTAGGCTGAATTTTGTCTATGCCATGTTGGATTTCCTCCTTCAATGTCAACTTATTGGCATAGATCTTTGACTTCAAATAACTCTATAAAAAGAAATCCAATAGTGCGAAGTCACATTATCTAGGGGTCAATTCTAAAATTTTCGAACTGTGTCCAGACTTTCATTATTTTAAAAATATTGTTCAAAAAAGAAAATATGTTGTTCTATTAAGTAAAGTTTTTACTAACTCTTAACCAACAGCTGCCGAATGGTTTTGTTAACCGATTAAGTGTTTTGCCCAAATGCCGAAGGTGAGTCGATTTATAAAATTTTGATAGTTGTAAGCAAAAACTAAAGCATTCTTAACAATTATAATTCCATATTAAAATTACTTCGAATTCATAGATAAATCAAGTATTCAATGGGTATTCATCTCAATCAAAATAAGGTCAAACAGAGGACAGATGGCTTTCACTGTTTTATTGGCACATAAGCACTATTTTGTCGAACTTTTCCATGACTATATTTGCATAAAAGTGGCTGAATTTCACTGGTGCAGCCTTTGAATTTCCAATTTTAGTGCACGCGTGATATTGACATGGACTTTTCACTTCAAATAACGCATAAAAATACAATGGTGGTAATTCATACGATCCAGGGGGCCAATTCTCAAATTTTTGAACTGTGGCCACCACACTTTCATTATTTTTGAAATATCTTTCATAAAAATAATTGTATTATCGTGTAACATTTCATTTTCACTAACTCTAAACTACAGAGTGTCAATTGATTTTCAAAAGGGTTGCCAACACTTCAATATTCGAATGGTGGCAAAGTCAAATCTTGCATTAATTTTGAGAAACCGTTTATCTGAACTGAGAAGCAACGTTACAAATTCGTAACAATATATATGAGTCTATCCATGTATTTGAATTCATTTCGCAAAGCTTGTTCATGAAATGACACGGTTTGAGAAGCTCTTGATATAGAAACACAGTACAACGGTTTAAGAAGCTCTTGATATAGAAACACTGTACAACTAGACTAGAAGACTTTCTATAAGCTTCTTTGGGTAAATAGCTCAATTCTAATAAAGGTAAAAATAATAGAAAACATACCACTTTTTCTTCTGAAAAATATATTAAACTGATTACAAAAAAAAGAAGAAATCATTCGCAGTCGTTCAATAGTGTCATTTTCGATTATTCTTTTACTACTTCTTATATATTTTTTCCCCTTTAAAATCCTAAGAATAATTTTCAATCCCAAATCCTACTGTGAAATACAGCAATACTTTCAGTTTAAAAAACTTTATACTACTCGAGAAAATACTCACTGTTCTACTTTTAAAAAGAATGCTTTTGCAAACGAAAAATAACATTCATCTTTCGCCAAAAGATTCAGTAGAAAACTTCTTTTGATTGCTTCCACAGGGAAAAAAAAGAATTTTTTTCTCATACTCTCGCGAGTAAGAACTTGAAGAATTCAAAACGTGACCTTGTACAGCATAAGAGGATTATTTTCTTTTTATATCGATGCCGTTACTTGCGATTTTTGCTAAAGTTTTTTTAAAGGCTTTCATGGTTATAAGCGCATTGTGATAAATAATTGTGTAGTTAAGTTCTAGTTATTGGTGAAAACCTTTAAAAATCGTTAAGAATTCGAGACACGAGAACGAAAGCAACAATCTAATGCTTTCACGTATTCCAATAGAAAAAAAATATTTCATTGTATTTATCGCCATTGAAAATCTTTTTATAGGCAGATTAATCTGAATGGTAACACGTATAAAAGTTATCCTTTCAACTTTGAAATGTTGCAGAATCTTAAAAGGTAGTAAAGCAAATTTTCTTCCATCAGCTGTTTCGTAACAATATAGGAAACGGTTGTAGCATAAACATTTTTTATTCGAGAACATAGAAATGAATTATTTTCACGCTGAATACATTTTAGAGATGGATGAGAATACTGCCAATGCTGACAATGAATATTAATAATCTATCTCTCTTTATTTATATATATATATATATATATATATATATATATATATATATATATATATAAATAAATAAAGA
>JAOUZG010036556.1:548135-573071 GCA_026289955.1 Argiope argentata | reverse complement strand
TATATATATTCGCGTATTCAAGCAAAGTTAAATTTGCTTAAAATAAGATAAACAAGCATTTGACAATGTTTAGTTTGCTTAAAACAAACGGGAACAAAACATTTGCAGAATAATATAAACAAACACACAAAGACGATGATAAAAAATTGACGTTCGTCGCATTCAAGTCAATCTTTTTAACAGTTCAATTCTGGATATTCTGAATATAATTTTTCGTTTACACGACACTTTTGTTTCAAGAAACGCCTTCGCGGGAATTATTCATGAATATGCCACACGTTAGCTTTGCAACCCCCCCCCATAAGTCTACTGGCTTCGTTGCCTTCAAATCAATAGACTCCGCAGACAGACAGAATATACAATGATATGCAAATGCGGTTTCTATCATATCGGTAAGAGTCGTGTTTTACATTCTTTTTATAGCGTCCAGCAGAGAAAGCAAATAATATTTTTTACCGTTATTCAAGGTCCGAATATGTTATTCGTTTAAATGTTTCACGAATGATTTCTGTGTTTTAGAAAAATAAATTTTTAGGTGTTTTAAAATTAAATAAATGCAAATAAATGGGACAACCCATTCTGTATTCAGCTAATGGCAAATCTTAAAGTCATTAAACATAGGAATATTCTTTCAATTGCAAAAAGTACTCTTAGTTTCATAAGAGTTATATTTTGATTGTTTGAGTTTATTAATGCATTAAAGAAAAATTAAAAATCATTCAATCTATTTTTATTAGAAAAATTCGAAATTAAATATTTATAAGAATTTTCATTTAAAAAATTAGATATTAAAATTTTTCAAGTATTTACATTAGAAATTTAGAGATTAAATTTTTATAAGAGTTTTCATTAGAAAATTTGGAGCTTAAATTTTTACAAAAGTTTTCATTAGAAAAATTAGAAATTAAATATTTACAAGAATTTTCATAAAAAAAATTAGAAAATAAATTTTTATGAGAATTTTCATTAGAAAAATTAGAAATTAAATTTTTATGAGAATTTTCAATTGAAAAATTAGAAATTAAATTTTTATGAGAATTTTTATTAGAAAAATTAGAAATTAAATATTGGTACAATCTTGGGATTCTATATGCCATGTTTCATAAATGTTAATACTGTAAAATTTTAAGACATCAGACTTAGCTAAAAAAATGCTTTTTCATAAAATATTCAAATTTAATTTTAATATCTAAAAATAAAGCTAAAACTTTGTAGATACTCTTTGTCCTAAAATTCTTTATTTTTATTCTATGTAAGACAATATTACAATTTCAGTAAAACAGAAAAAATAAAAGTGAAATTGCAAAAAGTAATATTTTAAATTGGAAATGAATAATTTATTTCTTATAAGAAAATTTTCCAAAAAAAAGAAAGATTTATAATAGCTATCAGTAATACCATCCATAATTTGCTTATTCCAATCAATTTTTTTAAAAAAAGAATGAAAGCAACATGTATTTCGATTGCATTTAGATGAATTAATCAGCAAGTATATTTTTATATTCATTTTTAATTTTTTAATTCCTATTATTGGTTCACACTCTCCGTATATAAATCTTGTTCAAATTTTCAATCATTAATAAAATACTTTTTATTCATCCACTCGTAGTACAAATGCATTTTTTAAAACTTGTACTAAATGACACTTGATATTAATACATTTTTTTTTTGAAATATTAATTTATTAATTAAATTTATTGAATTTTTAATATTTTAAAGTTTTAACAGTTTGTATTGGAAATTGAAATCAACAGGCAGTTAAAAGGCGAGGATTTCAGTATTTATTCGCGTGAAGATGAAGAAGTAAGATCAATTCTTGAGAAAATCAATCATTTTTTGCGATTAACTAATTATATTAATTTCAACTATCTAATAAAGAGTAACTAAAATAAAAATATTTCTTTGTTGACCTAAGTTGGAATTAACTTTAAAAAATTATATTACTAGTTAAATGAATATTTTATCACGATATGTTCAGTAAAAATGTATTATTTCAAAAACAACTCTACAAAAAGCAAATGATACTTCAAAAAGTTTTGATACAAGCAAAATTTGATAGGTTTATATAAAAAATCTTTAGGATTGCGATAGACCATTGATTTTAAAATTGCTTAATTTAATTATGTTTTACATTCACGTTCATTTCCAAACAGGAAAACAATAACAAAAATTCCTTAATACCAACTTCAAATGCACATAAAATATTTATTTTTTTAAATAATTTTTATCTTGTGTCTATTACATTTTAGAAAGTTTAAGACATGTATATAAAAAATAAAAAATAAATAAATATGTCCATTAGTTTTTTATTAATGCCACTTTTAAGACTAAAATATTTAGTTTTTAATGAAATTGTTTACGGAATTATAGAAATATACTTATTTATTCTTTTAATTGTGATTTTTTAAATTTATTTCAGTTATTTCACTCTATAAACAGTTTTTATCGTTTTTATTATTCGTTTCTCAACCTAATTAGATAGTTTAAGCTGAATTAAATGTTAAATTCCTATTATTAAAGTGGATTGAATTATAAAGTTACGTAGATGGATTTTTATCGTGTTGCTAATTGAAATGCTTTCCACAAATTTACTTTAGAATGTAGCATACTAAATTTTAGCAAGATTTCAAGTTAATGAAAGCTTTATGGTTTCTTTCTTTGATGATTTCAACATGTTTGTAGAATATTTGTTGAAAATTAAAAATATAGACTGAAACTATTCTCAAAGAATTGATCCAAAGTTAATGAAATCTTTTAAATGATTTAAAATTCTATTTTTAGAATAAAAGTTTGTAGCTTAAATTAACTTATAGCATTCTCAAATTTACCATTTTGCAAGTATAGTTTTCTTTTCGCTAAACCATATATTACTATCATCTTAATGATTTGCTAATCACTTATTTATAAAGTTTTATTTCAGTTTAATTATGTTAACGTCCCGTTATAAAGCAACACTAGGGCAATTTTCGAACGTATCTCGTAATTTTGGACCATGGTCAAATGACAAGAACGACACTTGAATTATCGCCCCCTCTATACACTAAACCATTGGTAGCACGTTTGGCCCTAACTTATTTAATGTGCAACAAACCCTTTTACAAGACGGTTTTTTCTGCCGATATTTTTCTTGATATATAAATATGTTTCAAAAATTTTTGAAAATATATTATTATTGAAAAATGTAATTGCGTTCTGAACATACATTTTCTTTTCAAATTTTATGTTGCGAGAATTAATATTCTTGAAAAGATATATCATTTATCTTTTTTTAAAATCATATTTATTTTTCCAGTATACAAAGGTATATGGAAAACAATATATTGGAAAATTCTACAATTTTATTAAAAATAAAAAATGGCAGTAGGTAAAATATACCTTTTTTATAACGGAATCATCACCATACATATCAAAATCAGCCAAATGGCAATTTTCATCGAAAATTTTTTCTGTACAATTATTCTCAACACTAAAATCGCTTTCGGCTTCATTTAAAAGTCTTTGGGGCTCTACTTTATAAAGAGGATCTGTAGGTTGAATAATATTTCCAGGACCAAGTTTTAGTGGAATCTGCTAAGACTCAGCACTATTTTGATTAAATAAACTAATCCTGACGCATGCGCAAAAGAGAGGTGGGTTTTGGAATCTGTAAATAAACATAATATTGAAAAAAATGTCATTACGAATTAGAATTTTTTTATTAAAAAAATTCTTGCACATCTTAAAAACAATTAAAACATGTCCTTATAGAGATGGTTCATTAAGACCTATATTGGTCAATTAGATCATCAGTATCTAATTAGTAATCGTATCTATATCACTGTAACATAAATTTAAGCTGTCATTTGTAATTTATTAATTTCTGCAAAATTTCAAAATATAATGTTACCCTGATGATATAAAGGCCAGACAAAAATGCTGAAAAGACGATCAAATAGCCGAAGAAAATTCGGTACTTACGTATTATACCGTCCAAATTTATAGTCAAATTTGAAGTCGTCGCCAATGAGTTGCTAAACCGCCAATTATGGCAATCCGGCAATGGTGTAATCCGTTGATCTTTATCGCTAAATTTAACTCCGTCGCCAATGAGTTACTAAACCATTGACGATCGTTGACGAAGACGGTATAATACGAAAGTACCGAAAATTCTTTATTTGGCGATATTTTATATTTGAATAATACTTGTTCAGTTTGCGTTTCAAAATAACGAATGAAAGCTCTACTCGTGCATAGTCAAGCACGTTTTAAGCTGTGACGCATGAATTGAAAATTCCTTTCAGAAATATTCGGCAATACATAGGGCATTTGCCATGGTTCTTAATTTTTTCACAGATATTCCGTATGCAAGTTTCTTGTCCGTCATTTAGGGATTTATAAATTATAGTGCATTTTTAATGCCCGATAAGAATTTTAGGTTATTACGTTGGGAGAAAATTGGTTAGAGGATTTATCATTAAAACTGTAAGAGTGTCGGTTTTTCGGCGCAGAGGTGGCACGTCTTCCTCGTATTCTGAGTGTCCCGGGTTCGAGTCCCGGTTCGGGCATGGCTGTTTTTCTGTACACTATCTGTGAGATGCATGAATGCGCCCCCCTGTAAAAATGGGTTGTGCAAGCAAATGTGGGGAGTGTGTAGCCAAGTCGTACTCTTGGCCCTAATTTGGGCTACTTCAAAAACAAGAGACGCTCCTTTCGGCTTAAATCAACTGTTCTATCAGCGGCTTGTCCAATGTGACAAGTACCATAAGTGACACCAACAACTGTAAGAATATATTAAAATTTAAATTTTTCAAAATAGTAAACGTATTTTTTTATATGTGAACATATATGAAGACAGTTACTCTACAGTAGGTGGAATTAATTTTAGTTAGAAAAATTAACTTTTACGATGAATAAATTTGCTTTTATGATAATTAGATGCAAAACATTTCAATGTTATTTTCATACAGGCGAAGAATATTATTTCTTCCATTTAAAAAGGAGAATAAAATGTTAGTAAAAATTCCATACATTAAAAAAATAAATGCTATAAATTTTCTTACATTAAATCAAGTTATTTTATTTTTTCGAACTGGTCTAAGCTATTAATATTTCCAATGATAAATTCCATCCTTGAGCCAAAAAGTGGTAAAAAAGGGTGACAGCAGGAGGTACACCAAAATAAAAAGAAAAATCAAGTTTTATTAAAGGAAATAAAAATCGGGGCTGCTGATCTGGAACACCATATGATACTTTAAAAAAAGAATTTTTAAATTAATTTCCATGCTTTTATTCTCATAACATTTTAGCTCACAGAATTTTTCTGGTTGCTAGTTATTTTATGAAGTAAATCCATCCTAAATTTAAATTCTAAAAAGAATAATTTTTGTTTTATAGTTAGCAAAATAATAATTTTTTTTTGCATGAATCAATTTAATTTCTTTTCGTATCAATTGCTAGAAGAAACAATATTATATTTTGGTTTCTCTATTGTTTATTTAGTATTGCGCATTATCCTATAAAATTAATACAAATACTTATGCTCATAAATTAATGTAGCGCGTTTAAGAATTAGAATACGGTTTAGGGAATATAAATTTGGCTGAGGTTTAAAAAATTGTTTTAAAAAAATAAAACAATCATCTAAAGTGTCAAATTAAAAATTCAGTAAGTGTTTACAGTAAAAATTTTATTTAATCAGCAAGCAGCAAACCTGAAGCCAAATCTTTTCCAGAATCTGAAGCAAATAAACTCTCTATCATGAATTAAAATTTTGTTTTTAATATTATATATATAATTTATGAGTTGGCATAAATTTTATATATATTATTAATCTCAAAAATATGTCCGAATGAATACACAAAGGAACTAAATCTAGCTAACTTTGGTGACAACTTACGGAATCTCTCGGATTACTGACTTTCCCGAATTTGTGTGTGTGTGTGTGTGTGTGTGTGTGTGTGTGTGTGTGTGTGTGTGTGTGTGTGTGTGTGTGTGTGTGTGTGTGTGTGTGTGTGTGTAAGAATTAAAACATTTACTTTTCCTACAACAATGGAATATACTGCTTTAAAATGCATTTTTTTAATTATTTCAAATAAGGAAAAGATGAACTAAACTGTGTGTGTGCGCGCGCACGCTAAATGTTTAATGCTATTGTTTTATAGAATTCCGTCTCCGTTAACATCATATTGTATGAAATAATGGATTTTATACTTTTACGATGCATGTCATAGTGATCCATTACTCGTCTGGTGACGGTTGAGTCTTATTTCGCGTTTCCTTAAACTTTATGTTTCATACCAGAGTTTGATTTCATTTACATTTTTTTCCTCACTCTGAATGAAAGTTTTGTGGATACCATGAGCCCTTTCCGAAGCCTTTTTAATAATATTTTATTGTTCTTTTAATACAGTTAAGCGCAACCTGGTGTGGGTGGGTGTTAGTGTGTCTTTCTTCTCTGTTTCATTTAATGAACGAATGTATCAGATTTGCTCTAACAAAATATGAAACATTTTAATGATTATTTTTTGAATATTCTTACAAACTGGTGAACACACATGACAACTTCACTAGTCAGATTTTATTCCAGAAACCGAAAGTTCGAAATTGTGAAGAAAAGCAAATATTTCGGTTGAAAAATCGAATCGCGGTGCTTTAGAATGTTGACGTCCATCCCCAAGAATTTCTAAGGAAGAGTTAAGTAAGCAGTTTTCAAGATGCGAGGCATTTTATCCTGAAAAGTGAAGTACCTGAAGGAGAACCTCGGAGGCCGAAATTTGCCTTATCTCGCAACAAAACTGCTAAATGTACAACCTTTAAGGCCGCCTAATTTCTAAGAATTGGTAGTCTCAGTTTACACGTAAGCACGAATTGATTCATAAAGCTGAAGGGCGAAGTTTCCAAAAATGTTCGAAATCGAATCAACGTCACAGAAAATTGATCTAATAAGCGTTTTTCGAAGTTTCTTGAATAATTCAGCATTACAATTATATAAATGGAGGAAATGTCGTAGTCTGGTCTGGATAGTGTCAAATTTTTATGGGGGGGGGGAGAAAAAAATTAAAGTCAATTCCTACTTAGGTCAATAGAGAAAATTTTATTTTAGCTACTTTTTATTTAATAATTATAATTAATATTAATAACTTATCAAAAAGTATTGATTGTCGCAAGAATCGAACTCCCATTCTTCACCTTGATGAAAAAAATGCTGAAATCCTCGCTTTTTACCGATTGAGCTACTGCCTGCTGATTTCAATTTTCATTACATACTAATAAAAATCTATTTAAAGTATTAAAAATCCTTTAAATTTAATAAATTAATTAATACTAAAAGTAAACTGTATTAGCATCAAGTGTCATCCACTACAAGTTAAGAAAAATGTATTTGAACTTGAGCAGATGTATAAAAAGTATTTAATTAACAATTGAAAATATGAACAAGATATATAGATAAGTAGAGTGTGGACTAATGGTAAGAATTTTAAAAAAATTTAATATTGTGTCATATACTACAAGTTAAGAAAAATGTATTTGAACTTGAGCAGATGTATAAAAAGTATTTTATTAACAATTGACTATTTGAACAAGATATATTAGTATACAGGGAAAGTATGAACTAATCGTAATAATTAAATGAAAAAAGTAGCTCCGAATTTTATGAAATAAAATTAAGCATCCTAATCCTTTCAATTGTTGCTTATATACAAACTGTAAACACTTGCACTAAAATTGATTTCATCTATGGACATAGGAATGGATGTTTGTCTTTAAAGGAAAAACGACCAAATTCCACTTTCTTTTGTTAATTAAAATTTTAAAAATAGCTCTGACGAATGCATTTCAGAATTTCAAAATATATCTAAGATATATAAGTCAAAAAGAAAAGTCTGTAAAATGTCTACTCATAGCGTATGTTATTGGTAGAAATAACGGTGAATAATAAATAAAATATTCATTATTAATTCTTGGCTAGCTTTTTGATTTGTTTATTTAACAAAGGATATATGTATGAAGCATAAAAGATATAATTTATAGATATGAATATATTTACAATACTTCTTTTGTGGCTTCAATATCTCATTCTAAACCAATTTTTTTTAATTTTTCGAAGCTATTTATGCATAAAGCATGAAAGATAATTTTTGAATATTATTATACTTACAGTACTTCCTTCATGACTTAAATATTTCATTCTAAGCTATTTGTTTTATTTTTTATAGTGATACATCTTTGAGATAAATTAGGCCTAATTAATAAATTGTATTTATCTATTAAGAAAGAGAACCACGCAATGACGATTAGAAAATAACTTGAAATTTTATTTAAACGTGGTTACATCTTGTAACCAGAACGAAAATAAAAACATACTTATCGAATGACGCACATCTGCACACAACGACAACAACACAACATCTAAAAAAAGTTCAGTCGATCTCGATTTTTTTAAAACATTTCACTTCTTATTTATATGTACGGCGATAAACAAAAACTCCTCTTCTTCAATGATACGCAAATAAACTTATCAGCATATCGTTTTAAATTTCTGCTCTTGTGCGACTGCACCGAATTAATTGGATTCGAAAAATTTGAACCCGATTGCGGATGCTGCCGATATAAATAGGAGAAATTCCCAACAAATGCCTCCCCTCGGCAGTATCACAGCTGAGTTTTTAAGTATTATTCTGACTTATAAAATTTACTTAAATAAAGCAATTTAAACAAACTTTATCGCCGCATTTACAAGATTCAAACTACATTAAAAAATAATCAATTATCTTAACTTAGATATGTATAAAAATTTTACACACTGATAATACATCAGTATATCTACAACATTACAAGAACAAATTTCTAATAGTATTTGTATATAAATTTCTCTATAATTGTATATAAATTTAATCAATTCTAATAATGAAACATTTAGAAGAAACATCTTTTGTAAAACATTCAGTTGACAAAAGGGAGAAAAAAAAATATTTTTAACTTTAACAAATTCTCATAAAAATAATTTCTTAACCTAAAATGCAATATATTATTTGCACAAAATATTAATCTGATATATTTTTTTAAAAAAATACCAATATAAAAATTTAATGTTTCACTTCTTCATAATTTTTAAATAGTTTCTCATTAAATTTCTTAAGATGAAATTTTGTCTGAGCCTTAGTAAAAATGTCTGCAATATTTAACTTAGTATTTACGTAAAGCAACTTAAAAACGTTTAAGTTTAATAGATTCCTGACAAAATGATATTTTATATCCACGTGCTTAGTGCGGTTATTTTCTATCGATGATTTAGAAAACTGAATTGCCGCAGTATTGTCACTGAATAGTTTACAAGAGATCTCACCTAAGAGCATATTGGCACTTAATAGTAGTTGACATTCTGAGAGAACATTTTTCAGCCATGTTAGCTCCTTTGACGTTTCACATATGCTGATGAACTCTGCTTCCATGGATGATAATGTCACTGATTTTTGCTTTGCTGTTCGCCACGAGATCGGTGCATTGCTACAGAAAACAATGTGTCCGCCTACTGAGATGCGATTGTCTCGACATGACGCAAAGTCGGCATCTGAAAATGCTGTCAGGGATACTTCGGTGATGTTACCAAGGTCTAGTTTGTAGTGCCTGGTGGCCTGTAGATATCCTAATAGTTTCATCAAGCCGTTCCAGTGGGTGACTCCAGGATTGGACTGAAACTTTATTGTTCTTTTTCAGATCATATACCCATCGGCATCCTATTACTTTGACTTTGGGTGCTGCCGGGACAAGATGCCATACTTTTCTGGTTTTTATGTTTTGCATCTCTGCATCCATGGCTGCCCTCCATTCCACAGCATCCTTTGAGCCGATGGCTTCCTGGAAAAATCCAGGAATGCCAATTTTGTCGGCTAGTCAGGCCGACGCAACACTTGATTGTTGAGCTTCCAATTCCCCACCAGTCACCACAGGTCCTTGATAAAGTATGCTTCCTGAAATGTAATAGTAAATGTCTGTACGATCACCAGTTTTCCTTGGTACTGCTTTTCTAATCCAATTAAAACCTGCTGGTTCCTGAATTTCATCTTCCGTCCCTTCGCTCGCTGTCTGGTATTGCTCTAATTCCGTTTTTACTGAGATTTTGGATAACGAAGTTTTTGAGACTGGAGACGATTCTTCATCTGATTATGAATCTGAGTTACTGCTACAGGATTTGTCATATTGAAGTTCTTCTTGGTTTTCAGAAATTTGGTACCTAACTGGTGCTTCGATTTTAGGGTCCAGTTCGATTCCGCTGCGATCATTGGCCTCCTTATACATTTTATTTCCAAATGATACGTTAATCGTTTCAATGATCCGGCGTTCTTCGGGTAAATAGATGCGGTACCCTTTCGTTTGTAGAGCGTAACCTACCATTACGCCTTGTTTTGCTCTCATCTGTAGCTTTGATCGTCTTGTTTGCTTGGGTATTCCAACAAATGCTTCGATTCCAAACGGCTTCAAATGATTAACTGAGGGCTTGAAACCACCATAAATTTCGAATGGAGTCTTATTAAAGTTCCTATGAACGCTTCTATTCCAACAATAAGTGAATGTTAGAAGAGCTTCACCCCAGAAATTCTCAGGTAGACCACTACTATTTAGTAAAGCTTTGATTCCATCGCAAGCCGTGTAGTTAAATCTTTCGGCTACGCCGTTTTGCTCTGGAGTATGAACGTTGGTAAATTCCACTTTGATACCCATATTTTCTAAATCTTTCTGAAATTTTAATCCTCTAAATTCTCCTCCATTATCTGAACGTATGCAGATGATTTTCTTGCCAGTAAATCTTTCGGCTCGAGCCTGATATTTGCGAAATGCGTCCGATGCCTCATCTTTAGTTTTTATTAAGAAGCAAGTTACTTTTCGACTAAAATCATCAATAAAGGTTATGAAATAGAGTAACCGTTATGCGTTTGTTTAGGAAAAGGGCCGCAAAGATCTGTATATATTAACTGCAATGGCTCTTTAGATCTTATACAGCCTAAGGGTTTGAAAGATTTCCTTCTACTTTTTGCCAACCGGCATGATGCGCAATCAATCGTTTCGTTTTTTAAATTGGGCAAACCCCTTACGGCATTTACAGATGACACTATATATTTGGTATTAATATGACCATACTTCTGGTGCCATTCAGTAAGATTACCAGTCTTTGTTAAAGAACGCTTAGTTTTACTTGCTTTACTTTTCCGATCTTCGGATTTTGAAGTATTAAAAGATGTTACCTTTGAAGTTGGAGGTGGCTTCGGATATGTGTTGTAAAGACCGTTACTCAAAGTTGCTGTGAAGAGTCGCTCGTTTCCGTCGAATACCTGAATCTTTCGTCTCTGTCCGATGAACTTCGCTCCTCCTTGATCCAGTTTGGGAGCGGATATCAAGTTATGCCTTATTTGGGAAGAATAAGCAACATTATTCAAAAAGAAACTTTGGCCATTTGAATAGGACAGTTTTACAGTTCCTTTGCCTTCGATCGGACATGTAGCGCTATTTGCTAAATAGATGTGTTCAGCCTGAGTAGATGGTTCAAATTTAGTGAACCATTTTTTATATGAACAGAAATGAGCCATTGCTGCACTATCTACTATCCATGCATTCGGATCCGATCTTTCAGTTATAGACGTTTCAACAATGAAAGATTTTGGGTTAATCTTTTTCTTTACCCTAAAGTCCTTATCATTGTACCCTGAATTATTATATTTACTTGCCTTGCCTTGAGGACGATTAAACTTTGAGCGATTTCTTGCATTAGTTCCAGGCGGAATAGCACAAACTGTTCGTGGTCCCTCGAACATTGCTTCAAACGTGCTTCTTCGGCTATAAGTTCATTCAGAACTTTATCAAATGTAAATTGTTCATCGGGCCATCTATAAATAGCTTGGACAATTGCCCCGAAACAATCTGGTAAAAATCTGATTAACTGAAAAGCTTGGTATTTCAAAGGGATTTTTTCACCACAATCTAGTAAATCAGCTACTATTTTCCGAAGTCTAGCTGCATAGAGTCCAATTCTCTCATTAACATTAATTCTACATGAAAAGAATTGATCTAATAAACCTATCATACGAGCTCTACTTTCTGGATGGAAATATTTCTGAATTATTTCCCATGCCGTCTTCCCTTCCGTCGTGTCGGCAATCAAAGGTCGAAGATCCTTGGAAATATTTAGATAAATAGTCGAGAAAGCTTTATTACACCTTTTTTTATAACGCGCTTTCTCCTTTTCCGTTGCATCGTCACTGGGAGGAATTTCTTTCCCTAATACAATATCATACACATTACGATCCAACAAAATAGCTATCATATCCTGTTTCCAAGTAACATAATTATCGGAAGTCAATGGAGTCACGTGATCGTTATTCATGGCGGCCTCCCCGACTTAACAGTCTTTAAAGATTAAATATAATTTTCTTCTTTATAAATTTCCGAATGCCGAATTCCTCAAATAAGTTTAAAAACCGATCGTCATTGCGGGATTCTGGCCCATAACCAATTTCTTTGAGATAAATTAGGCCTAATTAATGAATTGTATTTATCTATTAAGAAAGAGAACCACGCAATGACGATTAGAAAATAACTTGAAATTTTATTTAAACGTGGTTACATCTTGTAACCAGAACGAAAATAAAAACATACTTATCGAATGACGCACATCTGCACACAACGACAACAACACAACATCTAAAAAAAGTTCAGTCGATCTCGATTTTTTTAAAACATTTCACTTCTTATTTATATGTACGGCGATAAACAAAAACTCCTCTTCTTCAATGATACGCAAATAAACTTATCAGCATATCGTTTTAAATTTCTGCTCTTGTGCGACTGCACCGAATTAATTGGATTCGAAAAATTTGAACCCGATTGCGGATGCTGCCGATATAAATAGGAGAAATTCCCAACAATATATGTAATAAGTAAGAAAAATAATATATAGATATGAATGAATATAGAATACTCCATTCATGGCTACAAGATTTCATTCTAACAAAGCTAGTTTTTGTTTTAATTTAAGCAGTGGTATAAGCATAAAGCAGGGGAGATACTATATAGATAAGAATATATTTGAATACTTCTTCAATAATTTCAATATTTCTTTCGGTATTTGATGTCTAAAAGAAATAGCCTTGAATTTTTGTAATTTTTCGTTTATGGTAAAAAATTATTATCAGGATTGGTGACGGTTAAAAAGAGTGTACAGAATTTTTAAAGAATAAAAACTATTCTTTGAAAATTTCGAAATTTTTTATTATAGTTATTATTTGCTGTATATTTATGCAGCTACGATAAATTTTGTTTCAATTTTTGTTTAATTTAAGTTTTAAACAGGCAATAATTTTCAATTTAATCCGAGTTTATACTATGCAAAAAATCGATGGAACTTCTACCTACTGATGTCTTATTCATAACTGGATATTTTGTATTAATTGAAAAGATGGATTATAATAGAAGGCTTAATATGATGAATTATTTCTGTTTAATTTTTATGCTCATAAAACGTTACAAGAATGTTTGAATAAACTAATAATTTTGTAGAAATCAGATCAAATCCATGTTTTCATTAAAGATAGCAATAGTGATATTTCCAATCCAGGATTAAATATAAGTCTAATTATAGTCATTATTTTTGCATTCCTTGTCTAGTTCTATTCATGTAATTCCAAATTGTGAAATTTTAAAGTAAAATGTATTCATATGATGCACTCATATGAAATGTATGAAAATAAACTTCCAAGTATTCGGCTTTCATACTTCCCTTCTTTCTTTCTAGCATAGTTTTCTTTCCTCATAACTAAATGAGGAAGGCAAAATGTTGGATTGACAGCATTGTCAAGGCACTGGAAAGGGAGTTTGGTATGATCCTCCTACATGTTATATGCAAAATAGAAGGGCTGAAAAATGAGCAGCGTTCTGCTCATTGTTTACTGTTTCGTCAGAATATAATGAGCATTGCGTTGCTCTTGATTATAACTGTGCCGAACTTAGAGTATTCGAAAATTTTCTTAAGTTGTGTTAAATGCTTTTTTAAGTGTATCGCAGGAAATATTTCAAAATGTATGAAAAGAGAGTAAAATTTTGGGTGACTATAAAGGAGAAATTAGACCTATTCCACCACTAGAATCTACTATAACAGAAACAAAAATAGGGCTTCGGAGTTAGGAGTTACATATAGGAGTTAGGAGTATGCATATAGGAATATGTATAAGCATATATAAGCTACAGTAAAGAGTCACCTACTTCAATTTGACAACTTTCCCATGTAACTGCTTCTGTGATTCACCGCCCTCATTCATATTCTACATGGCTCAAAATATGTTCATGTCCGTATATTAAGGATAATTCAGGTTCAGGAAAAGAAAGCCAGAACAAATCAAATGTGACTAATTTATAAAGAGTATTTATTAAACATAAGGTAGAGAGCAAAAAAGATGTGATACGTTTATCCTTAATAAAAATTCCGACTTTTTGCTCGCTGGAATAAATTACAACAAAATACCTATTTACAAAAACATTACATGGTTGGTATGATGGTTAATACATAGTATGTCTCCCAGATGATGCATTACAGCCTGTACAACGCCTATGCATGCTGAGTTATCAAATTATCGATCTGATATTTGTGGAATATTGCACCACTCATCAGCCAATGCTCTCCGAAGTAACGGTAGACATGTAGAAGGGGGTTGACGGGCTGCAACTCGTCCCATGTCCCACACATGTTCTATTCGATTCAAGTCGGGGAGAATGCTGGATAGTCAATACGAGAGATATCCTCCCATCGAATACAATCGTTTACAATGTTTGCACGGTGAGGATGGGTGTTGTCATCCATAAACACGAATTCTGCACCCATGGCCCCCAAAACAAATGAACATGCCGTTCCAAAATGACGTCCCGATTCTTATACATCACTCTACACTCCCATCATTATGACGTACTATCGGAGTCATCTGATGGCTTCATGATGATGATGACGTGTCCTCTTTACATCGGAAGTAGAGGTGCAGTAACTTCTGAGGGTACGGACCCTGAGTACCCTAGGGTAGAAGTCTGACTTCTTGTTCAAATGAAGATGGCACACACTTATCACTTTCGCTTGCATAACCACGTTTTACGGGGGGGGACATTCACACACCTCAAAGATAGAACACAGAACAACCATGCCCAGATCTAGACTCGAAACCGGGACGCCCAGATCACGAACAAGACGCTCTAAGTCTGTCCTAGGACTTTCTGTGGCTTTTTGCATATTGCATATGAGTTTTGAAGATGTGTGCAGTCATTTTAAGGGTGATATATGAATTTTAGAGTTGTATATCCGCGTGACTCTGAATTATTAATTTATGGACATGAGTGCAAATAGTGGATTTAGTACTTAATAAGAAATGAAAAAATACATATTAAAATAGTGAATTTTCGTTTAAAAACTTTTTCTTCTAATACTGGTAAGCAAAGAAATTAGTTCATAGAACTCAGTTGATTTTTTTTAATTATTATCCGGCCATTCCTTCCACCACATAAGGCCAGACATTCAGAAGTGCACTATAATGTTGTTCATTTAAATGCATGGAAATATGAAAAAAAATTAGTTCCGCTATCTCTTAATTATCAAATAAATTAAGGTAATTAGATTTAATTAGGTGGGAAAAATAATTTAAAAATCAACACGTCACAATTATGTAGAAACTAATAAATCCCACTAATTAATTAAAATAACATATAAAAAAACTTCAACTCCTTTTAGAGTGACTATTACCTTTCTCGTTCGTTTATTTTTTAAATTAATTATTTAATATTATCCGATTTCTATCCTACATTCAAGTACTTTAACTTAAAAAGGAGCGAACTTCACATTCTTTTATCTGAGGCGAAAAATGATCTCTCACAATTCCAGAGTGAAATATTAATTAATGAACTAACTCATTAAAAGTCACGTATTGTGACGATTCTCATCCGAAATAAATCGGGAGAAAGAGGAGGCCCAGCCTGCCACCATTTATCTCTGTGACCGTAATTAGTAAAAATCCGATATTTCGGCCGACCGCTCGCGAAGTTCATTAGCGATTCTGCCTGCTCAGTTGGGGGTCACTCGAACGACTTCTAGGCGAGGGTGGGAAATACCGATTAATCTAACCACAACGGCCAAACTAACGAATTTATGGAGGACTTTTCACAAAATAATGGCATCATTGAGGAATATTTCCTTTTAAAAGTTCGGATAATCCTCTAAGATGGATACGGAATCGGTCGTCAGTGCGATGTTCTTTTCATAGGATGAGATCCCTGATGATCCCTATTCATTTTCGGTTAAATTCTTAAGAGAATCTTTGGGGCTTTTACGAAAGAGATTCGAGTGATGATAATATTCAAAAATTATTGAATCAGTATGCCAACACTGAAAATGTTTCGCGCCTTTCCTATCGTTGAATTTTAGATGATATAAATGACGTATAAAAATCAATTAGTTGGAATGGTCTCTCCGAAACTTTCTCGCAAATATTCTAATAAATGTGTTATTCCTCTCTTACCGTCTAAAATAGTGGGTGTAACCTCAAATATTTTGCACAGAACAGAACGCCGTCTCATACCCCCGTATCTGTGACCATTCTGGTCACTTCACGGTCTGGTGGGTATGTTACGGGAATTTTATTTAAAGTAATAAGATATATGCAGTAAGGAAAAAAAACAATTTACAGAATTTACAAGAATATCAGATGATATTGAGATAAGTTTACAGAGATTTTCTTCTTTGAAAGATGGTTCGACACTATTATAAACTGAAATTTAACATTAGTTATGATGTAAGTGTATAATAGAAAACTGCTTGTTTTTATTCTCAGTCTTTTTCAGTATGAAACTTGTTGAGGACTAGGAAGATGAGAACAGATTTCTATTTCCACTTATGAATTTAATTATGTGATGAATTTTTTGCCTGGATAGAAGGTTGAATATTTTGCACAGTATTGGACCAAAATATAAATATTTGACGAGGATCTGATAGTTTTAATAGATCCATAGTGTGAATATTTATTTTGATATTCTATTTCCCCACTGAATGAAATCAAAAATGGGCGTTGTAAACACAATAACCCATATCAAATTTCATTGATTCTATTTGGTTCATTTCGTTTCTGAGAATATAAAAATCAACCAAGGGAATTGGTCTCACCTAAACTTTCTCGCATATATTAAAAAATTCTAATCTGTATAGTCTCACCCCAACTGGCGTAGAAAATTCACGTTGCCTCAATTTGCATCGAAAATTCAACGTCAGTTGAGTGAGTTCTGAGTTTGTTCCGATTCCGTTAGTATTTATTTCAAAGGATACGAACTTGATTTTGTTTTCTCCAGGTATAATTTTTCAATCAATTATTTATATTAATTGTAATTATTTAATAAAAAGTAATGTAATATTTCTTTGTTGACCTAAGCAGGAATTGACTTAATTTTTTATGTATTACTTGTTTTATCATCAATTGCTTCTTTTATCAAAATTCTTGAAAATAAAAAATAAAAGCAGTATAGTCTTAATAAAGGAAGAGGGATATCAAATGCAATGAACTGTGCTTTAACACCTTTCCATTTCCTACATCGATAACATTTTCATCAGGAAAAGATCTGGAAACATATGGTGTATCGTTGTTCACTAATAAATTCTCAGTGATCTTGGGGTATTTCGGATATATGATAGGAATATTCTACATAAAAAAAGAGAGATGTTTGTGTACTTACATTATCTATTATATCAGTGTCAGTAATACCTTGCGATCAAAGGAGAACGTATAAATCCTTGCTATCACAGCTCAATGGAGAGTGAATCATAATATAGATGCCATTTATTTGATGGCCTTGTGAATGGGATACGCAATAAGAGAGGCTTGCGTCTCATGAATTGAAAAGTTGCAGCTCCATATAAAAGTTCAACACTTGATGGTAAATTTGATTAAGTAGATGAAAAGAAACTTCAGAATACGCATATTTTTATGTCTTATTTTTTAGATTTTATAGTAAAATATATTCTCCTTTTTTGCGTCAAAAAAGAACAATAGATTTGTTGTTGTAAGCATATTTTTTGTGAAACATTCTAAGCCTTTACTTTCTATTAATCCAGCTTTACAATATTCCAAGAAAATAGAAATGATTTTCCTAAATTAAGGTGACCATGGACCTTTAAAATGACTTTTTGCATTTTTCACCTTAGCAATTTGAAATTTTACAGACATTAAGAGTAACACTATAGGAGATGATACACAAAAGTTTAAAGAATTATATTAATTTATTTATGAGTTAGGATGTTAGTATAATATAATATTATTATTACTTTTATAAATTTTTGTTATTACTTTCTCTGATCCTTTTGAAACAAAATTTGGGATTAATCGTGAAGTTTGAGTACGAGATATTAAAATTAACCATATAATATCTCAAAACTACTTAAACTTTTTTAAAAAATCAGTAGTTTTTAGATGTTATATTTCGTTCCTGAAACTTCAAGATTAATCCCAATTTTTGTTTCAAAAAGGTCAGTGAAAATAATAAGAAAAATTGGTGAGCTTTCGAACAAATTTGTAATAGCCTGGAACATTTTTATTAACGTTATTTATAGTTAATATTATATTATATTAACATCCTAACTCATAAATATATGAATATAATGCTTTAAAATTTTATGTCTCATCTCCTATAGTGTTATTCTTAATGCCTGTAAAATTTCAAATTGCTAAGGTGAAAAATGCAAAAAGTCATTTTAAAGGTCCCTGGTCGCCTTAAACATTTTCTTTGTATGGAACCACTGAATTCAGGACATTAAATTTCCACTAATATTAAAGAAGGAATATGTACATCTGTGGGCTTGCGCTGCACAGAATAAATCCATAGACTTTGAACCGGCTAATGGGTATTAATTATTAGCTTGGAGACCTTTTTAGGGAAATTTGTACACATTTGTGATTTTCTAGAAAACCAGCAAATCTTCCATCAAATAGTTCAACTATGGACAGAAATTCGAATCTCCTTTTTCAACATTGTTGGTTAAGATAACACAAAAAATTCCAATGCCTTCATCTTCTGAATCAGATTAAGTTATATCTTCCGATGCCGTGCTTTACGTCATAACGTCACTAGTATGCTAGCGATTTCAAAAAAATCGAAGATTTAATCTATAGCCCGAAACATCGAAACATGAAAGATGTTTCAAGCTAAATTTTCTTAAAATCATTTTATTTTTAGAAAGTGTATTAAAATCATTTTAACGGTACTGCGAATACAAAAATGTATATTTAATATCGATCCAATACATTTCAGCAACAAAAACTATGAAAAGAATTCTTGTAAAATATAAAAATATTTTTAGAAATTTGAAAAATTAAAAAAAAAAGGATTTTGCAGAAACATTTATTTTTTTAATAATTTAAAAGGGTTTTTATTCAATGAAATGTTCTGAAGAGATTGAATTTTTTTTAAATTTTGTCTCTATATTTGAACAAAATATATAATGGTGGTACTTTGCAATTAAATCCGCATCTAATTTAGAGGCTGCATATTAGAACCAAAGGGGAATCGATAATCACTCTGGCGACATTAATTGCATCTGATTGTCTCAGGCGCCTGAGAATGTTCTGAATCGAATCTCTGAAGCTGCAAAGCTTCAATAAAGATTAAGCGAGGCATTAATACATTGTTACCGGACGTTTCTTGCTTATACATTTTATATATATTTCAGAAAATACTGTTTCAAACTTATTTATGTGTAGCCAAACACTAATAAGTTATTGTTACGATCGTTTAATTAATTAAGGTATCTAAAACTATTAACACTTAAATTTATTGTTGTTAGTTGTTATTTATGGCGCTTTTCAAGCCCACTAACAGGCTTGATATCGATTTAAGCCTATTGATCGACACTTCTTTTTCAATAGCGCCACCTAGGGCCAAGAGTACGACTTAGCTACTACATGTGTCACAGTTGCTTACGCTATCCCTTTTTACTGGGGAAAACATTCATATACCTCACAGACGGAACAAAGAACAACCATGCCCGAACCGGGACTCGAACCCGGGACTCCCAGATCATGGGGAAGACATGCTACCCTTATGCAGAGATGTCGGTAACGTAAATCTAATGAACATTTTGGAATTTTCTATTTTAATGAGTATAGTCTATCCAAAACATAATTGTAAACTAAAGTTGATAGTCCTATTTGGAATTGTTGTCTGTGTAGAGCATATCTTCATCATATATCTAAAAACATGTATTAACCTCAGATTTGCTCATGGTATGTGATCTCATGTGCATTATCAAGCTAATGAATTGCAACGAACTAAAGTAATTTAACCCTTTCCCAGGAAGACCCGGTGGTGCAAATTCTATATTTGTGAGATTATTTCTACTTGAAACAACGGGTGTAGGTTGTAAAGGAAGAAACTTTTATCATGTCAGAACATGATGTTGTTTTGGGGATGAGGTTTTTGGTATCAACAAAAATCCGTAGGCATAAAATAAAAAATTTTATTTTCTGCACGAGCATCTCCAAAATCAGCTTTTAATAACGCGTTGCAATTGCATTTACGAAAGCTCTGATTTTTTTAAAAAAATTAATGACTACAGCAAATAAAACCTAGAAAAATGTCTTTTTGAGCGCGTGATTATTTGAAATGAAATAAATAGGAAATGGGATTTTTTTAAAGCAATAAATGCGAGGCAAAGTTTTTTGGATCGTTTTCAATACTGAAGTGAGTTATTCAATGAAACGATTAAAGTTAATAAAAAATATAATTTAACTTGCACGTGGTGCTTCAATGAGGGCTCAACGGGATGAGGTTTTTGACGTCAACAAAAATGCGTGGGCAAGGAATTGAAATTTTAACTTTCAGCTTTCTCAAAAAGAGGGCTTTAAAATACCCAAATATATTGGAAATGGCTGAAATTTCGAAATAAAGACCTTTTTAATCTCCAGTTTAGTCTCCAATTTGCCACTTTTTGTTGAGATGATTTTTTCAGATTTTTTAACTTTATGAAAGCTTTCTTCAAACTTAAATAAAAATCTTTTTAAAAAAAATATTTTAAATTGTTTGACTAATCCATACGTTTGCCAAATCTGCCACTTTTTGTTCAGATGTTTTCTTCAAACATTAATAAAAAATCTTTTTAAAAATAGGTTAGATTTGTTTAATTAAGTAAAACGTTTTCAATAATTGGCCGTCCAAGAAATTATGTTCTGACTAGATACATTGAAATATGCATAGCAGATTTCATTTTAATTATTTTTAATGATAACTTCTTTTATATCATCTACATTTGAAACATAAATAGGCCTATCAGGATAGAATTTCCAAGGCCGATTGGGCCGGTTCTGTAGTGAAAGACGTAAAGAAGAAAAAATATCTAAATTTTGAACATATTTGTACTTAAAGCAAGTACCAATAAATATTATTAGTTAATTTTAATAATATATTCATCCATGTATATATTATTAAAATTTTATGTATTCTCTTTTATGGATTCAAAGCTGTATTCAAAGCAACCTAGTAAAATGTCATTTTGAGCACGTAACTATATGAAATGAAATAAATAGGAAATGTGATAATTTTTTTAAATAATAAATGCGAGACAAATTCATTTGTTTACAGTACTAAATTGACTCATTCGATGAAACCATTAAAATGAATAAAAATGGTGCTTGGCCGTTCAAGAAATGATGTTCTGACAAGATGCATTGAAATATGCATAGCAGATTTCATTTTAATCTTTTTAATGATAACTTATTTTATATCATGTACTCTATGTTTGAAACATAAATAGGCGTATCAGGATAAAATTTACAAGGCCAATTGGGCCGGTTCTGCAGTGAAAGTCTTAATGAAGGAAAAATATCTAAACTTTGAAGACAGCTGTACTTAAAACAAGTACCAATAAATATTCTTAGTTAATTTTAGTAATATATTCGTCCATGTATCTTACTATCTCTTATATATACAAAGCTTTCTTTTCGGTCAAGAATTACACTTCAGTTACGTTGCAATCATAAAATAAATAAAAGCAATAGATAAAAAAAGGCCACATTTTCTAATCTCCCTAATTCTTGTCAATCGATACGATCTCCTAACATCTCCTATCAAACAACAAAAGCCTGTTAGAGAGCAAAATCACCGGGGGAGAATGACAGTTTCTTTCAGATTCCGCCAGAGGGCGTCTCGATACTTCACTCGAATTTCCCGAAACATTTCGTTTCACAAAACCAAATTACTGTAATCAGGAGCAGAAAACTTGACAAACAAGACAAAAAAAAACCGCGATAGCTGAAAAGTACTTACTTTTCTGTCTACATGTAAATTCTCCCAAAATGGCCGGAGGCTTTTAAGTTTCGGATTTTGTCGGCCATTCTAAACTAAGAGATTTAATCAAAGAAGAGAAAAACGAATGATGAGTGAAAGGTGATCAATATATATTCTGTTCCAAATACCAAAGCTGCTTTGTTCAGAAAAAATAATTGGTGAATGAAATAAAACTGTGATAACGTGATTATCAAACGTTTTATTATAGAAGATTAACTATGTTATTATTCATTGTAGCTTCATTTTTTTAGACAAGTAGAAATGAACCTGAAACAAGATTCTATTTTTATCTAAGTGTTGTCCTTATCATCTGAAGTGAGATGTCTCGAAGTTTTAAAATAACAATTAATTCATTACAATCGAAAGAATCTATCATTAATCACAAAGGAAAATTCTAGTGATTTTTTTAAAATTTCGATAACGCATTTGAATAGTCACTCACTTAGACAAGCAGTAAGAAATCAAGTTTCTTGTTTATCTTTAGGTTGTAAATCTTGTTATAAAGAATCGAACTCATCTTTTTTTCACGCAAACATACATCAAACAATTCGACTTCGAATTTGTCAATTCTTTTGAACAAATATTCAAATCTCAAAATTCTCAGATTCTCTTGACCTTTATCTACTGATGGTGCTTAAAAATACCGTTTAAATCTGGCTTATAAAGGGTGTCCCAAAATTAAAGCAAGATTTGAATTTTCCAGCGTTCGTGCAGTTAATTATTGGCAACTTTATTTTAAAAAATCTATATGACAACAGATAGTTTAGGGTTAGTAAAAATGGAACGTTCACGATAGAACAGGGTGTTAACGCAAAATTTGAATTAAATAAAACACTCTGTCATGTTTTATTGAATCGTAAAGTACCCAGAATAGGGTTATGTTTGGAATAACAGATAAGGGAAAAGGCCTTCATAGCTTTGCTGGCACATAATGCGCTCTTTTGTCAAGATTTTCCATTACTGTATTGCATAAATGTGTCCTTGATGCGAGTGGAATTTCAACTTTCAATGCATGCATGCTTATGAGTTTATTGGCATATATCTGTGACTTCAAAAAAACTCATAAAAAGAAACCAATGGTGTTAGATCACACAATCTAGTGGGACAATTCTCAAATTTTATAACTGTGGCCGCCAAACTTTCCTCATTTTTGAAATACTGTTCAATAAGGAAAACACATTGTTCTGTCATGTAACGCTCCATCTATATTAATCCCAATTTTTCAGTTGATAAATGGATTTTTTATATTGGGTTTCCAACAATTTTCTACACTAATGGGGGCAAACTCAAATCTTGCGTTAATTTTTGGAACATCCTTTATCTTCGTAATGTGACTATTTTTGCTGGTGGCATTCTAAAAAATACGAAGAATGTAAGCCAAATAGCAATTCCCCTTTACATCGGTCATGGCCAAATCTTATCCTGCTAGTGTGGTGTGGAAAAGGGAGTTCCAGTTCAGGTGTCACTCTCGTCATTAGACCGTGAACAGTAAACTTGCAGTTCAAAACTGCAAGTTTACATAATTACATCCCAAAATAGCCCTAGGGTAGTTTTACAACGGAATATTAATATAATAAACTAAACCTGAACTAATACTTACAGCAGTAAATCTCTTAATACATTTGTTCCATGTGCACTAAACTGTCGAGAAAAATTAGGCATATGTTTTTATCAAAGGAATTATAGACATGTGTCAGATTTTTAGCCGGGTCAGTTGAAGAAAAGATGGCAAAGTAATCATTCGTGTTTACTTATTATAATCCGAAACGAAGGGAAGATTACACCGCTGGTAAATTGCATTAAGTAAATACTGAACTAGACAATGAAACAGATTTATTTCTAAATAATCGCCTTTGACCACCAACGGGCTCGCTGAAGATATTAAGTAGATCTCATTTTAGTTATTTTATTTTTAGATATAGCTTCATATCCATGATTCCTTGAAATTTGCCGACAATAAAACCCTGTTAATTTTATAATATTAAATACATCTTCTGACCATAGCGTACTTGAATCTTCCTAATGAAAACCAATTCCAAGATATCATAGCAATTTTTTAAAAATTGTTTTTATTCGTCTTGTAAACTAGGTGGATATTAAACAGAATGCTTCTTCCATAGCTTTCAAAAATGGAAGAAAATAAAGCATATTTAATGAAATAATGAAAACGATTTGAATATCAGGGAAACAATAATTATTGCTGGAAATTATGCAAAAAATATTCCTTAATTGTCGGAATGCAGAAAAAATTTGCTCATTTATTAAATTGTTATTATTAAAAAGACTCGGGTGTTTGTTTGTTTTTTAACTACGAGGTAGTATGAAATTTACGTTTGTGCAATAGTATTTTCGAAGACATTGTAAAAAAACCCAAACATTCGGATAATTTTTAATTAATTAATTTTTTTAAAAAAAGTAAGTCCGAGTTACACATTTTTACATAAGAAGTTTTACATATATGTTTCAAATTTAGCTGTAACTGCAGGGAAGATGATTTCACCAGTAAAGTGCCACATTCATCTTTATTATTATAACAGATATGGGAACATATTCATCAAACATATTCATCTTTATTGTTATAACAGATATAGGAACACATTCATCAAA
>JAOUZG010036556.1:513929-547209 GCA_026289955.1 Argiope argentata | reverse complement strand
AGAATAGTTAAAAGGTTTTGTGTCGACATTTTCGATCTCTTTGGACAGTTCTTGCAGACGTCTAGATTTTTTTCTCTTTGTTGTTATTTTGTATTGCAGAAACACTTATTTTCTTCCACAGTTATTTATAGATATTTTTTAATAAATAGTTTTGTAAATTTAATATATTTTTAAAAAATTGTCACTTCTTTACACTGTGTGACCGGACCACCGCAACAGCAATACTGGCTTGAGTTATGGTTGAGTTCGATGGGCCATCACTGGCCACGGTACAACACATCCCGTAGGAAGTATATTACGTCATCGATAAGAGGAGCCCTGGAAAGTAGGTCCCGTTATCGGTAGTGAGTAGTTGACCTCACATTATTTTTGTACTTATCCATGTTTCCAGAACTAACTACTCTGCTGGGAACTTTCTATTCTTATATATGAACGTTCCCCTGCCCCCGATGTGGGAGGTGGGAGGGGTGTTTTATCTGTAACACGATTAATTATAAGGTGTAACATGCAAGATAAGCAAAAAATTTTGTGTGACAAGATTACTATTGCTATTGTTATTGGGAATTATCTTTTGAGATGAGATTTAATATTCGTATTTTCGATTTTTTTTTTCTTCGTAGTAGGAAGCTGATAACATTATAATCTAATTAAATTAATAATTATCTAATTAAGAGCAAAATTACAGTCGATGATAATTGCTACTTTCCCACATTCGAAATATACCGAGAAAAAGTATTGCAATCGTTAAAAAACTAGCATTCGACATTATAACGAATTTCCACATTTCAAAACTTCATGAATTTGAAAAAACGCAGCTTTAAAAATTTAACCGTCTGTCTATGCGTTAACAATTCAAAAACGCTTTGAGATAGATGGCGAAAATTAGTATTGGGATTTAACATAATATTGGAAGATTTTTTTATCTAATTTTGAACTAAGTACATTCAAAAGAAATCCATCAGTTTGGCTGTCCGATTTCAAGGGAATATAATAATTTCAAAACTCAAAGAGCTACATAGATAAAATTTGATATGCATACTTAACATCTGAAACGCAAATCCACATAGAATTTGGAATCAAATCTGTCAAAAGGTTAACCATCTGTCGTTCTGTAATTTTACAGGTTTGTAAACGTTAAGATGTTAAATGCATGAAATTTGGTACTCACTTTTAGCGTTTAAAGGTATCAAATTTTGTATTAATCTGTCAAAAGATTTCCCTTCGATTGATATGTGCTTTTTCTTGAATATAAAGGTAATGATTTAAATAAATGTTGCTGTTGTTACTTATGGCACTTGCCATGGACAAGCCCCGCTGATACATCAGCAGATTTAAAGCCGGATATATACGTCTCTTGTTTTACAAGTAGCTCCACCTAGGGCCAAGAATACGACTTAGCTACACACACGCCACGACCCTTTTTAGGGGGCTGACTACATTCATGCATATTCATTCACTCATCTCAGATCGTAATTTAGACCTGGAACAGAGAACGATCACCTCTGACCCAGTACCCTTAGTGGTATTACTCTCGACCTGGAGGGCTTTGCGACCGCGAAAAGATTTAACGATCGCCAGTTGCCAAACACTCGGGGGATCATTTGACCGGGGAGTTTCGAACTCGTAACCTAAGGAGTACGAGCCTAACGCTCTACCAACCAGCCTATACTGATTTAAATAAATAAAACTGTTAAATGATTGTCTCTACAACTGTCATCTCGTGTCAAATTTTGGTTTCAATTGGTTGGCAGGAAACGCCTAAAATACATCTTCGATTTTTTAGTTCTTCTTTATTAACGCGTGTCAGAAAATAATCTCCAAAGTTCACACTTAGGTTCTAGTCAAAAACTGATACTTCAAGTTAATTCACCGATTTCAAGCAGTTTGAACGCAAATATTAAATGTCTTAAGTACACAGCCAGCGTCCTGGCACAGAGGCAGCGCGTCTTCCTATTGGTCTGGGAGTCCCGGGTTCGAGTCCCGGTTAAGGCATGGTTGTTCTTCTGTGTACTATCTGCGAATTGTGTGAATGTGCCCTCTGTAAAAATGGGCTGTGCACTCGAATGTGTGTGGGTCATCCTCATATGAGCAAAAAGTCAGACTTCTGCCCTCGGGTACTCAGGGTTCATACCCTCAGAAGCTACTGCACCCCCTCTTTAGGGTTGTAAAAGGGGTCACGAGATTATCATCATCGTCAGTACACTATAAAACATACAACTCTCGTGAGTTGATCTCTGAAAATAATAGTATGAGAAATTGGCCCATTCACGATCTCAGCAATGTTTTCAATTTGCTCCTTTTTAGGGCGTTTGGATGTAAGTTGTGGATGGGGTGATTCTTAAAGCTGGTGTAAAAAATATTTCTTCACTAAAGGCTTTCTTCATTTCTTGCAATCGTTATCTTCATTTTATTGTACGATTTTTGTGATCACAATAGTGATAAATAATATTCTCAACTCTGGCATTTTTGTAGGGAAAAAAACCGAGCAATAAATCAATTAAACTAAACTATTTCAGAGCATTTTTCCCGGTTAATTCAATATCATTCACAATAGGAAAATTCTTTAATTCTTGTAAAGCATCAGCAAGAAAAAAAGATTAGCGAATAGAATTTTTCTCTTATTTTTGACTGATATTTACCACTCTTCTAATTATCATCTGCAAGAAGAATACGCTTCAGTTCAGTTACTATTTTTATCTCGGAACACTCCATGTAAGCTTATTCGATTTTTTTCCCTTGCCCCTACCTCCAAAATAAGAGCTAAGCGCTGCAAATTAAATTACCTGGAATGATCCGTTGTAATAGATTCATGGGATTAATTAAGTAATCAGTCTCATAAAGTGGAATGCCGTTTAATGGCCAATTCGTTTAGAATTGATTCTGAAATGAAATCGATAAGTAAGAGATGATTTTGGAAAAAATCGCACCCCCACTTTTTTAAGCCCACCAAATACTAACAAAATCTATAATATATTTATATATTGTGGATATAAATGTGGCAATGATGATGCATATATATGATTAAAAATATAGTTATTTGTATTGACCATTCTAGCCATAGAGCTATTAACTTATAATCCATCTCATTATGATGACTGATGCTTAATGCAAATTCATTGCCGTGGGAATTGTAATATTTGTATCGCAAACTGTATGAGTTTAGTTTAAAAAAGGAAATTCATTCCAAAAAATAAATATTAATATCCCTGTAGCTTCTAAATTGAAATACATTTTGTAAACCTAGAGGATATAAATATTGTTGGGAATTTTGCGAAAATTAGATGTAAATATTGTGAATATTTCTGAATCATTGCGTAAATATTCTAAATATTTGTAAATAGTTTAATTCTATAAAATTAATTGTAATGGAATCGCGTGTCAGTGACAAAAGACCGTTCTAAGGGAATTTGCAACAGAAGATCGCCAATTTGGAGATATAGATGTGTTGGGGACATAATGAGGTCTTTAACGGCTTTTATTACACATTAAAATGTGTAGTAGAAGCTAAGAAATAAGGATTTGTAATTAGAGAATAATGTAGAAATTTCTAGAGTCGCCCCGCCTCTAGGTTTGGCGATTCTAGAAATTTCTCCATTATTATTATTATGGCCGAGGCAAACCTAGAACTGTCTCCTTTTTAGGTTTCCCCCGTCCATTTTAGTGGGATGATATTTAAGACTCTCCTTAAAGGCGGGAAGTCAGTTGAGTTCGGAGAACAAGCTACATTAAGTGGCTGAGCTTGAGAGAGCGTCTCTTCTCTCGCTGCCGAGTGATCTATAGCTTCGCTGGTAATTAAAATTGGTGGATTAATAGAGTTAGCGTATTAAATAAAGTTAATTCGCTATGAATTTTTGTAGTTTGAGGCAAATATTTAGTATGCGTTTTCAAAGACAATAAAGTTTGCATCTTCTTGTCGCTCTTGTGTTAAAATTACTATTATACTCATAATAATATACAAACGGCTTCAAAGACTCGGAGCAAAGTGTAGAAATTAATACTTCCCAAAAAACGGCAGATAGTAACAAGTAACATAATTTGTACAGAAAATACTAAAATATACACTTTATTCCAGGAAATCAGATGTTTTTTGTGTAGATTTTATTTTGAACTGACAGATGACTTTGATCCTGCCGGAGTATTAAATTGCGTAAAATTAAACAGTGGTTTATATAACTGCAGTTAATGACATGCGATTGTCTGATATATCATAAATTCAGAGGCTCAGTTGTCAGATGAAGAACCTTATTTTTTTAACAACAAAAATTGTTCTGCGGAAATTGTTCTTCATGTTGAGAAAATGAATGAGCTTCATTTGACCTAATTTTCAGATGTGATGGCTCCACGTTACATAAGATTAGAAATGACTGGAGAATTTGGATAATGATCTGCAACTGTTTGATACATCAACTTATTTTCAGGGGATCAGACAGGGAATCATATTTTTCACAGCTAATTCTGATTGCTGATTCGTCTGACAGTTGATTTCTAGAATAAAACTCTAGACAGAAAAATCAATTTTAAGCTGTTTGTCCATAGATTTGTCTACTTCTATATCAGAGTATGAATATTATAATAGTTGCTTATAATAAAAATACATAATATTTTTTTAAATGTCAAATCCTACTTAGGACAACAAAGAAAAACTTTATTTTAGTTTTTAATTATTGATTGATCTACGGCCTGTTGATTTTAATTTTCCTTACACACTGCTAAAACTCTATTTAAAGTATTAAAAATGAATTAAATTTGATTAATGAATTAATATTCGAAAAAATTGTATAAACATCCAGTGCATTTCACTACAAGTTTTAAAAAAATGTATTTGAACTTAAGTGAATTAATAAAAAGTATCTTTAACGATCGAAAATTTGAAGAAGATTATATATAGAGAGAGAATGTGAATTGATAATAGCAATTGAAAAAATCTGAGCATAATTTTAGTGGGGCCATCTGTTGGCTCGAAATTAAACTGTTCACATATAAAATATTATAAACTTCTTTAATTTTATTTTTAATGAATTAATGTTTAAAAAACCTGTATTAACATAGAGTGTTATCCACTACAAGTTTAAAAAGATGTACTTGAACTTCAGTAGATGATTAAAGAGTATTATATTAACGACTTAAAATTTAAAAAAGATATATATAGAGAGAGCTAATTGAATAATAATAAAACAAAAACTTTAGATTCAAAGTTTTGATTTTAAAAAGTTGTTTAATTGAGACTCATAAGACTACACTTTTAAATCATCAAGATAAATAATTTAATTTTGAAAAAATGGAGGAATGTTCTCTATAAGTAAAGAAAAAAGATAAGTTCTCTATAAGTAAAGAAAAAGTATATTTAACATTATTTAGAGATTAAATACAAAAATAAATATTAATGCTTAGAATTCAGCGTACTGTTATTCTTCGCTGAGATTTAAATTTCCTAAAATGTCAGAAATGTTGGTGCTTTGTAGTTTTGATGAAAAACATATTGCTATGTATATTCAAATAAAACACATCATACGTCAAACAAAATATCAAATGCACGAGTCAAATACATCGAATGCATCTTAAACTGAAGCCCTACATAAAACATTTTATGATCATCTCCAAAAGTTATGCAAATTTTATTCACGCTTTTTTCTTCATGAAATTGAACGTCAAACGTCTTTTAAAATCAGAATTTGTATAACCGTTTTATGTTTCTGTTCACTATAAAAAGAGGCAAACATGAGGTTGTAAATGTGGGTTTCCTGCTTTTGCTTTTCAAGATAAAATGGTTTTAGTTATTGAAATCTAATATTTTGAAGGAAAAAAACTTTCAAAATATTTGTTTTTTTAAAACTAATAAATAATATGCAAAGGCTTATAATTATATTTGTGATATTGTTATGTGGTATTGTGATACTGTTATAAATTTTGTGTAAAGATTAAAATATTTCTGAATTGTTGTGTAAATATTATAAATATCTGTAAATAGTTAAATTTTGTAAAATTAATTGTAATGAAATCGCGAATCGGCGAGAAAAGACCGTTCTAAGGGAATTTAAAAGAGAAGATCGCCCTATTTGACAAATTTGGCGATATAGGTGCGTTGGCGACATAAAGAGATCACTAAAGATTTTTTTACTACACGCTATAATGTGTAGTAGAAGCTAAGAAGTAAAGTTTTTTCTTATAGAATAGTGGAGAAATTTCCAGACTTACCTGGAAGAGTTTCTAGGTCTTCCCTGACTAGGTCTTCCCTGCCGTTTCTAGGTCTTCCCTGCCCACTTCAGTGGGGTGCTATTTAAGACTCGCCTTAAAAGCGGGTAGTTAATTGAGTTCGGAGACAAGTTAAGTGATTAGCTGGGCTAGAGAAACCGTCCTTTCTCTCGCTGCTGTGCGGATCCATAGCTTTGCTTTTATCTGAAATAAGAGGGTTAAGTAGAGTTAATTCGCTGTGAATTTTTGTAGCTTGAGTTACGAATATTTAATACGCCTTTTCATTGACAATAAAGTCTGTGTCTTCTTATAGATCTTTTGTGGGAATTACTATTATATTCGTAACAATATACTAGAAGATGTAATCGTCTGTATAAGATATTAATTCTGCTAAAAATATTTCAAATCTGATTGTTAAAGATAAATTAGCGGAATTTTCAGAAGAAAATATTCATGAAACTTATTACGGATATATGAATAGATAAAAATTATGTTGTTGTTGATGTGACTCATGGTACTTGCCTATGGATAAGCCCCCCGTTGATACAGCAGCAGGTTTACGCCGAAAGGAGCGCTCCTTGTTGTTTCGAAGCAGCGCCAACTAGGGTCAAGAGTATGACTTAGCTACACACTCACCACATTTACTTGCACAGCCCCTTTTTACAGGGGGGCGCATTCACAAATCTCACTGATAGCAAACAGAAGAACAACCATGCCCGAACCGGGACTCGAACCCGGGACTCCAAGAACACAAGGAAGACGCTCTACCTCTGTGCCAGAAAGCCGGCGATGAAAATTATTCCTGACTTTATGTTTTATTTCTGTTCATGCATAAAATATCACGAAAATTAGCTGAGTTTTTAAGAAATATATCATTAAAAGTGATCTTCCCAAAAATTTATCTCATACATTTTAATAAACGCCGTGTCAGAGAACGCCTTGCTGACATTGATGTATGAAAATTATGAAGTATTAACTTTTGAATGGAATTTAGAATTTTTTATGTCGTTTCATCCATGGGGAGTTAATTGATGCGCTAATAGTCTCAAAAAATGAACTTTGTCATTTAGACGTGTTTATCAAAACCTATTGAAACAAAAAATCGAGATAAAACTGCACTTGTAAATATAAAATTCCATACCAAAATTGATACATTCAGTAGTTGTGTTTTTCAATTATCGCTTATACATGATTTTGAAAAAAACAGACCAGCAGAAAGTCAGTCTGTTCTTGGATTTGACCAAAAATTTGATATCTGCCTACATTATAAATGGTAAATCTGTATACCGAATTTAATTCATCTATTTATAGTTGTCTTCATCTTGTAATTATCGGTGTCATATCCAAACAAATGGATAGACAGGCTTTTTTAAAACAGATTTTGTTATAATTTGAAAGAAATCTGCCAATTCAGTGTTAAGATTGTATATCATAATTCAACCGTCAAGATTAAAGAATTTTTGAATAATTTTTGTCATACAGAGAAAAATAGAGAAACATTCCCAAAACTGTGTTTTTCGAACTCAATAAAATTTAAAACGTGGAAATTCTTCCAAAACCTGAGTCGAAGTTTTTAACATATGACATTACGTTCACGAGAAAGTATAAAGAAATGCTAAACAGCAATTATTCAAAGTCCTTACCCTATATCTTCAGGGGAAACTGGTTTCTCGTTTAATACAAAATCTTATTCTTCGTACGAAGCCATTCCCTGGAAAAGTTCTAAAACCAGAAAACATTCAATGTAATAAACAACTAATAAGCCAGTCCCCTAAAAAAAGGATAATACTTCTAATACCTCCAGCTTAAACCACAGCAAGAACTTTTATATCTTTTTTTTTTCGACCATCGCAGTACTTCCCGACTGAAAGAATTCGATGGTCTCGCTTTATTTCTGCAGTTGGGAAAGAATTCCAGCCCTTCGCACCATCTATCCATTGCCGATAGATGGGACAATTTATTTCGCCGGGTCTCTGGATAAAGTCGTGAAAATACTTACCGTATCCGAATCCGGCCACCGTCCTTTTTCTAAGCGGTCATTAGCGGTCAGATCTTCTTAATGAGAACGAGTTCCAGCTAAGCGTCTTTGCTTTGGGAAGATCATCAGATCTGATATTTCCTCTCGTGAGTCTCAGATTGGTGGGAGAAGATGCAGTAATGGAACTGGCGATAGTTACGAAATTGTTTATCTAATACAAAAATGCTTACTTTATTAAGTGATATTAAATAAATTAAATTTTATTTTTTAATAAATAGTTGTATCCTTTCTAAAGACGTGAGAAGTATAATCAATTCGAAATTCGTGAATTTTCAACTGTCCATGACAATCTGCTTTATTACCTCTGGTGAAAATTACTATCGCTTTGTAACTTCTGAGACCAAAAAACTCCAAAATCGTGAATTTTCGATATTTTTTGATAATTTGTTTTATTACCTCTGGTAAGAATTACAATCGCTTTGTATTTTCTGAAATAAAAACTTTCCAAATTCATGAATTTCCAATTTATCTGCTCTATTACATCTGGTGATAATTACTATTGCTTTGTAACTTCTGAGGATAAAAAACAATATTCATGAATACGTTGGTTTCTTAAAATAGGTAAGCTAAAATAAATTATAGTGAGTGTTCTCACTAAAAATTTCTCGCATATTCTCTGATAAGCTTTTCATGCCAAAGAAGACCTTATTTTTTTACAATAGTTAAAAAATATTAACTTTTGGCTTGAATTTACCTTTTGAACTGAATCTGCCGTGTCATCCTTGGCGTGTTATTTGGCGATTAATCTCTGGCATTCTATTAATAATATGAGGAAATCAAATTTGTGTTTTAGACACATTTTTCTCAACCTATTAAGACAAACATTTGGCACAAAACTGCATTCAATGCCAAATTTAATATATTTAAGTCACAGCGATTTTAACCTATCTCCTTTGTGAATTTCTGAAAGTACAAACTGACAGAAAGTCAAGGCACTGTTGGATTTGGCTCAAACTTTTACAGGTATCTTCACTATAGGTGTTAACCCTGTGTCCTGAATTTTATCAACGTTGTTCTATTGGTTTTGTAATTACCGTGTTGACTCATATTCAAATAATCGGACAGACGGACTTCCTCTGAACAGTTTCACTCGGAACTTGACAGAAATATGAAAATGCAATGTAAAGACCTGTGATGAATACTTAATAAGCCAGACAACAACCCTCAGACTGCAGTGTCACTTTTGCTTAGTGGTTAGATTACACGGCTACTACCCCTCAGATTAAGAGCTCGCTAGCGATCCGCTAGTGTATCAATGTCGACCCGGTGACCTTGAACCAGTAACCTTCGTACGCAACATCATACAGCTATCGTGGCACCCTCTATCGGCAACAAAAAGAGCCGCAAGGGGCATTAAATATAACAACTAACATCACCACCAAACTCACACGTTCTCGCCATACGCTTGGCGCAATTGTATCGTTCGTCTAACCACCGACTCACTGGTGGAAGAGTATGTGGTGAATGCTTTATAAGCCAGATAACAACCTTCGAAACTGAAGTGTTACTTTTTTTTAATGGTTATGTTACTTGTCTTTCCCCCTCAGATTGCGAGTTAGGTTCTAGAGCGATCTGCTATCGCTTCAGGCTCTATATCAAATTTCAACCGTCTAGTTCAAAGCTTTCTTATCTTTGTTATAGACAAACAAAGGAACATTTTACAAAAAAAAATTTTTTTTTGGGGGGGGGGGTAACCCACTGAGGGCTAAAACGTGGAAATTCTTTAAAATCTCAAATTTGATGTTTTTTTACGATTGCTATACTTTTTTTATAATGCGTATTCAAGAAACTAAAAAGAATGAAAAAAAATTGAATTCTGAAAAATGCTGATTTGTTTCCATTACTGGTCGCTCAGAATTCGATATGTTTTATTAAAGAATTAAATGTATTATTGGGTTCCGTTGCTCGAATACATCTTTCTGTATTTATCTGAGTACTTATTGTTAAATTCAGATAAATGAGATAGAAACAAAAACAAATTGGGAAAATTCTCTACGGATTGCAATAATTCCGGAAGATATTAAACTTAATGAACTATTCAATTCTTTAAAAGATTTTATGAACACTATTAAAGCAAGACATAAAGATAACAACGAACGTTAACAAAAGAGAATAAAATGGAATAAGGACTAAGAATAAACCCAAAGAAAGCTTATGAAGCTTTTAAACTTTATTGTAGTTTACGAAATAAATGAAAACTAACCAAAACTGAAACATAGCTATATCAAATGAATAGCTTTATTCCTTGAGATTGTACAGGGCAGTAACTGCTTCTGATTGGACAAAATCACTGAAGTCGTCCATAACCAGGCGAGCTCCAATTTTACTGCAAAAATTTTTATTTTCTTCAAAACCGGAGTTCATTAGCAAATGAAAACTTGTTTCTATTTTCCCCCAGTGCCCATTTTCTAAGTTTGTAAAAAACAGTTTTCTATTTCCGTTTCTTTTTGCGATGTTTTTATGCAAATAGCAACAGAGAAATGAGAAAAATTCTTTAATAAAGGGCATACTTAGGAGAGACATTCGGTCATATTTATATTGTTTTTAGCGAAGGAAAAACACTGAAACATTCCAGAATTACATTGCGTCTCGTCTCGTGCTTACCGTATTGCATTTGTAAATGCTTAGACTTTGCGAAAAAGAAAACATTTTTTGTGCAAATAAATATATTAAAGTTATTTTCGTCTTGCGTTCGGTGTGTTTTTCGGCGCTGAGAAACGTGAGTATGTAAATCAAATAAAAATAAATTATAAGTATAATAACTAAATCATGTTAAATATATTATATAAAAAATAAATAAATAACATAAAATATTAAACAATTATTTCATTAAATTTCATCAAATGAATCAATCCATATATATATGAACAATTTTATAAATATTAACAATATTAAAAAGTCACAATTTTTATGTACTATGGAAACAACAGATCAACTATGATATTAAAAAACACGAATGTATTTAAAGAGCGCTTATTCTGCTGCTACTAAATCGCAGATGAACAAAACGGAAGTAGAAAATTATTAAGTTAATCGAAGGAAGAATAAAAATAAGAAATCCGGCATGATGACTTTCAAAAGGGTTACCATTAAACAAGGATTCCAAAAAAAAAATTCTGTTAAAGGTTTGATTATCGATTAAAACCCAATTGCGACCCGAAAAATCTCTGAAATTAAGGCCAAAAAGAAGCGCCACATTTTATAAATATAATAGTATATGAAAATTGCAGAAACATATTTTTTTGATTGTTTTTCTTCTATAATCTATTACTGTGTGTTTTTATTTGTTTCTGTAATTTTCATATACTTTTAAATTCATAAAATGTGGTGCTTCATTTAGGCCTTAATTTTGGGTATTTCTTCGGGTCGCAATTGGGTTTATATTCAGGCAATAGTCAAACCCTTGAAAGAAAAAAAAATCCTTTATGGAATCCCGGTCTAATGGGACCCATAAGAAAGTCTTCTGACCTGATTTCTTTTTTTTTCTTTATATATATATATATATATATATATATATATATATATATAATAAAAAGCTTAAAATATTGTAAGAAAATAGCAAATATATATAGGTTTGAAAAAACAATGCGAACAAATTTCGACCACTTGGGTCTTAGTTTCACATTAATGAATTATAAAAAAAATAAATAGGCTATTTTTTATCATTTGTCTCGAGAAAAAAAATTCCGTTGCATTATTTCAGTTGAATATCTGTAGATGGCAACAAAATGGTAGTTTTGTATCTCCAAGCGGATATTCATTTAAAAAGAAGGTAAATTTTAGAAATGAAATGAAAATATCTCTGAATTAAGAAGTTAATAATTACAAAAAAGTTTTGTCCTTGAATATTGTTGATATTTAATTAATTGATAAGCATCATAAATTCTTTCATTTTAATTTGTGAAGGGAATTTATTGATTATACATTAATAAATTAATGCATTTTTGCCTTAATTTATAATTGAATGCATAATTTAATCAAGTAATCTAGGAATCTCTACATTTAAACAAATAAATCAAAAAGGAAAGAGAAAAAAGTTATTTTCTCTGAAAGAATGGAACTGAGGCTTCACTGTCTCAAAGAAACAGTTTTAAAGTTTTAAAATAAATTGAAAGCGAGTTCATGACACAGTTGACATTCTCAACACTAGATGGCACTACACTCGCTGTACCGACTCAATTTCATCATAAAGCAGGTACACAGACAACTTTATGCGTGCAACTGGAAGACACGCCTAAATCAGGAAAATGATTACGTGATCTAATAGGATAGTGGCAAATATTTGCTCCGCTCTAGGAACTATTTTCCAGTATTTCATTATCTTCATGTGAACGCTACTTAAAACATTGTGAAATGAGACAGTACACAGTCCTTTGATATGATATTATGAATACAGATATCAGACAGGGTAAATGATATTAAAGCATAGTAATTTAAAGTAATAATAAATTCTAGTGGTTCTTACTTGATTCAAGCTTTTAATATTTTAAAATGCATTTGAATTGCAAAAGCATTTTAATTATAATAAAAACTGGTAGAAAGAACGAAACCAAGAATAATTCTACTTTAATAGTTTTTCTATGTAACTCGTAATTGAAATAAAATTAAAATCTGCACTTTAAACAATTTGATATAAAAATCTAAATCTAAATTGTGTCTTATGCCCACATTAAAACCGAATTTAATATTCTACTTCCAGCAGCGGAAGTCCCTTTATGGGTAGGTAGTAACTATGGCTGGGCTTAATTGTTGAAAACGAATTTAAATTAATTACGGTATGTACTTAATTCCTTTTAAAAATCTCCCTTAAACCTTGGGAATCTTAGTCTCTATTCCTTGAAAAATGGTGCCGTAAAATTCTGGAGAGAAAACAACCGCGAAGTAAATCCAGAAATAAAATCGTTAAATGTTCCCACTGGACTCGTAAAAGTTACTTTTCTGCAACTTTTCCCATTTATCTTTTCCTGTTTATTAAGTTTCATTTCTTTGAAGGACTTTCCTGTTTCGCTTCTTCAAAACACTGGCACATGAAAGAAATCCTTTCTGTTGGAGACCCATTCTCACATTTCCATTCATTTAGTTTCTCCAGTGTATTTTAATGTAAGGGATCTAATAAAATTTTGAATATCGATAGTTTTAAGGGATTCTTATAGCAAACTAGTTTTTGAAGAAAAAAAAACCTTAAATTTTGTTGATCACATAGATTGACTGGTTTCCCACTTCGGATTAGGTGGGTAACGTGTACAAATATTTCTACACTACCCCATTAAATAGTAAAATATGCTAACATATATTTTACAATGCAGTTTTGCTTCGAAATGGGAATTAAACTATGTTACTTTGTCTTAATGTATGAATAGTCGTAAAAATATTAAATATGTTATTTCATAAAATATGACAAATTTTTTCGTGAAATAATTAAAAATAAATGAGAAATAACTAATAAGTTATAAGAAACTATTTGATAAAATAACTAGATATTCTGTAAAATAACTGATGAACTATGATCAGTTATTTTATGGAATAACTAAAATTCCATGATCAATCATTTCATGAAATAATTAGGAATCCAATGAAATAATTATTAAATCGTATAATGAGAATAAATTTTATCTTTATAACGTACAATATTGTAAGAATAACTTTTTGTAACACTGGCTGCTATTGTCAACCTACTGGTTCATCGAGAATATTTGCATTGATTTTCCATTGAAATTTTCATGCATAACTTAATGATCCTTCCAAGAAAATATGTTTAAACTTCACATTGTTACTACCATCTAATACGTATTATTTTAATAACCTTACACCTGCTCTGTTCATTGTGTATATGAACAGACTTAATTAAGTCAAGACTTGACATCATAGGGTAATTTAAATCTTAATTATTTGGATAAACTAGCTTCTAATTTTCATTAATCTGTAATTTTATTCCTTATGTAAATTAGGGATGTGTTAAACAATATTTTTCTTAATCGGTTTTCAGCAATGGAAGATCACGCAGTTAAATATTTCAAAAAAAATTGAATTTCCAGACAAATATATAATCTGATGTTGATAATTACCGAATAATAATTTTAAAAAACTGCTAAAATTCAGGAAAAAAATTCATTTCAAAATTGAAATCATTAAAGAGATATAATTTTTTCCTCTTTTATTAGCATCAAAGATTGTAATTCTGAAATAATACGGAAAAAATTCAGTTTTTATTTCCAATGTTTTTTGGACATTATAATTTCATTTTCTATACTTCTATTCTTTGAAGTTCCAAAGTATCTTAAATATAACGAATAAAAAACAGTAAAAAATAAAATTATATAAGCAACAACGAACAAAATAAATAAAATATATGCAATGAAATATTAAAACAAGCATATACAGTGACTCAATCAATTGAGAGTATAACTTACTTTTACTTGATAAATCCGACTTTCGATATAAATAACCCATTACCAGAAGTGCAAGCTTTATTTTTTTGCACAATAAATGGTTTAATTTAAAGTAAAAATAAAATAAAGAAAATAAAAAATCTTTCTAAATGAAAAGTTCAAGAAGCCTTTTTAATAAATATATGCAGATTTTTACTTCAAAAAAGTGGGAATAAACCAATGAAATTTTTGTAATAATTCGAATAGCAAGTAAATGTCAATATTAAGTAGTATGTCTATTGACTTTTATAATGATACAAATTCAAACAATTCTTGGTAGTATTTGGATATTTTATCCCTTTCTTCTTGAAACACTTGCTTTGAATGTGTTTTGTTTTTTATTTTGTGTTTTTAAACCACAAATATTCAAAGACATTAATGTCGGCAGTTGTAGTGTGGGTTTCTGCTGTTTAGAATGAAAAAAATCAGCACATATTGACGTAATGTGCAGTGTGTTTGGGATCGTTGTACTGTTGGAAAATGACATTTACATCTAAACCCAAATTTTAACACTTTTCATTAGTGTTGGGTTTTCTCCATATGGTGCGATGTCTGTCATCTTCAAAAATATTGAGTTTTCTTTCGTAATTAAATAAACGTTCTTCCAAAAGTATATCGGTCTTCATTTGATGAGTACGTGCAGATGCCAAGCGCTTCTTTTGGTTTTGCAAGCTGATAAAAGATTTCTTTCTGACAACTAGAGTTTTATATTTTTTATTATTATATTTCGCTCAGTTTTAGTGCTTACACTTCTACTTATGATTTGAGAGATTTCAGATGCAAGTTTGATTAATCACATGGCTTACATAGATAAAATTCGCAGCAATCTAAAGGAAAGTACTAAAATTTGGATTTAAAAGAAATTTCATTTTTTAACAGGACAACGATCTCAAATATATTGCACATAACTTCAAAATGTGGCGTCTTTTTCATTGATTCATTGTAATTACAGATCACCACAATCTTCCGACATAAACGTCGTTGAATATCTATTGGACACACTCGAAACAGTGGCCCAAAAACACAAAATTAGAAACAAAACACATTTAAAACTAGAGTTTCAAGATGAAAGGGGGTGAAATATCTTCAGGTACCACCAAAGGTTTTTCTTATGCGAGATATTACAAAAATTTAATCGCTGTATTCGCAATTTTTTATGAAAAAATCTGCGTATTTTTAGTTAATATTATTCTGAAACTTTTCAATCTATAAATTTTTCGTTGATTGTTCTTTCTTTCTACTCTAAATTAAACCATTTGTCATGTATAAAAATAAAAATATGTTTGCACTTCTCAGTAACGTGTTATTTTTATTTGAAATCGAATTTATCAAGTAAAAATGAGGAGTATTCTCAATTGTTTCAGCCATTGTATATATTTTTAACAAGCTAAACATCAGCATTATATAAAATTTAAGGCTACTTTTATTTTTTAAAAGAAAGAAAAAGGAATCGAACGAAGATTTCGTGTATCATCCATGTTGCCATCATAATCCATAAATGATCTCTGATGAAAAAAATAATATAACAGCAATGAAATAAGATAAATTAGGACTGATGTAAAAATAATTTCGGGGAATATTAAGAAGAAAGGAATTCCATAATCATAAAGTCATAATAAAATTTTAAATTTATTGTAAAGGATTATTGGGAAAATGAATAAATAAATAAATAAAAACTTTGCAACCATTTTAAACCAAAATAAATATGCAATATATTACTCTTCTTAAAAATCAAGAAAAGAAATTATCCTCTAGCTTTTCAGAATTATAGATTAGATACCAAAAGACAAAAAGAAAATTATCGTTTGGCTTTATTCCGATGCCACAAAAACAATCTCTATCTAGTTATAAATAAATAATTCCATTTCCGTAATTCAAAAATAAAGGAAACTGTCGCAATGAAAATTCGATACATTATTTATTAAATAAATTCAAGTTTAAATTTCCAAGTTAGATTAACTTTCTCAGCTAACTTACATTAAATGGTATTTGGAACGAAAAAAAATATTTATTTGCTATCTTCGTAAAATTATTCATTTAGCTCAAATGTCGCTGTAAGCAATTCAAAAGCAAACGATTCTTTCAGCGATTTTATTAAAAATCCAATATTTTGAAATTAATGAAAGCAAACATGGAAAATTTTCTTAATCTGGTGAATCGAGACTCGGGTTACAAATTTGATTTTCCTTTTAAATATTTAATGCACAAAATATTTACTTCGGTGGAAAAGAAAGAATAACTTTTATTTAAACTCATAAATGGCCTGGAATGGAAGTGCAATTTATAAAAGCTGGAAGAAACATCGCGTTCTCTAAATATCCAAAATGCTTTTCTTTCGTAAATGATGCGTATAAATCCAAGGAAAAAGGAATTAAACTATCCTATAAATGAATATTTGATTTTAGTTTGTTTTTATGTACCGCAACTTAAAATTCGAATTCCTTTAATAATCGTGAATAATTTAATATCGATAATAAAATAAAAATGTCAAAAGGGGAAAATGCAAATTCTAAGCATTTATTGTGGTTTTAATAAATAAATTTTGTTAAACGTAAAGCCTTGTTAAGAAGAAAACAAGTCGGGGACTCAGCAAAAGGTATTATTTTTGTTACAGAAGAATCATAAAAATTAATAATTTAAGAATTATTAATCTTCTTAGCGATTCTTCTGAAAATACAATATTAGGTTTGTTTTGCAATTATTGTTGCGGATTAAAAACGAAGAAAAGATGTCAGGATATTATTTGCATTTATATTTCTTTTCTTTTTTTAAAAAGAAAATAGGGCTAAATATTCGTTTTTGAATTTAATATAAAGGAAAAGTTGAAATGTTTTGCATGATCATATAAAATTGCAAGTCTGAATTATTTACTAATTTAATTTTATATGTAATTAAAAAAATTCCATAATAAAATTTCAATATAATTTTTTTTAATTATCAATAAAAACGTGTTAAAGAAATAGTGAAAAATAAAACAAAAAATCATTTGTATTATATTTACATATTTTTATATCATTTATTAGATTTAATTCTAATTTAAATACACAAAATAACTCAAATATGATCCCCTATTTTCTTAGGAATTAAGATTTTATGTATTCTAGATATTTCCTAATTCGTGTTTTCGGAATTTTAAACGTTTTGTTGTTTTAATATGTATTTGTCTTTACTGGTTTATTTTGTAAAAAATATTATATTGATTGCTCAGTACCCAATTTTAGTTGGTCAAGGTAATTTACTTATTTAATTAATTTATATAACCTTTTTATCAAAAAATATATGAAGTACAAAAATGTTTTTATTTATTTACTAATACCAATAATAGCTCGATTAAGCTCATCAGTTTTTGAGTATCAATTAATATCACGCATTTTTATAATAAATCCTTTTAACCCTTCAAGTTACTAATTTTTTTTAATTCCCTCATATTTTCATCCATACTGTACATTATGATATTCATTCATCCATTTTGTTGTAATCCAGACCTTCTTCACTCTAATTTTTATCACTTATTGTTATGTTATATGTCTGTGAATTTTGTCTCTTGTATGTTTCTTTCCAATAATGTAACAACAATTGTGTAACGGGTTTTTTTTGTTTTAATAAAGTCCACCTACATCTATACCAAACCGGAAAGGGGCCATTTGAGCCCTAGAAACGGAGGTGTGGTCTGGTATTAAGTGTTAAGTGTTAATACAATAATACAATTATTTATTTACCAATATGCAATTATTTATCAATTTACCGATTTTATTTATTTACCAATAACAATTTATTTAAAAACAAAAAATATTATATTGATTGCTCAGTTTCAATTGGTCAAAGTAATTCACTTATTGAATTAATTTATATAACCTTTTTGTCAAAAAACATTAAATGAAATACAAAAATGTATTTATTTATTTACTAGTACCAATAATACAATTATTTATTGGCAAATATAGCATTATTTACCAATTTACCAATTTTAATTATTTACCAATATCAATTTATTTAACAATAAAAAATATCATATAATAGATTGCTCAGTTTCAATTGGTCGAAGTAATTTACTTATTCAATTAATTTATATAACCTTTTTGCCAAAAAATATTATATGAAATATAAAAATGTTTTTATTTATTTACCAATATACAATTTATTTACCATCTCAGAAAATGGTATGAGAAGCTTCTGGTATGGTGATTGGTTGTCGCCACTCTGGAGGATGCAGAAAAGGTGAGGGTTGGCTACCTCCCATCGATGTGTGTACCTACTTTCCACAGGAAGGATTAAACCGTGGCCAGTGATGACCTTTAAGATTCAACCACAATTCCCGCCAGTGTTGTTATCGCATCGATCCTATCATTCGCTCTTCTCCGTATACCTTAGGGAGGATAGGAATTATCAATGTAGCATTACTCATATCATACAGGGTGATACAAAAGAAACTCCGACAAATTTATTATTTCACAGAACAGAAAAATTAGCTCAATTTACATTTACATTATTTATTTGAACAAATAGTTAATTTCTATTATAATTTTTGTTTATTTCTTTTTACCTGCCATTTGCTATTTTGGCGTTGTTTAAGTAAGAAAAACGACAGCATGAAGTCGTCCGTTTGCTTAATATGCGTCGGTAAGACGTGTCTGATGAAATGTATCATTTCAAAGATCTTGGAAATGATTGTCTAAGTCCAAGAAGTGAACGAAAACGTATAGTGAACGCTTTCAAAAGCCTTAAGATTATCAAAGAGAGAGTTCGATGAAATCTGGAGGGGAGGGGGTCCATGAGAAAGATGGCTTTTGAAATGGGAATAAGTGTCCGATCATTGCTACGAAGGGCAGAAACAGAGAGGCAGAAGGGCAGAAAGAGATTGGACTGAAGCCTGTGAAAAAAAACTGAATTTAAATGGCGATAAACCGCCACGTTTGGCTCGGTTTTGGCTCTCTACCTGCTCACGTGAGATTTCCGGAAGAAGAATACATGTTCTGTGTTCTTAAACTTTGGATTTTGGAAACGTGGTTGTGTTTGATTACTAAAGTTGTTACATCGAAATTAAAACGATTGAGATTTTTTTTTTCATAATTTTTTTCAAGCCTTAATTTTTTTTAAATTTTCAACTTCTCACTGAAAAAAAACTTGCTCGTGCGGCTCAAAAGTTGCCAAAAACGTTTGAATCGTACCATAAATCAATGCTAAAAGATATTCCTTTTCACTAATTAAAAGCTCTTTACCGCCCAAAAGCTCATAAATACTAGAACTTTAACATTTAACTTGTAGAAATTCCAAGCACTGCAGCAATCGTTGAATATCACAAAAATCCAAAGTCGATCAAGGTCTGGGGCGGAATTTGCGCAAACGACAAAACTTCTCTGGTTTTTGTGAATGGGGGCGTTAAAATAAATTTTAAAAAGTATAGCAGAGGAACATTCTAAAAGCTGTTGTATTTCCGTGGGCAAAACTGCACTTCGGCAATGTAAAATGGGAGTTCCAATAAAACTCCTCGCCAGCTCACAAGACTGAAAAAACAGAAAAATGGTGCAAGGTGCCTTTTCAAGACGTGAAATCATTTGGAGAGTGGGCATAATACTCACCAACTCTCAATCCCATGATTACAGTGTATGGTCCATTTTGAAGTATAGAGATTCCACTAAACACATAAAAGTGTGAACTCTCTAAGGTATTGGCTTCGTCAGGAATATGATAAATCTAAAGGTAGAAGACTTGCAGTCCATTGATGAAAATTTCAACTAGCGTTTGCGTCTCTACATCTCTGAAAAAGAGGCCACTTTGAAGCAAATTAAATTTATTAATTAGTAAAAGTCTATTATTATTATTTATTATATTTTATTCATTTATTTATTTTCATCAAGCTACATTAAATATTATTTGTCCCATTTTTTTCTGCCATAAAAATACTTATACTATCTTATTTTGCATTATTACTATATTTCAGAATTTTTTTACTTATATTAAAAAATAGTTTTATGAGATATAACATAGAATGCTTAAGGCTATTATCTTTCCGAAAGACTATCATAAATATACCCAATCTTAATTTTGTTTTACGACTTGATCTGAATTGAGGAGTTTTCTTTATTTGTTTCTTTTTCCCCTATTTGCATTTGTGTAAAAAGACGTAGAATGGAACAAAATTAAGACTCTATTTTTTATAAGCTTGCAAAAATACAAGCATAGAAGGACAAGAACAAGTTTTCTTTTACTAATGAGCTTCATTTTTCCTGGAGAATCGCACTTTTTTGCAGTAAAGTTCTTTTTTGGGCTATCTGTGCTTTTATTGATTTACCTAATAAGTCTTTATTCCAATACATTTTGGCAAAAACTGAAGTAATTTATTTAGTATAAATGCATTTTAGTTTTATTTATGCCTTATTTTGTTCCCAAATTGCGATAAAGTTTAAAAGCTCTGTACGCTTTCTTTGGCCTTATCCTTAGGCCTTACTTAGGTTTTGTTCTCTTTTTTTTTTCCTTCAAATATTGGCTTTATCTTTACGGTTTACTTTATTAGCGTTCGGAAAAACCTTTTAAAGAATTGAATAGTTCATTCCTCTTAATTTTTTTGGCAATCTTTACTGTGTTCCAAAACGAACTTCGTTTGTTTCTGTCTCTGTTTTCCGAGTTTTAACGAGCAGTTCCTCGATAAATACACAAAGATTTATTCGAGCAATTGGATGAAATAGCTCGTTTAATTCTTTGATAAAAGATATGGGATTCTCTGTGCTAGAAATGGAAGCATATCGAACTTTTGAAGATTCTTTTTATCAGGGGGTTAGCTTAATTTTCGATTATACATTTTTTTATTTGTTTTAGTTTTTTTTATATTTGTATGGAACAAAATGAAACAATAAATAAAATGATAACAAAAAATGAAAGACTTTTTGAAAATTGAATTCGGCATATTTGTTTTTATATTTTTTATATCAATTGCCTGAAAATAAAAATTCTATTGAAATTGATTGCCATGATTAGTAACAAAAGAATGAAATTGCAAAATTATTGGGATTATTGGATTTATTCCTTGTCTTTCCCTTGCAATTAGATGCACTTATTGACACATTTGTTTCATTTTTTAGTTGTTATAATCTGAGTACATATTAACTTCACAATTTGTTCTGAAATTTAATACATATCGGCAATTTTAGATTTAAAAACAACCTATTTAATTTCTTTAGTCTTGGGAATCACAATCTTCCTCATACATAAGGAATGATAAAGAAGTATTCACTGTACGCTTTAACCAAATTATTGTATATTTTAAGCATATGTAGAACTAGCAGTACCTGCACGGCGTTGCCCATGGTATAGAATCAAAGATAAAACATTATATAAACTCCTATAAACTTAAGTCTAACCTCCACCCGTTATGACATGGGAATGTTACGCAATATGAAACAAATATAAAAATATGTTTAGAAATTTTCAAAAATAGCAATTTTTATAGCACGCATTCAGAAATATGTAGACTGTCACAAAGGTAAAAATATGATAAGTCCGTAGACAAAACACAAGCGATCATTTCGAGGTTGGATTTTCTTTTTTTCGGTATAATGAGATTTGAATCGCTGTTTAAATTCAGATATAAACAATGAAATGTATGGAATATGCATACCACAGCTCTTGAAATTTGCACATGCGTAGCTTGAGGTTTCCGCGCATGCGCGTATAAACTAAAATCGCAAATATAAAACTCCCTTTTTTATTTTGATACGATTTTAATGTATTTAAATCTTCCAATATATGGTCTATAAAATGGTATAAATATCTCCAGTATCCGTTAACTATTTTTCGAGTTCCTACTGTTTAACCCATCGAGCGTCGGCTGTCTAGCTTAAGAATGTTCTTAAAACGGCAGCGGTCAAAATAAAGGTTGAACACATTTTCCAAGTAAAGAAATTTTCAGAACGTTCTTAAACCGGCCTGATTGTTTTTGCTCTCCCCCCGTGCTTTAACTCCGGGGGGTTATCTCCCCGCTTCTAAACCATCATGCAACCCCGAAATACGAGGAATTGTGAACCCCAAAATACTGGGTACGGGGAACAGGGTTGAGTGCAAATTAGGTCGTAACTCTGTCAACACAGGGAAATTGCCATGCGGTTTTTCAGCTAAGAATTTGGTTTTCGCCCTGAGAACTAAGAACTTCTATTTTAATCTGTAATTTCAGAAAATAGAATTTGTTCAAAAATAAATTTTAAAAAATCCAGCAATATGATTTTATAAATTTGTATAAAAAATTTGTCTAATGTATTATTTAGAGGAATTATCATTCATAAAATTGAATTACGAACATAATACATTCTTTTTACCAACACCCAGAGAATTTTACTTTACCTTTTTCCGATATTTAGTTTTAAGCATTTTACTGGCATATTTGGCATTGGAAATGAAAATAAAAGGATATATATGGTTCTCTGATTAAAATGGAATGTATATTTTTTATTAATAATTTAATAATGCTTTGTATTAAAAATACTACGTTCATTTTGGAAAATAAATATCTGTTATCAAAAATTTTAAAATAAAAATGTGCATAATTTTTTTTCTGATTTTTTTTAATAAAACAATTTTTTGTCAATGTATAGTAAAAGAATATTTTAGTAATAATATGTTTATGACAATATTATTAATTTGAATATTTTTGACTTATTATTTTATTTTGAAATAATTAAAATGTAAGCTGAGATAATAACTTTTTGAAGTTAATTTTAGTATTGAAATAAGAAAAAATAATAATGCATCCATTTGTTCAAATGGCTTATATCGTTTAAAAATTATCATTTCATTCGTATTTTTAGTACGTGAATATTTTGAATGCCAATTTGTAATATCATTACTAAACTTGTCCCAAATCTTTGTAAAAATTGCATATAGTTAGCGCAGAAATATTTTCATAAATCCATGCATTTCTCTGCAAAAAAATATTTTTAAAAAAACTTTTCTTTATTTAACTTCAGCAATGAATTCAAAATTTCAATTGTACCCATTTTATTAAGTTGCAGCATTGTGAATTTTTGTGAAACTTCGTAAATTGTGAAATCTTGTAGATAAAAAGGAGACTTAGCTGTAAGTATCGACCAATTAAGAATTACCCCTTTCAGAACGTTTCTTCCATGTTCATCATCTTTGGATAGTTAAAAAAAAATTCCATTTACAATATTTCACTGCATGTGAATTTCAAACGATGGATGCTCAATAAAATAATAATAAAAGAAACACTCTAGAGTACGTAATCATAACTTTAGCAACGTTTAAAAACCGTGAGTGAAAAATTAGGTTTTTATTTCATTGAAATAATAAAAATACTTGCTACAAATTTTAGTCCATTAACTAAAATAAAACAAAAAACAAATTATAGATATTAATGAATCTCTAATAGTTTTGTCAATTTGTGGAGGAGGGGCAGAGTTCTTAATTTAAATGATTTTTTCTTCCGGTCACAAACATCGGATGGGAGAAAAATGGCTTAGCAATGACATTACATATTAAGAAGGTGGTGCTAAATAAAAATTAATGTGTGCATTATATATATATATATGAAAAAAAGAGAAAAATAGAGAGAAGGGTTAATTTTTACATCATAGAATTAATTGGCAAAAACTGAGTCGGAGAATCATGTTGGTATAGTCAGCCAGTAAGTTATTAGTGGTCTAGTCACAGATGACTCGTCGGGAGTTCTCTTGATGTTAAAATCTTCTTATCATCTATAACTATTTTTCTTATCAATTCAAAAATAATATTCACAAATAGTCTTTAAAAAACTCAAAAGCTAATATTTTCGTAAATAATTAACTTTTAAAGCATGATAAAAAATTTAATTAAAAGTTTCCCCAGGTAATTCTAAAAAAAGTGAATTCATCAATTTGAAATGTGTGCGTTAATTTATCTAATTTAAGAATATTTTACATCAATATATTTCATTATGAAAATTAAATTCAAACCAATTTTTTCCCATTGTTATTATCAAGATATGATTTAACTCATTCTTTAATGTTGAACTTATTTCAGTGATATGGTTTTGTTATACTTTAGATAAATTTCAAGTTTAGAATTAAGCAATGGGGAAAATTTTTTAGTTCATTTTTGAAAGTTGCTATTAGGTTCGATCTTAGGAAGTGAGTTAGAAATGAATTTTCTAATAGAAGCAATTTTTCTATTGTATTGTAAACAATCTTCAATAGTGTCTGATCATTATAAAGTGCCATTTGCGCTCACACTATAGTTTTACTGGTATTTAATTACCTTCCGCAGGAAAACTTGGCTTGCATTTAGGGGGCTATAGAGAATGATAAGATAAGATTAAGATTAAGTCATTGATAAGATTAAGTCAGATAATTAAAGGTCTTCGAAATATTCGCTTTTTTCTGACGGTAAAACTGATACATTTTCTTTAATAACGCTAGGTACATTTTTGATAATTTGTTTTAGATTAGAGGTAACATTAAATTTAGAGGGAAACTGGAGAGCAAAGATATATAAAATCTAGATGGTAGAATAAACCGAACAGTAGAAAAATATTATTTTGACAAGGACTTAAAGAGCCGCCATTGTAACTCTTGCTAATATAACAAAATTGTTGTAAAATTATTTTAAAGCAATGAATAATGGAATTATATTTGAAAAAAATAAACAATTTGTAAATAATAATAATAATAATAATTTAATTAGTTGGGGAAATGTCTCCTTATATAGAAACCATCAAATAAATCGGATAATTACCTAACAATTTATGTAATTTGAATAAAATTTTCTTCAACGGAAAATAAAAGAGAGTTTGTTTTTCCTCATATAAATATAAGGCAAGCAAATGCCCAAATTTCCATCAATATTTGAAATTTTTAAAAATGAAAATAAAATTATTACATTTTTAGCCTTTCCTCAAAACAACTTAATTTGTTTGAATATATATAATGCGAAGCTATAATTTATACTAAATATAGAAAAATCCTTAAATATCCACTCTGTTTGTAATATAGACAAAAATAATTAAATAATCTTTAAAAGATTGTCCCTAATAACTACAGATAAATCAAATTTTAAAATAGCAAACCTATATAATAATTGTTAATTTGTAATATTGCTGGAAAGAAATTGAAATAATATTTGAAAATTGGCCTTAAAAAAGCTATAGGTCATAAAAATTTTATAGTAATAATTGTAGATATAAAAGAGTCAAAATTTTTTAATCTCCATAACTTTCCCTTCATTTTATGTTTTTTAATCTCGCTAATACTCATGTTTTATGCCATTTTAGTAGAAATAAAATTACATTAACATTTATATAAATCAGATTTGTAATGAAAAAAATTAAGAAAAAAAATGTGCACGAATGGGTTAATTTGATAATGAGCTTCGGTAATGTCTGATAGAAAATGCATTCATATTTTACAAAAAGATGTCTACAGAAAACATTTTTACACTCGAAATTTGAAAACTATATCTTCTATAGAATAGGATATCTAATATTCAAGTAATTGAATTTTGAGAACATGACAAAACATAAGTTGTGGCTTCATATTCAGGTTTTAGGGATACAACTGTATAAATTAACAAAATATATATATATAATTGGTCAGAAAATATAAGGATTTGTGATTTCTGCACAATTATTATTCTATAGATTTTGTTTCCCTTGCCATTATAATTATAACGTTTATAAGAAAAATTTTTTCATAATGCTTACTTTAAAAGGAGTATTTTCAGAATAGCATAAATAAGAAATTTTCATATTGGATCACCTAAATAGAACTTCACAATAATACAAAATAGGTTTTGATTTTCGATTTCATGCCAACATATAAAATCTAAACTAAGTTTTATATTTTATGAACTGCAGCATTTCTTTTTTTATTCGTTTATTCCTCAAGATATAAAAGCACACATATTCTTTGGGGTCTTTTTATATTAATTATGATATTTTTGCTTTAGTTTTTTCCAACTCCAATTAATGATAATGATTATAACTGCCTTATGAGAGTAATTATGCAGCCCTTGATCTGAACATCAAATTCAGGAATAATTTTAATATAAGGGACTTAATTCTAATTTAAGCCCCTTTGGGGAACCTCCTTCCCCCACCTCAAAAAAAAAGAACGTAACATTATTATTATATGTTTTGCTTCGTTAAAGCCTAACATATTTAAAACCTTTCAATAAATTATTTTTTAAAATAGCCTGGTATTGTATTAATTAAAGGGCTTAAAAATTGGTTCCAAATTAACTCTTTTGACACCTATACAGAATTGCATTATCTCAATAACACTTGGGCATATAAGGACTGACTTTTTGAATTAGTCAGAAACGATTTATCAAATATCCACTGATAAAGTTAATTCATTTTTTAGTTCAGATATAATATCATTAAAAGTTAACTGAATTTATCGGTACCATACTGTATATTTTTGCTGAAAATGGGACCAAATAAGGAGCTTTTAAAAACAGAAATATGCAGAATATGAACAGAAAACTGCAAGTAATGATGAATTTCTTGCAAGAAGAAATGTTTTCGCTTTTCTAAACGTGAAAATTTTGCTAAATGAGAAATTAGTTCTTCTATCTAGATCAAAGTAATATTTGTCTTTCCAAACAAAATTTTTCGAAAAAGGAAGATTTGTTTTTGCTTAAGAAACGGCCTATTTGTTTGATCTTAGACGCCGATCGAGTTTCTGTATGAATACCACTTAATAAAGTTGAAATAATCTTTGCACAGTCAATTTTTGACTGTTGAGCTCTAAATTGGCTGTTTCTAATTTAGCAAAACAGTAACCTAAAAAATAGAGAAAAATGTCAATTTTTTCCCTCATTTATATGACACTTTATTCTCTCTAGCTCTGTCCAATTGAAGTAATTTCTATGATTTTTTTTTTCATTTTGTTAAACAAAATTAAACTCTAAGACATATAAATATTAAATCTTCCTAAAACTAAAAATTATAATTCCCTTTAATAGATTAAATTTGTATTATGTGCATCAAAATTATAATTTTTATAAATGTCTTCAGTGCAGAAAAATTAGGAACATGCTCCTTCATAATAAATTTTTAAAGCAAATTTCACTCATTCTATTTATTACTTTTATCACTCGTTTAAAACGCGATAAGGGTCATTATAATTTTTCTCACGGAAGCCCTTTTTCGTTATCAGAGGCATGGAGTATTATTCCCATTTTGACAGTCATTGATTACCATATGGTGCATATTGTAAAATCGTTAAATTTTACATACTAAGATAAAAGTTATAATGTAGTACCCTTTTTAAGACTTGAGCGAAAATGAAACTCTCTAATGAGTTGATTAGCTTATAATAGCATTTACTTTAATTTTTAATTATGCATGTAAATCAGTACTCATTATTAAGTTTTACCTTCTGATACGTTCAAACAGTTAGCACATATAGAGTTCCACCATTAATACATTTGTTTAATTTCATTAAATACCTAATACTACTTTAATGCAAAGCAATAATAATAATTACACATTTCCATTTATTCCTTCCATTCTTCAAAAAAATATGAATTAAATTCACTTGTCATCGAATTTTGTGGGATATAAATAAATGTTTCTATAAAATTTACCATGTATTAAATATATTTTCTTTCTTTCATATGCTAAACATTTTTTAATAAGTCCTTATAATTACTATGTATGTTTTTTTCTTTTACGCTTTTCACAAGACACAAAACTTCCTCTCATATGAATGTGGTTTGATTTTTTAAAGAGGTTTCAGCTATATATTTATAATAGAGTTGCATGTTTTAAATATATAATTACTAAAAAATGTTTTTATAATTTGAAAAAATTATAAATATAAAAAATATTTATTTTATTTTTTTATTCTTTTCTATATATTATAAATATATATAATTTCCCCAAAAATATTTTTCATATTTAAAAAAGAAACAGTTTTTTTTTCCTATCTGTCACTCTCCCTCCGAAAAAAAAGACTGATATGATTTGCAAAAGGTAGTAAATAACGCATGCATTAACTTAGTAAAATAAAAAATAATATTAAGCAGTAAGAAAAGAATAATAGTAACTATATTTATCAAGATACATTAAAAAAACGTTTATAAAATAATTAACAACACTTTTCCTAAAGTTAAGTTTAAAAAGTCAAAAATAAATAAAGAATTATATCCAAAAACTTTCAAATTTGTCTTCCCTTGCGTAGTAAATGCTTGCCCAAAATCTACATACAAAGTTTAAGCAATAATTAAAATAGCATTTATTAATAAATATTTATGTCGCTTATTAATTCTGACAAAAATAAATTGAAAAAATATATAAAAGTTTTTTTAATTAATAAAAATATTATTAACAGTTCAAACGTGATTTTTTATTATTTCATCAGACAAGTAGAGAAATTTCAAATCCGCTTTTATAAAATAATCACAATCCTTTACTATTATACATAATTACGGCATGTAAATATGAGGGTTTTCCTATCTTTAATAAGCATAATAGTTTTCTCTTGGATTTGAAATGAAATATTGAAATAAAGAATGAAGTATACAGCTCATGTCATCAATCGATCCTGTTATCGCGAATTCTTACAAAAAAAGGATTTCCTATTCTCAAGAGTTCATTCCCCTAATTGGAGGGACCACCCGCATTCTAACTGCCAGCGGAAACCAGAAAATGAGCTCTAACAAGCGGATCCCCCACCTCGTTTATTACACTTAAGGGGGGAAAGCAATGGCGACTTTCTACGGGGTAGCCGGGTTAAGAGATATTTGCGGAAGGAGACTTTCTACGTTCCTGGCGGTTTTAAAGCGACACGTTGGAGAGGATTTCTACGTTCCTGCCGGTTTACAAAAGACACATTGGTGCGACTTTCTACGTTGCAGCCGGTTAAAGGGTTAAACATATAGGCGCTTTCAGGAGACTTCATTTTATACTATGTAAAGATACCGTGTGTAAATTATTAATAATATTATTAATAATATTCATTAATAACTAGTTATTATTAGTTACATATTTCTGTTATGGTGTTCACATACTAACAGACCGTTGATTGGTTTAACCATTAAATTTGTTATAAATGTATTAGGTGTAATGAGTGGATATAAATTTTATTATCTTTCTGTTTACAATTTCTATTAACCATATATACAGGGATGTCAACAGGCAGATATGATAGCCAAAACTGGTGGAGATTTGAACTTTAAGAGTTTTAAAATGTGGAATTTCATTAAATTTTTAATAACTTCAACAATTTCTCTTTGCATAATTTTTAAAGATAATACTTAAAGAGTTCGAATTCTAGGGGATTTTTTGTTGTTGTTTTCTTATATATTCAGTATAACAATAAAAAGTGTCTGTAATCATTAAAAAAAAATTAGAACTCCAGATTTTAACGTATCTATACGTTGCAGAATTCCCTGAGTTCATTTCTGTATGTCTGTAGAAGAGAATGTTTTGAAGATTATTCGTTGGAATTCGAAACATAAATATTAGAAAACAGAATGATAAATAATTTTGAATTTGACAAATATTTATATATTTGGATTTTGTCTTATAAATCAAAGACTCTTTAATCTAGACTTATAAAATTTCATAAAAAATTTCTACTTAAAATAAGTGGCCGTTATAGATTGGTTGGTAAAGCTTTGGATTAGTATTCCTTAGGTTGAGAGGTCGAGCCTCACCAACCGAAGGCTCTTCGAGTGTGTGGTGGCTGGCGCACGTTGAATCTGAAGCTATCACAAATTCCTACATGTTGAAATTAATATCACTGGGAGTACTGGGTCAAAGCTGATCGTTCTCTGCTATAGATATAACGATATGTGCATGAATGAATTAAACGCATGAATGATGTCCGTCCCGTGAAAAGAGTTTGTAACGTGTGTGAGCTAGAAGTCAAACTCACTTTTGCCTTCAGGTGCTCAGTGGTCCATACTCTCAGAAGTTACTGCACCCCTCCTTCCGTTGTAAAGCGGAACACAACAAAAACAACTTGAAATAAATAGATATTTTCAAACTGTCCGAATATAACTTAAAACAAAGATAGAGAACTAGAGAGATATAAAACTCGTTGCACAGATTTAATATCTATAGTGTCGACACCTGTCATAGCTTCAGCCAAAACAGAACAATAGATTGAATTTTTGTAGACCTGCATTTTCAGAAATACATAAATTCTGCAATGACTTAAATATATCCAGTTTAGATTTGGATTTTGTTACTACAAGTGCAATTCAGTGTCCTATTTTTGCTTCAATTGATTGAGAAAAACGTATATAGTGGACAAATTTGATTTTCGCATACTATTAATGACATGACAGGGATTTTTATCACCAAGGATCACTCGTCAAATGCTAAATTCAAGGCCAAAAGTTAATAATTTGTAACTATTTTGGACCAATCATTCAAAGCTTTCTCTGACATGACAAGCTTATAAGATAGTATAAGAGAAAATTCTGAAAGACTACTCCCTCTGGTTTAGAAGACATTCGTTCGTTAAGGCAAATTATATGAACGCATCCGGTAGGTATCGTCCTTGCATAAGGGTAGAGCGTATTCCTTGTCATTTAGGTGTCCCGGGTTCAAGTCCCGATTTGTGCATGATTGTTCTTCTTCTGTGTTCTATCTGTGAAGTGTGTAAATGTGCCCCCACACCCTGCAAAAAGTTGTAAAGCCTGTTATGTAAGCGAATGTCAAGCATGAAGTAGCTAAGACATACTCTGATTCTATTTGGCGCTGTTGAAAAAACAAGTGCCGTTCACTCGGCTTAAATCTCCGAACAAATAAATGACAGTGGGCTTGTTAAGTGCCATAAGTCACAGTAATATATTTGGTAAAAAATATTATCTCGTTATTATTTCATTAACAGTTAATAAACATTCGAAGAATAAAATACAAATCAACAACTCACCTCTAATTGAGCATCTAAAAATCCCATACGTTTACAGCGATTTTTGAATAACAAATGTATTTATTAAGAATTAAAATCGATTAAAAAATGCAATCCTCTGGGTTTTGGATAACGTATTATTTCATTCAGATATTCTTCCAGACATACCAAGGTTATAAAAATACATTCGACGAAAATAATGAATACCAATCATCCATCTTTCTAAAATGAAAAATATAAAACCAGCCATTTATTATAACACCTCAATGAAGCCGTAACACATTTTCTTTTTCTGAACGCCCACATAAATTAATGAATCGGTTTGATTAGCTGCGCATGAAAAATAAAGAAACCATCGATTGATTCCGGTAGCACCCTCCCAGCGTGGGCGTGTGAATCTAATCGATTCCAGGAATGCCTTTTAGTGCCCTCAACGATCCTTTATCCTTGACAACTAAATGAATGTCAATAGGACAGGAAAATGCGTCGGACTAGTGTAATTGAACGGAAATTATTGAGATTAACTTGTATGACCATCCTCTGTCACAAAACGCTGCTTGTCTCAGAAACAAAATTAAGAATAAGCATAAATCTTAAATAAAAGTTATTTTTAATATTTAACAATGTTATGATACTGTTGCTGTCTTAAGAAAGTTGATTTAACCATCTCATATACAATTGATATTGTAAAATCAGTTCAAATTATATCGCATTTAACAGATACACATCAACACATTTTGTGTTTAAGTAGATAAAATCTTTAGCAATGTTATATAAATTAAATCTTTTAACAATCTTTATTTCCTTCTTTTGTAAAAGGGTAGCTAATTTTTAAAAAATTTTCTTTACTCAGTTGAAATTTCAAATTAACTAAGCAGATACGTTATATTATTACACTCCATAACAAAAAATTCGATGCACCAAGAAGGAGTTGTCCGATTGAGACGAAAATTGGTGAATGGGAAGACAATATACAGGATAGAAAATAATTAAAATCTAAGAACAATTGAATGATTTATTTAAGAGTTACAGAAACAAGTCCAATAAGTTGTTGACCTTCCTCTAGCCTGGATACAAACCGCCACACGGCCTGGCATACACCAATAAAGCTTCCGGATGGTCTCCTGCGTTATTTCCTGCCAAATTCGCTTCAATTGTCGAACGAGGTCATCAATTTTCCGTGGCAGATGCAATCGCCTTCCTATCATATCCCACACATGTTCGATGGGAGAGACATCTGGCGATCTGGCAGACCAAGGAAGTGTTTGACAAGCTTGCAAACAGCTCATTGCAACACATGCCGTATGTGGTGTGGCATTGCCTTGCTGTAAAACCAGCCAAGGTTACGGGAAAAAGAACGGTAGCAAAACAGGTCTTAGGATGTCTTCGACGTATCACTGTGCAGTAACTGTACCTCTAATGACGACCAAAGGGTCCGGCTATCAAAGGAAATGACATCCCAGACCATAATGCCTTGTTGAGGGCCGGTGTGGAGTTAAAGCAAGATCCCCCCTCTGTCCTGGGTGTCTCCAAACACGTCTTCGATGATCGTCAGGACACAGTTGGAAGCGGGATTCGTCCCTAAAGACTATACTTCCCCAGTCGGCATCGTTCCAACCTGATTGAGACATGCACCACTGTAATCTGGCTCGACAGGGTGCAGGTGTGAGAGGCAGGTGGCTTTAATGTAAGCGTGAGCAAAAACTTCCTTCTCAAATCAAAAATTTCCTTCCCAAATAATTAAAAACTTCCTTCCCAAATAATTAAAAACT